>CM031936.1:33467101-34034922 GCA_018703725.1 Brassica juncea
CGGCACCCGGCCTGGGCCAGGCGGCACCCCGGCCTGGCGCGGCGGCACCCCGCCTGGCGCCGGCGGCACCCGTCGCACGGGCTGGCCTGGCGCCGGCGGCACCCGTGACACGGGCCGGCCTGGCCCCGGCGGCACCTGGTCTGGCACCGGCGGCACCCGTTGCACGGGCTGGCCTGGCGCCGGCGGCACCCGTCACGCGGGCCGGCCCTGGCGCCGGCGGCACCCCGGCCTGGCGCCGGTCGACGGCCCTCGTCCTGGTCTCGGTCCCATCGTGTTCGGTCTGATCCCATCTTGGCTTGTTTGGATCAATCATCGTGAGCTTGGGACGATCACGGCTACGGAATAAACATCCTTCGACTCGATTGGAATCGTCCTCGATGTTTTACGACAAAAACTAGAAGGATTGGATTTCTCGTAGAGGATATCGTATAAAACAAGGTCGATTAACTTGAACATCGATCCTTTAGGCTATACGATTTATTTTACGAGAAAAATAGTCTTTCCGAGAAATCATATAAAACGTTCAACGACTTAAGACAAGTCCACGGACTTACTTACGATTTTAAGAATTCAGGCCCAATCAGGCTATGACGGTTTATCCGATTTCCCGAACATCGGATAAACATCAAGTCACCGAAAACTCGAGGATAATTACGAAGATCGACGAAAATGGAATACTTCCTGAAGAGATATGCTTGGGCCCAAAGGCGAGGTCCATCATCTTAAGGCAAACCGACCTAGGAGTGAGTATATAAGGAGAGCAAGAGCAGAGGAGAGGAGGATCCGAAAATCCTAGAATCTAGACTTAGAGAACTCCTGCTAGCTTAGAGAACTTAGAACTTAGGCGGTTAGGCCAGCGAGGCAGGACTTAGAACGTCTGGCCGCCTCTTGTTCTAGTTTTATCTTCTCCGCAGGACCCCTGTTCCTCTCGGAAGGATCTAACTATACTTTTACTCAGAGCTCCGCACATAGAAACCCTAGGCATTATCTTCGACATGCCCGTTTCTATGACCAACGCTCGTACTAGACGAACCAGGCCCTAGAACGTCTGGCCGCCTCCTGATCGCAAATCTCCGCTCCTCTCGGAAGGATCGGACAATTCTTTTACTTAAGAGTTCCGCACATAAAAACCCTAGGCGTTATCTTCGACATGCCTGTTTCTATGACAAACGCTCATACTAGACGAACCCGCCCAGACGGTTCGATCTCTTGTTCAATTCTTTCTAACTGAACTACGTCCGACTTGATCCTCGAAAGGGGTACGTAGGCAGCCTTTCTTAAGGTCCAGTCTCAAATCTTAACAAAACTTTTTCCGCATTTATTCGGTCACTTGTCGTTGGCTGTCGCAGAGAATCCGGACCTTCAAGGAAAGTCGGGTTAACTTGGCTTTCCTCCGCAATCTTATTTATCGAAAATTGACGGTGTGAATTTCGGTTCCCACAATGCTTCTACAAAGCATGCCTCCATCAAGTCTTATCACATATCTCCAGTATTGGTAAGATCCAATCAAGGGTCGTACCAAACTACCCATCCTGGAAACTCCCATGAAACCAGTTTCTGCACTGCATCCACCTTCAAGGCTGTGTTGACCATTGGGAGTGAAGTCTGGCCTTCTCCCTTCTCCTCTGACCATTTGTGTGTGTTCTCAGGACACATAGGAAGCCCAGCGAATTATCATCCATGATCAAAACCCATCCAAAAGTCGTTCATCACTTCCCCCTCTGTTTCCCATGAAACTGCCTTTCCACACACGTCTGACTTCAAGGATGTCCCTGCCATTAGAAGTGGAATTCGTCCATCCCTCTCCTTTCCAGGATATTTTCATATCTTCTATGGATGTAGAGGAATCCCAGGGGCATGGCAACAATAATCAAAACTCACCAGAGGGTCGTTCACAACTCCCCTCTTGATTGTCCTCAAATCTGCCCCTTTGCTGCCTTCCTCCCACTCTTGGGATTGGGTCCTTCAATCCGACTGTCTCTCTGTTTTCTCAGGTTTTTATTTGTGTTTCAGGAAGAATAATGAATGCCTGGCGTTCCTGAAAAGGCACGGAATTGCCTGCCATTTATAGAGGGAGGGGCAGTTACCTTTCCAAAGGCTGCACCCTTTCAGTTTCATTTCTGGCCATTGATTTCATCAATGGTCCAGATCACACCCATCCGCCTATGGCAGTTACCTGGACGTCCTGGGCTTGTCAAACCACTCCTGGACATGTCCAATACAAGCCCAAACCGAATTCCAAGCCACTGGCTCAATCCCAAGACTCCAACGGCCCATCGCCACACATGGACCGCCCACATTGCCCGACCACAGTCCGGACCCGGCCCAACTGCCCGAGACCCGAACACTTAGTCAAGCTGAGTTGAGCTGATCCACAGCTGACCCAGCTGAATGAGCTAGTCCATCCAGGTCAGGGAGCTGACACACTCTACTTGAGCTCTAAGTGAGCTCCGTCCAGCTGGTCGAGCTTCTTGCTCACATCACCCAGCAGTGATACACTTCATACAGCTTGATATCTTTATCTTATTCAATCCCTCTAAGTCCGTGGTCTATTTCTAGACCTAGACTTAGTTTTCCCATGATCCAGTCTGATCATGCACACATCACAGCTTCACCTAGCTGATCGAGTTTCACCCAGTCCTCGTCCAGCTACCGAAACACTCGACCAACTCCTTTAAGCTTGTCTTCATCCTATTTTGGTTAAGTCTCAGCTGTCTGATTCCCTTAACCACGTTTTGGATCATGACACACTTGTATTTAGGTCATATGACCTGTCTGGTGCGTCTCCGCGCACAATGGTCCATCCGGACGATCCTACCCAGGATCGGGGACATGACAAGTCTCCCCCACTTGATAAGGATTCGTCCTCGAATCCAGTGGTGCTGACATCTTGTCTCATTGACACAATGTTCCAACTGATCTCTTTGCATCCGGAACATGGAGCATGCTCGATTGGCTCTTTCTAACCAATTCGTTGCATCTCCCTCCTTGTTCCTTCTCACTGGTCACGTCTTGATCATGATATAAACCAGTCTCCCCCACTTGATAGAGATTTAATCCCAAAATCTTATCAAGCGGTCCATCTGGTTTTTGATTATGGCACCATTTCTTGGCTACTTCGACCAGAGTCGAGGTTCCATCAATCATCCATACAAAGACACAACTTGTGTCACTAGCCCAACTTTCTAGGTTGCGATCCTAGTAGACACCAAGTCTATGTCTTAGTCCATACGAGACTAAACCCCCATATGCTTGACTTCTGTCCATCACCGGACATTGTCATAATTCAATCCTAGTCCACTCATGGACTTGATCATATTCCGGTCCTAGTCCACTCCGGGACTCAACCGTCTTATCCCAACCATAGGTCCATCTCCAACTCGGTTGTACTGCGACCCTCACCCATCACTGGACTTGATCGACTATATCCCAACCCTAGGTCAATCTCCGACTTGGTTATAATGCGATCTTCATCCCTCACTTGAATTGATCGTCTTTATCCCAACCCTAAGTCAATCTCAGACTTGGTTGTAATGCGATCTTCGTCCCTCACTGGAATTGATCATCTTTACCCCAACCCTAAGTCAATCTCAGACTTGGTTGTAATGCAACCCACGTCCCTTCCCGGACGGGGTTGACTTCAGCTCGGCCATCTCGGCAGGAGCTATACACAAGGAACTTTTGGATCTTTGGGGCCGTCCCTGGTCCAGATCTACTATGAACGGGTCAGCCCTACCAGGGGGAATGCCCTGTAGCGCCCGAAACACATCATGGACTCTCGAACCAGCGGAATCCCATCCGGGTCATCACCCCCTACGGCATCCTTAGTGGCATTTGTGGCCAAATAAGCTTCACAACCCTTCCTCAGCATCCAATTCACATGGATTGCTGACACCACTAAGAATCCAGAGATCGGACGTATACCTTGGAACCTGATTGGGAATTCACACCAACTCTCGAACTGCACGCGCTCCCGGTGACAGTCCAGAGTGGCCCGATACTTTCCAAGCCAGTCCATACCTAATATCACCTCGTGATTCTTTAGGCAGACAACAACCAGATCCACAGGCATTACCCTGTCCACGATCAATACTCAGATCCGCGGGCATTACCCTGACTGTTATCAATACTCAGATCCGCAGGCATTACCCTGACTGTGATCAATACTCAGATCAGCAGGCATTACCCTGAATAGGATCAATACTCAGATCCGCAGGCATTACCCTGACTGTGATCAATACTCAGATCCGCAGGCATTACTCTGACTGTGATCAATACTCAGATCCGTAGGAATTACCATGACTGTGATCAATACTCAGATCCGCAGGCATTACCCTGACTGTGATCAATACTCAGATCCGCATGCATTACCCTGACTGTGATCATCACAGGGATGTCCTTCACCAAACCTAGTGAACTCATTCTCTGCCCACCGGCCGCGTTCACTATGCAAGGACAACCCACCGTTCCCATCTGGAACAACCCTTTTCCGATCATTAAGTACTTAGATGAGTTGGATCTCGGATTGATCACACATTTGGAAAATGTCTCATACCATTCTCCAAAGCATCACACTTCTGTGAACATCCCATACTATTCACAAAAGTGTTTATAGTATACCTCAATCCTCATCATACTAAGATACTTAACATCGTGTTTCCAATTCCTCTTGGAATTGATCCATTCCCATTCACTCAATCTTAAGGAATCCTACCTTGACTTACACTGAGTCCAAGCTGATCCATCTGATCACAAGCCCACTCATGTACTAGCCAGGTAACGTCTCCCTTAGACCAACATGAACACTGCATATGCTCACTTGTTTTGAACGGCCACGAAGTAATAACACTAACCCCTACAAGAGTGCTGCACGTTTCTTTCAACCTAAGCCACTCTCTGGTCCATGTTACTCTCCTGGTCCAGGTCGTCTATACAAAGATCTTGCATTGCGTCCATCATCCAATCCGTCTATTACTTCCAAATAACTAGATAACTAGCCTTTCTGTTTCCAGGGTCTTGCCCTTGGAGAGTGCATCTTGGCTAAGCCAGCTCATCTTGGAACTTCCCCGTTCACAAGCATGAAACCCAACCTAACCTCAACTCCCACTTGGCTCACCACAGCTAAGGTTCCAATTCATCTCAGTTTTCAGAAATAATTTCGGTTTGAACCTATTATCTCTGAGCAGTGAGTTGAGCTGAGTTGTGAACCAACCAGCTCCTCCACTCATCTGCCTCAACAAAGTACACACTACCTGAGAGATGCTTACTTCTCATCTGAGCTATGTGCTCCAGCACACTCAGGTAGTTCACTTTCCAGCTGCAACTCAGCTCATCCCATCCAAACCTCAGTAGGGTTGAGCTGACCTGCAGGCAATCCAGCTCCATTGTTAACCTTCTCCAGCTGAGTCGGCAACAAAACTGGCAGAGTATCTCATCAGCATCCACTTGTCCGGATGTGTGGGTGAACAACCACAACCCAACAATCCTAGAATCAACCTGGCTCTGATACCAACTTGTAAGACCCCGACCCGGCCTCTCAGGCCGCGGTCGATGCCTCACGTCGCTCGGTCCATACCCTGACCGAACCTCTTAAAATTTCGCCCTTTATTTAAAACATCGCCCATAGGCGAGGGCTAACTCAGATCTTAGCTCAAGTCTACCTTAGTCATTTCCTAGCTTTTGATCAATCAGTTCATACACAGCGGAATATTGTCTACCAACCATTGGTCTAAAACCAATCTAACACTTGTCTGGTCAGATCACCTCAGCTACTGGTCAGTCAACACAACTGCCAGCTAGCTCCAAGGTCGATCCTGAACCTAGACCAAGTCATACCAAATCCGAGGTTCCATTCACCTAACCATTATATCTAGATCTATGCAATATTGATAGATCATACCTTTGCCACATCCACGGAGCTTGTTCGCTCATTGTCCCGGCTGACTTAGCTGTTTTAGCTAGCTCATCCAGCTAGCTGAGCTGAACCACTTCATTTGAGGTTCCATCTACTCTCCTCTAGCTGATAAAGCTGCAAGGTAGCTTTGCCTAGCTCCCCGTCCAATCCTCCAACTCTCCATATACCTGCATAAACTCTTCCCTTTGGTACTTAGTCATTCAGCCAACCATCCACACAGACTAAGTACCTTCGGGAAGTCTTCAGCTGCAAAAACGACCTCAAGCAAACATGCTCCAAAAATTAATTAAAATTCATGACAATTCATGATAAATCCCAACTAAGAAGAATCCTTAATCAGAATCTACAGAACCGGCCTTGATCCTATAGATCTCGGCCAAATTTAGTCAAACCGGTCATAACTGACCACCTTCAAATCGATTAGGTAAAACCCAATAAAATTCATGATAAATCATGATAAATCACCACTAAGAATAATCCATGGTCAGATCTCAATGAATCCCTCTGGATCATATAGATCTCAACCATGACCAGTCCGGCCGATAGCCAAGGACTTCATACCTGAACCGGCCAAGGCCTGGTCTAGTACCACCATGTCTCAGGCGTGTGCTCTCTTGGAACCAAGTCCTTTCATGGACTAACAAGGCCCATCAGATCCTAAGTCAATCAACCAACCACCCCACATGACTCAGAACTGATGATTCTTCACACTTCCTAACCGGCCATGGAACCATGTCCCACTGAACCTGATTAGTGTTGCTCTTACCACCGGTGCAGCTCTTTGATCAATCAGATCAGACACCTTGATCAACCATACATGGATCAGGTCGTCCATCCTTGCCCATGATCAGATCACACACGGCCTTCCTTGTATAAACACACCAGCACAATACTTGTGGTCCATACCAACAAGTACTAGCCTTACTCCTCTTCTTTGCTTGCTGTTGGATCCAAACGAATTGGACCTTGTATTCCACATAGTTCCTCTGATACTAGGACCCCATGTGTCTCATCAATGGGTCGGATCCATGGTTCACACCATGATCAAACCCAACATCAAACCATGAACCATCATGGATCACCATCCAATGAACAGCATCTAACTATCACCCCACATGGATGAAGTAGATCAACCATGATCCGCCCCTCCTCTCAGGGTCCTGGATCTTTAGTTTACATCACAGTATATGGTCTTCAAGGGATGTGCCTTACCTTGGCTTAACAGCACCACAAGAGACATAAGTATAAACCAGAGAGTAATCATAAACATGTTATCTCATCAATGATGATTGTAGATCTTGTGTCATCCCTTATCATGGACGGCCATGCTTCTACAAAGCATGCCTCCATCAAGTTTTATCACATATCTCCAGTATTGGTAAGATCCAATCAAGGGTCGTACCAAACTGCCCATCCTGGGAACTCCCATGAAACCAGTTTCTGCACTGCATCGACCTTCAAGGTTGTGTTGGCCATTAGGAGTGAAGTCTGGCCTTCTCCATTCTCCTCTGACCATTTGTGTGTGTTCCTAGGACACAGAGGAAGCCCAGAGAATGATCATCCATGATCAAAACTCATCCAAAAGTCGTTCATCACTTCCTCCTCTATTTCCATTAAACTGCCTTTCCACACACATCTGACTTCAAGGCTGTCTCTGTCCTTGGAAGTGGAATCCGTCCATCCCTCTCCTTTCCAGGCTGTTTACGTGTCTTATATGGATGTATAGGAAGCCCAGGGACGTGGCAAAAATAATCAAAACTCACCAGAGGGTCGTTCACAACTCCCCTCTTGATTGTCCTCAAATCTGCCCCTTTGCTGTCTTCCTCCCACTCTTGGGATTGGATCCTTCAATCCGACTTTTTCTCTGTTTTCTCTGGTTTTTCTTTGTGTTTCAGGAAGAAGAATGAATGCCTGGCGTGCCTGAAAAGGCACGGACTTGCCTGCCATTTATAGAGGGAGGAGCAGTTACCTTTCCAAAGGCTGCACCCTTTCGGTTTCATTTCTGGCCATTGATTTCATCAATGGTCCAGATCACACCCATCCGCCTATGGCAGTTACCTGAACGTTCTGGGATTGTCAAAACACTCCTGGACATGTCCAATACAAACCCAAACCGAATGCCAGTCCACTGGCTCAATCCCAAGACTCCAACGGCCCATCGCCACACATGGACCGCCCACATTGTCCGACCACTGTCCGGACCCGGCCCAACTGCCCGAGACCCGAACACTTAGTCAAGCTGAGTTGAGCTGATCCCCAGCTGACCCAGCTGAATGAGCTAGTCCATCCAGCTCAGGGAGCTGACACACTCTACTTGAGCTCCAAGTGAGCTCCGTCCAGCTGGTCGAGATTCTTGCTCACATCACCCAGCAGTGATACACTTCATACAACTTGATATCTTTATCTTATTCAATCCCTCTAAGTCCTTGGTCTATTTCTAGACCTAGACTTAGTTCTCCCATGATCTATTCTGATCATGCACACATCACAGCTTCACCTAGCTGGTCAAGTTTCACCCAGACCTCGTCCAGCTACCGAAACACTCGACCAACTCCTTTAAGCTTGTCTCCATCCTATTTTGGTTAAGTTTCAGCTGTCTGATTCCCTTAACCACGTTTTGGATCATGACACACTTGTATTTAGGTCATATGACCTGTCTGGTGCATCTCCGCGCACAATGGTCCATCCGGACGATCCTACCCAGGATCGAGGACATGACACATGTGGTTCCTGATTCCCGCGGCCATCGTCCGCGCACTCTGTGGGAACCAAAATTCACACCGTCAAGTTTTGTTGATCGGAGGAAAGCCAAGTAAACCTAGCCTTCCCTGAAGGTCCCAATTATCTGCTGGGCCACACACGACACAATCAATATATAATAAATGGGAATGTAAAAATCGCAAGAACAAAAGATAGAGCAAAAGATCTTATTTCCGAATTCGCGTTTAAGATTGAACAACAGGAAAGAGATCGACTACAAGAGCTCTCGATGAGTTCGCTAGTCAAGCCGCCTAAATCTAACCTAGTTGAGTCGCAGCTCCCTAGTAAAAATGGAAAAAATGCCTAAGTTGCTCTAAGTGCTATGTTGCTGCTAAGATTGCTCTCCCAAGTTCTCCTCTTGCTCCTAGCCCCAAGCTCTCTTTATATACTCTTCTTAGGATGGTCTATTCCTCCTTTGGGCCGAATCTATCGCGAATCGGACTTCTTCCATTTTCGTCGATCTTCATGTTTATCGGGAAACTTGACATTTATCTTCGGGAAACCTGACATTTATCTTCGGGAAACTTGACATTTATCTCTTTATGTAAAGATAAACATGGGCCGTCATGTCCATTTCGACTTGATATCTGGAAAGTCGTAAGTGGGCCGCTTGGTCGCGTTCGGGCCTTCTGGGGCCGTTGTTTTGACCGTGGACGTTTTACAATTTCACGAGAAACTAGCCTGTTATGGTACTTGTTTTGCCGAAGGAACCCCAACTCCTCGTATAGTCGAGATGAGTGGTGTTTTTAGAATAACCGTGATCGTTTTATACGATGAATCAAAATCCATTCGTCAACCAAACCTTTGGTGGTCTTCCGAAGCCTTCCCGATTTATTCCGACCAAAACAAATTGGGTTCTTAGGTTTCACGTCTTCAAGGAGTTGAACGGTGAGTCTTCGAGCAAAGATTCAAAATGCGGAATTGGACTAGTTGTCGAGACGGTTTTGCGGGGAAAAGGTCGCACCTGTCGAGTAGTCCGCACGCAGGCGCTCGGGACCTGGACACGGATGCTCGCGCCGGCGCCCGTGGCCAGCACGGACGGGCCGGCGCCGGCGCCCGGGACCAGCACGGGCGAGCCGGCGCAGGCGCCCGGGACCAGCACGGGCGAGCCGGCGCCGGCGCCGGCGCCCGGGACCAGCGCGGGCGAGCTGGCGCCGGCGCCCAGGACCAGCACGGGCGAGCCGGCGCCGGCGCCCGGGACCAGCGCGGGCGAGCTGACGCCGGCTCCCGGAACCAGCACGGGCGAGCCGGCGCCGGCGCCTGGGGCCAGGTCGGGCGTGCTCGCGCCGGCACCCGAGGCTAGGCCGTGGGCGCTCCTGCTGGTGTCCGGGGCTATAATGCGATCATCCCTTCTGTCGTTTCATCGAGTAACTACTTTTTCTTGGTTTTATTCGTCACTTGATTCCTTCCAAGGACTTTCGGGCGTTGATTGCGTCTTTTACCGATTTTGACCCCAACAGTTAGCCCCCCAGCTAGCTAGGACCGTGGTTTTTTGGTAACAGATTCCTTCCAACAGTTATCCTTATCCTCGCATAAGAGATAAATGTCAAGTTTCCAGAAGATAAATGTCAAGTTTCCCGATAAGCACGAAGATGGACGAAAATGGAAAAATCCCGATTCAGCCCGAAGGAAGATAGACCGTCTTAAGAGGAGTATATAAGGAGTGCTTTGGGCGAGGAGCAAATCATCACAAAACTTCCAGAGCACTTAGCACTTAGAGCAAATTTAGCATTTCTTTTCTATTTTCACTAGCGAGCTGCGACTCAACTAGGTTAGATCTAGGTGGCCGGACTAGCGGACCTTTCGACAGCTCTTGTAGCCGATTTCTTTACCCATTGTTCACGCACAAACGCGAATTCAGAAATAAGATCTCTTTCACTCTATTTTTACGATTTTTATTTTGCAACTTTAAATTCCCATTGATTGTGTCGTGTGTGGCCCAGCAGATATCCGGGACCTTCAAGGAATATCGGGTTAGCTCGGTTTTCCTCCATAATCGTTTATCGGAAATTGACGGTGTGAATTTCGGTTCCCACAGTTTGGCGCTAGAAGGAGGGGGGGTTACGGATCTATCTATCTCGCAACTGCACACGCTCGATCATGTCTACTGACGTCACCAAAGACCAGACAACGCTAGACGGAACACCCGTCGATGCCAACGTTGAGAAGACTCCAACTGGAGACACGTCCACAGTCACTGCTGATGCAAACACTGAGACGCTCAGACAGATGAAGGAACTGTTCGCCTCCGCCCAGGAGCGGGCGGAACAACATGACAAGCTGATAACCTCGCTCAAAAAACAGGCCGACACCTTAACTGCGAGGAGCAAGCTGCCGCGCGGATCCACCAAGGCACAGCGCGGCAGAAGACTCGACTTCGGATCTCCTGAAGAACGAGAAAAAGATTCCCCGAAAGAGTCCACTCCCGAAGAAACGGCTCCAAAAGGACAGCGCACGACCTCGCACAACCTTCCACCCCCGGCTACGGGAAACAAGTAAAGCAACGTCGAGCGCATCAATCAGGATATCAGCGACCAATCGGACCCTTCCGATGAAGACGCTGACATCCACCCCAGGAGGACACGAAGCCAGTCTGCTAGGCAGACGGTATCCTTCGAGAGGCCCATGACAGAAGAGGAGGAAGACCTCTACTAAATTGAGCAGGAAGAACTCGCGGAGGATCAAGCTCGGATCCATCGCGACCAGCGCCGACAAACTCGGAGAAACGCCGGTGGCAATGACGAGATCCATGATCTCCGCGAATCTCTCAAAAAGACCGTGGCCGAGGTGAAAGCAGTGAAATCGCAAATCAACCAGGCGACCAGTTCCGCCCCCGAGATCGATAGACTTCTCGAGGAAGCACAGAAAACGCCATTCACCGCTCGGATCACGGAAACACGCATCTCAGACCCGGGGAAAATCAAAATCCCGGTCTATGACGGTACTACGGATCCTAAGGCGCACCTGCAGTCTTTCCAGATCGCAATGGGTAGATGTAAACTCCCGGAGCGCGAACGAGACGCGGGTCATTGTCTTCTCTTCATCGAGCACCTCAAAGGTGCTGCGCTCGAATGGTTCTCCCGGCTCAAAAGAAATTCCATCGGAAGCTTCCGCCAATTGGCCTCGGCGTTTCTCAAACAATACTCCATGTTCATGGACAGAGAAACGTCCGACGTGGACCTATGGAGTCTAGCTCAGAAGGAAGACGAGTCGCTCCGCGACTTCATGCAAAGATTCAAACTGGTGATGGCCAGAGTAACAGGCATCAGCGACAATGTCGCAATCGACGCCCTGAGGAAAACTCTCTGGTACAAGTCGAAGTTCCGAAAGTGGATATTACTGGAAAAGCCGCGGACAATCCAGGATACTCTCCACAAAGCAACGGACTTCATCATCATGGAGGAAGAGATGAAGCTTCTATCGCAGAAGCACGGATCGCAGAAAACCGCATCCAAGAAGAAACCCTCTCGTAACGACAAGTACGTCCATCACGAAGGGGAAGACGCCCAAGGCGAGCATAACTACGCCATCAACTCAGAGCAAGGCAAAACCTCCGGAAACACCTGGACCAGGAACCAGTACAAGGATAATTCCTATTGCGAGTTCCACAAAACCAGAGGTCACTCCACCGCGAACTGCAAGGTTCTCGGCGCCAGGCTCGCTGCAAAGCTCCTCGCCGGCGAACTGTCAAAAGTCAAGAGTATAAACGAATTGCTCCTGGAGTCCGACCGCCCAAAGACCAACAAAACTGTCTCCGAAGACCGCGCGACCGAAAATCAATCGGGTGAAAAGCGCGGAAGGAGATAGGACGACCAAGGAAACAACAGCAGTCGCCAGAGGATAAACATGATCATCGGAGGATCGCAGTTTGACCAAGACTCTGTCTTGTCGATAAAAGCCTACGGGCAAAAAGCCGAGACAAGTTCCAACTGGTTTCCGGATAGCGTTATTCCCAACCACACGATCGTTTTCGAGGAACAGGAAACTGTCGGAATCGACAAACCTCATTGCCATCCTTTGGTTATCGACCTGGTAATCCAGGATCTCGAAGTCGGCCGCATCCTCGTCGATACAGGAAGTACGGTCAACGTCATCTTCCGCGACACCCTCTACAGGATGAAGATCCCACTTGGGGAAGTCGTCTCTGAGCCAAAACCTTTGACTGGGTTTTCGGGCGTCACTTCCATGACCCTCGGGAGAATTAAGCTCCCAGTCATGGCAAAGGAAGTCACAAAGATCGTCGAGTTTGCAGTAGTCGACAACCCAGCCATCTACAATGCCATCATGGGAACCCCTTGGATCAACTCCATGAAGGCAGTACCATCCACTTATCTCCTCGGCATCAAATTTTTGACTCCAACCGGAACCGCAGTAATCTGGGGTAGTCAGAAACAATCGAGACTCTGTTACCTAGCCGAGTTCAAACTGCGAAAAGATCAGAACGCCCCTGCGGCTAACCCGAAACGAGCAAAGGAATCACACAACATTCCTGAAGACTCAAAAAGGGATGATCCAGAATCATCCGAACAGGCAACGATTCAAGACAGCAACAAAGTCTCTGAGTCCATCACCGTAAAAGCAGACAGCTCGACCCCCGCACAAACCACCGATCCGACCAGCACGATCGGAACGGCAACGCACAGGGAGTAAAAACGTCTCATCAACTATCAGAACTACGAGATGGCTTGATCCTCGAAAGAGATACGTAGGCAGCTCGTCGAAAACCGGCGAGTTCAGCTATCCCCACCAAAAAGGGGGGGGATTGGGTACGTATACTCCTATACTCTCACAAAAACGCGAAATATCCGCACATGTACTCGAACTTTTCGAAATTTTCTAATAAAATTCTTTTTATCTTTTATGCTCACTTAACGCGTAAACACTTCTGAAAAACAAAAATCATATCTTCAAAAGAAATGCAAGACGTTGCAACTTCTGAAAAAGATAACAAAACTCGTATCATCCGCTAAAACAGTCCACCTGCGACTTAAAAATAACTTACGCCCGTCGATTGGCCCCGACGGACGCACACAGAAATGTTTCACTCAATACAAACTCGTAGTCTGACCTTAAAGGTCCTCTTACATCCGACAAGGATATCATAGCGCGCTATACAAGAAACCCAAAATTTTGGTTTAGCGTCTCGGATAAACTCCGAAGATAGCTCGATTCTTTTAACACAAGTCATATAAGCCGGCGACTAGTCGCAGACTTTAAACGAAAAGAATCAGGAAGAAATCACTAACAGGCAAAACGAGAGCCGATCAGTAATCGCACAGCCTTAAAGCTGAGAGTAAGCCTAGGTCTTGCCCTAAACCCAGTCTTGCTGGATCTTGACATCTCACATACATAGTATCGTATACGAGATCCCAAAACATGTCTCTTATCGCTTACACCTAAAACGCTCGCTAAAAAGTAGCATACGGACCAAGCGACAAAAAAGAGTTAGGATACGAAGTGATTACTCGCATTCTTTCCTCTACACTTGACGAAAGTATAAATCAAAACAAAAGACGAAATCTCGCAAATTTTCATATTCACAAGGCCGCAAAAACGGCTGGATTCTAAGCCACCAACGGCCAGTCCCAAAAACCATAAGAATGCAACCTCCAACGCTCGCATAATAAACTCCTAAAAACGGCCACACACGGCCAAACATACGACTCACAAAAGAAAGTCAACATCGAGAAATCCAGACGCGGAAATCCCGAATGAACCCGCAGGCTGGTCCACTTCCTCGTTCACGCCTTGGGCGTTCTCACCACCCTCGGCGTTCTCATCAGCTCCGGCCTCCACCGTATCCTCGGAAACCTCGATAGGCTCCCATAGTCTCCGGACTCTTTCTTCGACTGGAGGAACCAAGGACTCAGCATGAGCACACTCGGCCATGAAGTCCTTCATCTCAGCAATCTCGGAATCAAAGGAGAAATCCGGGTTCTGAGACTTGTAAAGATTTCCGACCGAGCCCCGGCACTCGCGGAAATCGCCAACAAACTCCTGAGTATCTTTAAAACATTGAAACTCAGCAGCAAACGATTCCGCCCGTCTTGCCACCTCGGCTGCGACCATCCTCCTTCCTCTCCTTTCCGCCCGAACAAGGGCTCGAGCATGAAGCTCAGCTTGCTTTGCGTTCTGCGCCTTTACCTCTTGTCGGAATCGGAAGAGCTCTCGCTCAGCTTCTTTGGTCTTGAAATTAGCAATCCTAGACTTGCGGAAACTTGAGTCAAGCGTATTGCCAAACACTCTTAGTCCCTGCATAAATTCAAGATCAATAAATATACATATATACAGATTCAAGAATACGGTTAAGAAGTTCAAAGGACAAAACCTCATTGATCCGCTGGGAACCCTCGGCAAAAACCCGTTGCTTCTCCTCATCCTCCAGCGACTCGTCAGTAACAAACTCCGGAGTAAGGCTGTCAAAGAAATTGTTGGGGAGTGGAAAATCGCTGGCTCCGCCTTTTTCCGTTGGAACAAAACTAGGGTTTTCCCACAACGGTGAAGGGTCTTCATAACCTTCCCCATAGTCGATTTCTTTCCCTTTACGAGATCTCTGTTTACATCTCCGAGTAGGGGCTTCGATAACCGGTTCGGCATCGCATGTCGGGACAGGGTCTCGGGACCGGTAAAGCCTTACTGCGTCTCGAATCCGTTCAAGGGTGAAGGACTTCCAGAAAAACGGCCTTTGACGAAGGAGATCCCTCTTGACAAAAAGATCACCGTGCATATGCGCAACATCCCCGTTCTCTACAAAGCAAAACTTTTTCACTAAAAACTCGCACTTCCGAAATGATGAAATAGACAACGAGTTTTCATCATATTACCTCGGTTGAAGTTCCATGCGTGCGGAAATAAATGGAGGCAGCTCTCCTCGACAGACTCACCATCTATTCGGACATAGAAGAAACGCTCCTGCCACTACTTAGGGTTCGAAGTAGTCCCCTGAATTATGGCCATATCCTTCTTAGGCACCATGGAATAGTAACCGTCGCTCCCTGTTGGCCGAGTGCTCCAAAGACCTTCGAAATCATCGGGACTAAGATCGATCCCGAGCTCATAACTTGCGATCAGTATGCCAAGCCAACTCTCTAAGGCAGGAACGCTGATCGAAAGTTCGAAGTGACGAAGCGCACGAACAATGGTACCGGGGATCGGGAACCACATGTGGCAATACGTAAGGAAGGCCTCGTAACATGTAAAGAAACCTTCCGGAGGATTCCTCGCACTCTCGTTGCCGACAGGGATTCGGAATTTAACTCCATCAGGAATCTGGTAAATATCCCGAAGATTCCTTAGATATTTACGTGAAACCAAGCTCGGCGTAAAGGGAGCACCAGGCAGCCTCAAAGGTCTCTTCGGAACAGGGACATCTGGAAGAGGTCGAGCCGAGCCCACTTGAGCTCGGTAATACGCATTCTTCGCCTCCTCATCGACTAACTCCTCTTGCTTCACCGTCACGTAGGCAGGAGTGTCATCCGAGGATGAATGGGAAGAAGAATTTCTCTTGGAGGATCTTGAAGACATTGTTCTTAAAGAGAGAGAAAGGATTGTTGAGAGAGATGAATTTTTTATGATGAAGTAAGAATGAATGAGATTTCTTACTCCATCCTTATAAAGGAGGTAAAATCACTATTTACCCCGACTTTCGGCAAACAATTACGTCTCTACACCTTCCCATACAGCTATACCGCAAGCTAGGACCCGAAAGGCACTACGGTTCCTAGCTAGCTGGGGGGGCTAACTATTGGGGTCAAAATCGGTCAACGACAAAATCGTCACCCGAAAGTCCTCGAAAGAAAACTAAGTGACGATCAAAACCAAGAAACGGGTCGTCACTCGACGAACTTACGGGAAGGCATGAACGGAACGTGAGCCCCGGGGATCGACGAAGGCGAGCAACAGCGGCATCGGTGGACGCGGGACATGGCACGGGCGGCAGGCCGACCACGCCGCGCCTGGCGCCGGCGGCAGGGCGCCCGGCGCTGGCGGCAGGCCGACCACGCCGCGGCTGGCGCCGGCTGCAGGGCACCTGGCGCCGGTGGCAGGCCGACCACGCCGCGCCTGGCGCCGGCGGCAGGCTCGTCCTCTCCCGTCTGGCGCCGGCGGCAGTCCCATCGTCTCCCATTTGGCGCCGGCGGCAAGAGTCCTGGCGCCCATCCGTTCAATCGTCTCGTGATCTCGGGCAACGGCAACATCTTGGTCCCTTAAACCCATGTTCGGATTGTTCGAGAGACACAACGATTCTTCCGCAAAGCCTTCTCGATTGTTTAAAAGTTCATATTTTAAAATCTAAGTTTGAAGCCTCTTTACTCAAACCCTCGAAGATGGGAAGTCTACGAATCCAAGTCCATCTTGATCCCGATACTCGAGAAGTCTCGGAAGACCATAAAAGGTTCGAATGATGAATGGATTTCGATTCATCGTATAAAACGATCACAGTTATTCTAAACACCAAACATCTCGACTATACGAGGAATTGGGATTCCTTCGGAAATGCCGAAACATTCAAAGACTATTCTCTCGAAAAACCGTAAAAACGCCTAAGTAGCCCGACATGACCAAAACGGCCCGCTTACGATTTTCCGAAAAGGAAAGATAACTATGACGGTTTATCCTTATCCTCACATAAGAGATAAATGTCAAGTTTCCAGAAGATAAATGTCAAGTTTCCCGATAAGCACGAAGATGGACGAAAATGGAAAAAGCCCGATTCAGCCCGAAGGAAGATAGACCGTCTTAAGAGGAGTATATAAGGAGAGCTTTTGGCGAGGAGCAAATCATCACAAAACTTCCAGAGCACTTAGCACTTAGAGCAAATTTAGCATTTCTTTTCTGTTTTCACTAGCGAGCTGCGACTCAACTAGGTTAGATCTAGTGGCCGGACTAGCGGACCTTTCGACAGCTCTTGTAGCCGATTTCTTTATCCGTTGTTCACGCTCAAACGCGAATTCAGAAATAAGATCTCTTTCGCTCTATTTTTACGATTTTTATTTTGCAACTTTAAATTCCCTTTGATTGTGTCGTGTGTGGCCCAGCAGATATCCGGGACCTTCAAGGAAGATCGGGTTAACTCGGTTTTCCTCCATAATCGTTTATCGGAAATTGACGGTGTGAATTTCGGTTCCCACAATGATCCCAAGAAAGAATATGGCCATAATTCAGGGGACTACTTCGAACCCCAAATCATGGTTCGAGCGCTTCTTCTTTGTCCGAATAGACGAGGAGTACGTTGAGGAAAGCTGCCTTCACCAATTCCCTCAGGAGTGGAACTTCGATCGCGGTAATACGACTAATTCTGTTTTTCGTTTTCGTACTTTGACCGCGCATGAAGATATAACTTTTGTTTATCGTGCAGTGAACAGGGTTGTTGCGCACACTCATGCTTATATTTTCCTCAAATGAGATCTTCTTCGGGAAAGGTCGTTCTTCTGGAGAACCTTTTCCGTCGAGCGGATTCGAAATACGGTGGAGCTCCATCGATCCCGAGTCATTCTTCAGCCTTCCGATGTTCCGTGTGATGTCGAGCCGATTGCTGTCTTGCCTGTTCGGAGGCGGAGACATAGGTCTCGGAAAGGCAAAGAGGTCGAATGCGAGACGGTCTCGGGAGATCCTTCGCTATTAGGAGGATACCCCAGCTTTGTTCCGGGGGAAGGGGGTTGAACTAGCAAGTTTCCCCTGCCTAGCAACTTTTTCGATGGTCTCCCTCCAGCGTTTACTACCGATGAGTCGTTCGAGGATGAAGCGAAGAAGAATGTGTTTGCCAAGGGTTCTCGTCTAATCAATGAGGTTTATCCTTTGAACTTTGGTATATTACTATTGTTGCATATATATTTTTCTGATCCTAAGTTCGTATAGGGAATGAGGGTGTTCGGAGCAGCGCTTGATGGAAGCTTTCGAGGATCGAGGATCTCTCGCTTCAAAGCCGAGGAAGCCGAACGTGAACTCTTCTGTTTCCGGAAAGAGTTTGAGGAACAAAGCCGGAAGCAGGCCGAACTTCATTCTCGAGCCCTTGTGCGTGCGGAAAGGTGAGGAAGGAGAGCAATTGTTGCGAGATGGCGCGGAGGGCTGAATCGTTTGCCACCGAGTTCGAGAGCTTGAAGGAAGCTCAAGATTCTGTGGGTGATTTCCGCGAGTGTCGGGGTTCGGTTGCTAACCTTTACAAGTCGCAGAACCCGGACTTCTCCATCACCTCCGAGATCGCTGAGATGAAAGGTCTCATGAGCGAATGCGCACATGCTGAATCCTTGGTTCCTCCGATCGAGGGAAGGGTCCGGAAGCTTTGGGTCCCCATCGAGGTTTCGGAGGACACGGTGGAGACCGGAGCAGGTGGAAACGCGGAAGGCATAAATGAAGAAGTTGACTGGCCCGTGGATTCGTTCGGGATCTCCATGTTCGGATTCCTTGACCTCGATTACCGAGAATCGTTGGGATTGTATCCCTTTATCTTGATGGTTGTATGCTTGGCCGGGTGTGGCCGTTTATTTGTATATTCTGCGACCGTAGGAGGTCGCGTAACTTTGTATATTTCGGGACTGGCCGTTGGTGGCTTTGAATCCCTGCCGTTTCCGCGGCTTAAATATATATTATGTGTAGATTTTGCAGAAATTTTCCTTGTGATTTGATTTATACTTTCGTCAAGTGTAGAGGGCAGAATTCGAGTAGTCACTTCGTATTCTAACTCTTATTTTGTCGCTAGGTCCGCGTACTACTTTGTAGCGAGTGTTTTAGGTGTTAGCGATGAGAGACATATTTCTGGATCTCGTATCTGGTGTCGATACTATGTCTCTGAGATGTCAAGATCCAGCAAGACTGGGTTTAGGGCAAGACCTAGGCTTACTCTCAGCTTTCAGGCTATGCGATGACTGATCGGCTTTCGTTTTGCATGTTAGTGATTTCTTCCTGATTCTTACTGATTAAAGTCCGACTTGGCGCCGGCTTATGCGACTTGTGTAGTAAGAATCGAGCTATCTCCAGAGAATATCCGGAGTGCTAAACCAAAATTTCGGGTTTTCTTGTATAGCGCGCTATGATATCCTTGTCGGATGTAAGAGGACCTTATTTTTGCGAAAAGGTCTGACTACGGATTTGTATTAGTGAAACGTTTCTGTGTTCGTCCGTCGGGGCCAATCGACGGGCGTTTTTTTTTTTTTAAGTCGCAGGTGGACTGTTTTGAAGGATGATGCGATTTTGATACCTTTGGGAAATTGCGACTCTCGTGTTTCCCCGAAGATATGATTTTCGTTTTTCCGAAGTTTTTATGCGTTACTGTATTAAGTACGCATTGAAAGATTGATAGAAAGAATTTTATTGAAAAAGTTTCGAAAATTTCGAATACATGTGCGGATATTTCGCGTCTTTGTGGGAGTATAGGAGTATACGTACCCACTCCCCCCCCCCCTTTTGGTGAGGGGGATAGCTGAACTCGCCGGGTGTGGGAACCAATATTCGCACTGTCAAGTTTTGTTGATTTGGAGGAAAGCCAAGTAAACCTAGCCTTCCATGAAGGTCTTGGTTATCTGCTGGGCAACACACGACACAATCAATACAACAGAGAAATAACAAATCGGAATATAAAAATCGTAAAAAAATATAGAGGAAAAGATCTTATTTCCGAATTTGCGTTTAAGCGTGAACAACAGGAAAGAGATCAGCTACAAGAGCTGTCGATGAGTTCGCTAGTCCAGCCTCCTATATCTAACCTAGTTGAGTCGCAGCTCGCTAGTAAAAACGGAAAAAGTGCCTAAGTTGCTCTAAGTCTATGTTGCTCTAAGATTTGTCTCTCAAGTCCCCCCTTTTTTCCTCGCCCCAAGCTCTCCTTATATACTCCTCTTAGGACGGTTTATTCCTTCTTTGGGCCGAATCTATCGCGAATCGGGCTTCTTCCATTTTCGTCGGTCTTCATGTTTATCGGGAAACTTGACATTTATCTCTTTATGTAAAGATAAACATGGGCCGTCATGTCCATTTCGACTTGGTCTCCTGGAAAGTCATAAGTGGGCCGCTTGGTCGCGTTTGGGCCTTCTGGGACCGTTGTTTTGTCCGTGAACATTTTACGATTTCGCGAGAGACTAGCCTGCCATGGTGCTTGTTTTTCTGAAGGAACCCCAACTCCTCGTATAGCCTAGATGACTGGTGTTTTTAGAATAACCGTCATCGTCTTATACGATGAATCGAAATCCATTCGTCTACCGAACTTTTGGTGGTCTTCCGAAGCCTTCCCGATTTATTTCAACCAGAACGAAATGGGGTTCTCAGGTCTCATTTCTTCGAGGAGTTGAACGGTGAGTCTTCGAGCAAAGATACAAAATGTAGAGTTGGACTAATTGTCGAGACGGTTTTGCGGGGAGAAGGTCGCACCTGTCGAGTAATCCGTACGCGGGCGCACGGGACTTGGACATGGATGCTGGCACCGGCCCCCGTGACCAGGACGGGCGAGCTGGCGCCCGGCACCCGGGACCAGCACGGGCGAGCTGGCACCTGGCACGCGGGACCAGCACGGGCGAGCCAGCGCCCGGGGCCAGCCGGCGTCTGGGGCCAGCACGGGCGAGCCGGCGCCCGGCGCTGATATCTTGCATATTTACATGTTTTTAGCATCCATATCTTATGCATTTTGATCATATAAGTTAGGCATTAGGCATGTTTAGGTCCATTTTGCATTCATTTGTCCTTATCAGGTGTTGGAGTATGCTTTGGTGTGATTTGAGGTGTTTGGAAGACTTATGGCCCCAAAAGAGATGAAGCATCATGTTTGGCCATGAAAAGAGAAGTCAATCCATGATCTGGTCAAGACAAATATGAGCATGGACAGAGGTCTTAGAAATGTCTCCTGCTGCTAAGATTTTGTGGAGACACATCAAATTATGTTAGCTTTCCAATGGAAGTGGTTTCAAGTCATTTGGACCTGTATTGGAGAAGTTATGATCAATTCACTTGAAGCATGTCAGGATGGCCGGGTAGAGACAGCCGGGTAGAGACAGCCGGCCGGGAAAAGGACAGATGGATGGAAGTGGTCCAGTCCGGGATGACTGAGCCTGGGACAGGTACCCAGTCGTTTGGCTTGTTCTGGAGGTGACCAGACCGGGTAGACAAGTCCGGGTTGGTGAAGCCGGACGGGAAGAGACGGATCAAGGCATCCGGACGGCCGGGGAGGAAGAACCGGGGAACAGCACCCGGACGGGCTGGACAGAGGCCAGAACTGGACAGGCCGGGGTGGCCAGACCGGGTTGGATGGCTCTGAGGACATTGGCTGAGACCAATTTGGCTCAAGGACATTTTAGTAATTCTGTTTTATGATTTCAAGGGCTTTCAAGCCTCCTATATATACTCTTGTAATCTCATTAAGAGATCTAACTTCTTTTCTCTCAAAAACATTATAAGATCTTGAAGAAAGTTTGGATCTTTGATCCTTTTTATCTCATTTCTTTTTGTTTAATAAATTATCTTCTTCTCTAATCATGTTTAGCCTTGAATCATCATTGATTTTGAGGTTTTCCATGGCTATTAGTGAGTAGATCTGTCTAGGGTTCATGGGCTAGGGAGACTAAGGGTGATTAAGTGTAGATCCAAGGTGCTTAGTGTTAGATCTATCATCTCCTTGCATTGATTTGGTATTCTTCTTGCTATATTTGGGTTGGCCTCTCAAACATAGAGCCATAGGCATTTCATGCCCGAAAGGTGTTCTATGAAATGCCTGAACCAACTCATCTATGCTTTTAGCTTGCTTTGCCTAAGAGATTAGTTGTCAAAGGAGCTAGGATTGCTATTAGACTCATTCTCCATGCTTGCTTTGATCATTACAGCCAAAGATATTTGGTGTACTTGGGTGATCATTGCAAAGGAGCATCCATCTAGAGATAGAGCTTGCTTAGTTTTGTTGTGTAGGCATAAGGAATTAGATTGATTGAAAAGTTAGCATCTTGGATTGAATCTTGATCACCCAAAGTCAGTTCCCTTGTCCCAAGAATCCCCTTGCCTCATTGAGAAAGAAAGTTCAATCTTTTATTGCATTTTTAATATTGTCTTAGTTTCATAATCATCCTCTCATCTTGATTGCACTTAGATTAAGCATGAACTTGCATTCCCTTTGCATTATAATCTCTTAGAATTGGATTGACATCTTGTATTCTACAACATTTGATTAGGACCTTAGAAAAGTCCTATCATCAGGCGCCCAGGGCCAGCACGGGTGAGCCGGCGCCCGGCGCCCGGGGCCAGCACGGGCGAGCCGGCGCCCGGCGCCCGGGGCCAGGCCGGTCGTGCCCACCCCAGCGCCCGGGGCTAGGCCGTGGCCACTCCTGCTGGTGTCCGGGACTACGATGCGATCATCCCCTCCGACGTTTCGTCGAGTAACTAGTTTTTCTTGGTTTTATTCGTCACTTGATTCCTTCCGAGGACTTTCGGGTGTTGATTGCGTCTTTGACCGATTTTGACCCCAACAGTTAGCCCCCCAGCTGGCTAGACCGTGGTTTTTGGTAACAGGTCCTAGCTCCCGGTATGGCTTGATAGGAAGGTGTGGAGACGTAATCGTTTGCCGAAAGTCGGAGTAAATAATAACTTTTCCTTCTTTATAAAGATGGAGTAAGAATTTTCAGCCATTCTTACTTCATCACAAGAATTTCACCTTCTAGAGTCTCTCTCTCAAGAAAAAATGTCTTCAAGATGAAGATCCTCTAAAAGAAATTCTTCTTCTCACTCATCTTCGGGTGATTCTCCCGTCGACGAAGTGGTTGCGCCAAAGCACGAGGAAGGAGTTGAGGAAGATACGAGGGAGGCATACTACATAGCTTTATGTGGCTCGAGTCCGCCTCCGTGGGACATCCCCATCCCGGGAGACCTCCGAGGGTGCCGGGCGCGCCATTCTCACCAAGCATGGTCTCTCCCGAGTACCTCACGATTCTTAGAAACTTTTACCAAGTTCCGAGTGGGGTTACGTTCCGGATTCCGACCACTGGCGAGAGTGCAAGGAATCCTCCGCAGGGCTTCTTTACTTGTTATGAAGCCTTTCTCTTGTACTGCCGCATGTGGTTCCCGATCCCTGGTGCCATTGTCCGTGCGCTTCGTTTTTTCGGACTTTCGATCAGCCAGCTCACCGTCCTGTCCTTAGAGAGTTGGCTTGGCGTGCTAGTCTCGAGTTACAAGTTAGGCATGGACCTTAGCCCTAGAGATTTCGAGGGACTTTGGTATACTAAGCCAACGTCGATCGAAGGTGCGTACTCCGTGATCCCAAGGAAGAGCATGGCCATAATTCAGGGGACTACTTCGAACCCCAAATCGTGGTTCGAGCGCTTCTTCTTTATCCGAATAGTCGGGGAGTCCGTTGAGGAAAGCTGCCTTCACTTATTCCCTTAGGAGTGGAACTTTGATCGCGGTAACACGATTAATTCTGTTTTTCGTTTTCGTACTTTGAACGTGCATGAAGATAAAACTTTTGTTTACCGTGTAGTGAACAAGACCGTTGCGCACACTCATGCTGATCTTTTCGTCAAACGAGACCTTCTTCGGGAAAGGCCATTCTTCTGGAGTACCTTTTCCGTTGAGCGGATTCGAAATGCGGTGGAGCTCCATCGATCCCGAGTCATTCTTCAACCCTCCGATGTTCCATGTGATGTCGAGACGGTTGCTGTCTTGCCTGTTCGGAGGCGGAGACATAGGTCTCGGAAAGGCAAAGAGGTCGAATGCGAGACGGTCTCGGGAGCTCCTTCGCTGCTAGGAGGAGACCCCAGCTTTGTTCCGGGGGAAGGGGGTGGAACTAGCGAGTTTCCCCTGCCTAGCAAATTTTTCGATGGTCTTCCTCCAGCATTTACTACTGACGAGTCGCTCGAGGATGAAGCGAAGAAGAGAGTATTTACCGAGGGTTCTCGTCTAATAAATGAGGTTTATCCTTTGAACTTTGATCGTGTATATTACCATTGTTGCATATATATTTTCCTGATCCTAAGTTCATACAGGGAATGAGGGTGTTCGGAGCGGCGCTCGATGGAAGCTTTCGAGGATCGAGGATCTCTCGCTTCAAAGCCGAGGAAGCCGAACGCGAACTCTTTTGTTTCCGGAAAGAGGTTGAGGAACAAAGCCGTAAGCAGGCCGAACTTCATTCTCGAGCCCTCGTGCATGCGGAAAGGAGAGGAAGGAGAGCGATTGCAGCCGAGATGGTGCGGAGGGCCGAATTGTTCGCCACCGAGTTCGAGAGCTTTAAGGAATCTCAAGAGTTTGTGGGTTATTTCCGCGAGTGTCGGGGATCGGTTGCTAACCTTCACAAGTCGCAGAACCCGGGCTTCTCCTTCTCCTCCGAGATTGCTGAGATGGAAGATCTCATGAGCGAATGTGCTCACGCTGAATCCTTGGTTCCTCCAATCGAGGGAAGGGTCCGGAAGATTTGGGACCCCATCCAGGTTTCGGAGGACACGGTGGAGACCTGAGCAGGTGGAAACGCGGAAGGCGTAGATGAAGAAGTTGACCAGCCTGTGACTTCGTTCGGGATCTTCACGTCCGAATACCTTGACCTCGATTACTGAGGATCGTTGGGATTGTATTCCTTTATCTTGATGATTGTATGCTTGGCCGGATGTGGCCGTTTATTTGTATATTCCGTGACCGTAGGAGGTTGCGTAACTTTGTATATTTCGGGACTGGCCGTTGGTGGCTTCGAATCCCTGCCGTTTCCGCGGCTTGAATCTATATTATGTGTGGATTTTTCAGAAATTTGCCTTGTGATTTGATTTATACTTTCGTCAAGTGTAGAGGGTAGAATTTGAGTAGTCACTTCGTATTCTAACTCTTATTTTGTCGCTAGGTCCGCGTACTACTTTGTAGCGAGTGTTTTAGGTGTTAGCGATGAGAGACATATTTCTGGATCTCGTATCTGGTGTCGATACTATGTCTATGAGATGTCAAGATCCAGCAAGACTGGGTTTAGGGCAAGACCTAGGCTTACTCTCAGCTTTCAGGCTATGCGATGACTGATCGGCTTTCGTTTTGCATGTTAGTGATTTCTTCCTGATTCTTACTGATTAAAGTCCGCGACTTGGCGCCGGCTTATGCGACTTGTGTAGTAAGAATCGAGCTATATCCAGAGAATATCCGGAGTGCTAAACCAAAATTTCGGGTTTTCTTGTATAGCGCGCTATGATATCCTTGTCGGATGTAAGAGGACCTTATTCTTGCGAAAAGGTCTGACTACGGTTTTGTATTAATGAAACGTTTCTTTGTTCGTCCGTCGGGCCAATCGACGGGCGTTTGTTTTTTAAGTCGTAGGTGGACTGTTTTGATGGATGATGCGATTTTGATACCTTTGGGAAATTGCGACGTCTCGCGTTTCTCCGAAGATATGATTTTCGTTCTTCCGAAGTTTTTATGCGTTAGTGTATTAAGCACGCATTGAAAGGTTGATAGAAAGAATTTTATTGAAAAAGTTTCGAAAATTTCGAATACATGTGCGGGTATTTCGCGTCTTTGTGGGAGTATAGGAGTATACCTACCCACTCCCCCCCCCTTTTTGGGGAGGGGGATAGCTGAACTCGCCGGGTTTCGACGAGCTGCCTACGTACCTCTTTCGAGGATCAAGCCATCTCGTAGTTCTGATTGTTGCTGCGGACGTTTTTACTCCCCGTGTGTCGCCATTCCGATCGTACTAGCCGGATCGGTGGTCTGTGCGGGGGTCGAGTTGTCTGCTTTTACGGTGATGGACTCAGAGACTTTGTCGCTTTCTTGAATCGTTGCCTGTTCGGATGATTCTGGATAATCTTTTTTCGAGTTTTCAGGAAGTTGTGTGATTCCTTCGCTCGTTTCGGGTTAGGCGCAGGGGCGTTCCGATCTTTTCGCAGTTTCAACTCGGCTAGGTAGCAGAGTCTCGACTGTTTCTGACTCCCCCAGATTACTACGATTCCGGTTGGAGTCGGAAATTTGATGCCGAGGTGATATGTGGATGGTACTGCCTTCATGGAGTTGATCCAAGGGGTTCCCATGATTGCGTTGTAGATAGCCGAGTTATCGACTACTTGTGGGAACCGAAATTCACACCATCGATTTTAATGAATAAAAACGGAGGAAAGCCAAGTTAACCCGACTTTCCCTGAAGGTCCGGATTCTCTGCGACAGCCAACGACAAGCGACCGAATAAATGCGGAAAAGCTTTTGTTTAAGATTTGCGACTGGACCTTAAGAAAGGCTGCCTACTTACCCCTTTCGAGGATCAAGTCGGACGTAGTTCTGTTTAGAAAGAGTTGAACAAGAGATCGAACCGTCTGGGCGGGTTCGTCTAGTATGAGCGTTTGTCATAGAAACAGGCATGTCGAAGATAACGCCTAGGGTTTCTATGTGCGGAGCTCTGAAGTAAAAGAATTGTCCGATCCTTCCGAGAGGAGCGGAGATTTGCGAGCAGGAGGCGGCCAGACGTTCTAGGGCCTGCCTTGCTAGTCTAACCGCCTAAATTCTAAGTTCTATCAGCTAACAGGAGCTCTCTCGGTCTCCAATCTAGGATTTTCGGATCCCCTTCTCCTCTGCTCTTGCTCTCCTTATATACTCACTTCTAGGTCGGTTTGCCTTAGGATGATGGACTTCGCCTTTGGGCCCAAGTTTATCTCTTCAGGAAATATTCCATTTTCGTCGATTTTAGTAATTATCCTAGAGTTTTCCCCTATTTTTGGTGACTTGATGTTTATCTGATGTTCAGGAAATTGGATAAACCGTCATAGTCTGATTGGGCCTGAATTCTTTAAATCGTAAGTAAGTCCGTGGACTTGTCTTAAGTCGTTCAACGTTTTATACGATTTCTCGGAAAGGCTATATTTCTCGTAAAATAAACCGTATAGCCTAAATGATTGATGTTCGAGTTAATCGATCTTGTTTTACACGATATCCTCTACGAGAAATCCAACATTTCTAGTTTTTTTCGTAAAACATCGAGGATGATTCCAATCGAGTCGAATCGAGAGATGTTAATTCCGTAGCCGTGATCGTATCAAACCCACGAGGATTGATCCAAGCGAGCCAAGATGGGATCAGACCGAGCATGATGGGACCGAGACCAGGACGCGGACTGAGACCAGGGCGAGGACCGTTGACCGGCGCCAGGGGGCTTGCCGCCGTCGCCAGGGGGCTTGCCGCCGGCGCCAGGGGGCTTGCCGCCGGCGCCAGGCCGGCTTGCGTGACGCTTGCCGCCGGCGCCAGGGGGCTTGCCGCCAGCGCCAGGCCGGCTTGCGTGCCGCTTGCCGCCGGCGCCAGGGGGCTTTCCGCCGGGGCCAGGCCGCCTTGCGTGACGCTTGCCGCCGGCGCCAGGCTGGCTTGCGTGACGCTTGCCGCCGGCGCCAGTGGGCTTGCCGCTGGCGCCAGGCCGGCTTGCGTGACCCTTGCCGCCGGCGCCAGGGGGCTTGCCGCCGGCGCCAGGGGGCTTGCCGCCGGCGCTAGGGGGCTTGCCGCCGGCGCCAGGACGGCTTGCGTGACGCTTGCCGCCGGCGCCAGGGGGCTTGCCGCCGGCGCCAGGGGGCTTGCCGCCGGCGCCTGGAGGCTTGCCGCCGGCGCCAGGGGGCTTGCCGCCGGCGCTAGGGGGCTTGCCGCCGGCGCCAGGACGGCTTGCGTGACGCTTGCCGCCGGCGCCAGGGGGCTTGCCGCCGGCGCCAGGGGGCTTGCCGCCGGCGCCAGGGGGCTTGCCGCCGGCGCCAGGGGGCTTGCCGCCGGCACCAGGGGGCTTGCCGCCGGCGCCAGGAGGCTTGCCGCCGGCGCCAGGGGTTCTCTGCCGCCCGTGGGTTCTCCGTCGCCCGAACTTTCCCCCGTTGGCCGTTCGTGCGGGAAATCTTTGAGTTTGGAAAGACCTTTAGCCGTTGATTTCGAGATAACCGTTTTCGACCTCACCAGAGAGTGGATATTCTAATTTGAGAAAATCTCGTATAACTTATTTTCTAATTATCCGAGACTTTTTGTTTCAAGAAATACTTTTCAGAGACTTTCAGTCATTGATTCCGTCGTGACCGATTATGACCCCAACAGTTAGCCCCCCATCTCGTTAGAACCTTCGTGATGTTCTTGCGAGCGATAAGACATGTCAGGTAAGATAGGCGGAATTAATGGTTGAAAGGCTCCGTTGAAAGTGGTAAGATTGGGGCTGCGACTTTCGAAGGCTGCCTACGTACCCTTGTTGTAGGGATCAAGCCTTCCGTAGTTCGTTTTGGAGTTTAAGACCCTTGTGATCTGTTTTACCAGCGAGACTTATATGGTCTGGTTATTGGTCATGAGAGACTTTCGAGCATGATGCTGTTGATGTATTTGTTTTGGTCTGGGCGCTGTGAGGCCATTATGTGTTTTTCGATTTTTTATGAACTTCAGTTTTTTCGAAGTATGAGAAAGAGGGTGTGAGTTGTCGTCTCATTCCTAGTTCCCGGATGATCACCGTACCTATTGTTTGCATAAAGCGAGATTTTCCGCGGTTTACCGATTTACGCGAAAAGTTCGTGAAACGAATAGGCTTAAGTGAAGAGACAAATTTTTGGATCTCGTATACCATACTATGTCTGTGAGATGTCAAGATCCAGCGTGGCTGGATTTAGGGCAAGACCTAGGTTTACTCTCGGACTGAGGCTTTGCGATGACAAATCGGCTTTCGTTTTTCCTGTTTGCGATTTTAACCTAAATCGTACCGTTTAAAATCCGCGAATTGTTGTCGGCTTATATGATTTGTCTGGGCGTGAGTCGAGCTACTTCCTTTACGAAGAGCTAAACCAAAATTTGGATTTCTTGTATAGCGCGCTATGTTTATCCTTGTCGGATGTAAGAGAGTCTACCCTTTTAAAGGCGGCTATTGTCTGTTTAGGACGTTAGAGTTCGTTTGTTGTGATCAGCAACAAAGAAATGATGCCAGTTTAGAGGCATGTTACCGTTTAGAGGTGTGTTTGTATGTTATGAGTTCTAGAGACGAGGTTTCGTCTGGAACGTTTTGAGGAAAAGAATGTCCTTCGAGCGTTAGCGACGTCTCGCAGTGCCGAAGGTCGAGTTTTCCTTGTGCCGCATTTCGTGGTTGAAATGTTCGCGGGCTTGGAGATGTTTTGCGAATGTTCGCAGCCAGAAACTGTTGTTTCGGTTTGGACGCAGGACCAAGGGGTCGCGTAAGTTTGACCCAGGGAGAAGCGTCTACATTCACAGTGCTTCGTGAAGTGTTGGCCTTCCGGGATTTGATTGTATATATTAAGGATGACTCATATAACTCTTGGAGCCTTGTCATGAGTGTTTCTTTTCATGTTGTGTTTACGGGGCGTATAGAACTTAATCGATTGACGATAAGTTTAAATCTTCCGTTAACCATATGGTTGTTAGGACTGAGTTTTGGTATGAAGAGTTTATCGTATGATTTCCGGTTCTGGGTTATACGACAAATTGCTTGCGTAATAGTCACTTGGCGTTCTATGAACAAATCGTGGATTGTTGTTTTTAGCCGTTAAGTAATTGGAGCGGTGGTCGCTCAGTAGCTTTGGATTGGCATGGAGGGTTGATTCAGCCGTATCGCCAAGGAAGTTGTTGGTAAACGATCAGACCATGATCCTTATTAAGGTCATGTTAGTTTACGATTGTCCTTAATGGGGATGCCGAATTCAGGTCCGGGCTTTACAAAAATGCGTAGTTGGCCGAGGGCCAAATAGCGTTTGCCTAGATAGACATGCCAAGCGTAGCGGAGTTTTCTGAGTTATGGCTGATGGCTTTTAGAAACGATCTTCCACTTTAGGTCTCAGTTATACGGTGAATGGTTCGTATAAAATTTTTTTTTTTGTTGCATGAAAATCGTTTCATTTTATCCGAGGGGGACAAAGTTTAAGGGATCGACGCAGGACACGTGCGGGTTCGTCTGCGTGATTATTTCCTGCTCGGACGTAACCGCGGGGAGTGAAAGCAGGAGCCAGAAACCTTGTGGAGCAAAAACTGTCTATGACAGTTACTCGTTGGACCCATTATGTTTATTTTACGAAAGTTGCTTTGTATGAATTGACTCGACCATACAGAGGATTTTTCGTAAAAGTGATGTAAGAGGGGGTTTTCGCAAAGGTAACCGGAGAGCGTTTCTCACAAATTACTTGCGATATTCGCGACCACGGATTATGTTTTCCTCATTCACTTTTGCGTACTGCGAAATCGTTTTGCATGAGACCGATCATATTTTTTCCATAGGCTGTTTTGTTTTAAAATGTTCTTGTTATACGAAAGTAATGGATGACCGGTTTCATGGAGATAGAAAATCGCACATTGTTAAAGTAGCGATGTTTCCGCGGATTACACGGGAGATGTTTCCGCTATGATTTCAACCTTTGGACGAAAGCTGCTTCGAACTACTTATGGAGTTTTACCGAAGGTTATTTCGTTATTTTCGTAGTTCACCGTCGTGCTATTAGTCTGACGTTAGTACACGTTTCTAGTCGCGAGTTTGCGACGAGAGGTGACGTAGAGTTTTCAGGACTATGTTTGTAACGGTTGGGCTATGCCGCTAGCGTTTTTTAGACTAATCTTATTGCTGCGAGAGTTTGCTTTGTCAAAAGCGTTGTCTTGATGCTGAAGCAAAAAGTTTTAGAAGATGGGATTATACGGGTATAGTATGCGTACCTACTTCCCTTTTCTTTTTACGAAAGAAAACGGGTTAGCCGTTCTTTCGAAGGCTTGTGTACGTTTTTTCTTTCTTTTAGGAAGCGGGATGAGTATGCTTTAGAACGCGTGGCGATCGTTTCTCGGTTTTTCGAGAGACTAGATCGGTTTGCATGTTCTGCCAGGACAATAAAGGAACGATGGAACAAGACTGGAAATTTTTCCTAAGACTTAGCTTGCTAGACTATCCACCTAGGTCCTAAGTTCCCTAAATTCTACGGCAGTTTTCAAGACGTTTTTGTTCCTGTCCTACGAACAATTAAAACCTTTACAAAAATTTTCGAGAAAATAGTCTTTTGAAGGTTTCGACATTTCCGAAGGAATCCCATTTCCTCGTATAGTCGAGATGATTGGTGTTTAAAATAACCGTGATCATTTAATACGATGAATCGAAATCCATTCATCATTCGAACCTTTTATGGTCTTCCGAGATTTCTCGAGTATCGGGATCGAGATGGACTTGGATTCGTAGACTTCCCATCTTCGAGGGTTTGAGTAATGAGGCTTCGAACATAGATTCTAGAATATGAGCTTTGTTAAACAATCGAGAAGGCTTTGCGGAAGAATCATCGTGTTTCTCGAACAATCCGAATATGGGTTTAAGGGACCAAGATGTTGCCGTTGCCCGAGATCACGAAACGATTGCACGGATGGGCGCCAGGACCCCTGCCGTCGGCACCAGGCACGGCGCGGTCGGTCTGCCGCCGGCGCCAGGCGCGGCGCGGTCGGTCTGTCGCCGAAGCCAGGCGCGGCGCGGTCGGTCTGCCGCCGGCGCCAGGCGCGGCGTGGTCGGTCTGCCGCCGGCGCCAGGTGCGGTTTGGTCGTTCTGCCGCCGGCGTCAGGCGTCCTACCGCCCGTGCCGTGTCCTGCGTCCGCTGATGCTGCTGTTGCTCGACTTCGTCGATCCCTGGGGCTCACGATCCGTTCGTGCCTTCCCGTAAGTTCGTCGAGCCATGAGCGAACTGGTCAAGTCTCAAACCCCAAGGTTTCGAGGAGAATAAGTTTTATTTTTCCGAGAGGTTCTCGAAAGAAACGTTTTTTGTAGAAACCTTGCTCGTTGCGATTTCTCTAATTTGGTAACAAGACGAATTTTTTGGGGTTTGATAGATTTTATCGTTGCCCTTTCTGTTTAGATAGAGAAATTTCGAGCTCGTTTTCGTGCTCTTCCTGTGGCGGGAAGCCGCGGCTAGGTTTTTGATTTGCTCGAGCACCGTGGCGTTTACGTAAGCGTTGGCCGTAGGAACAGTCGCTGCTGGAGTTGTTTTACCATCGTTGACGCAAACTGCAATTTTTTCTTTCATATTTCCGGACATCGGTTTGATCAAGCGCTTTGCGGCCGTATGAGTAAGAGTAATCTGTCCCCCCTCCTTCTAGCGCCAAACTGTGGGAACCGAAATTCACACCGTCGATTTTAATGAATAAAAACGGAGGAAAGCCAAGTTAACCCGACTTTCCCTGAAGGTCTGGATTCTCTGCGACAGCCAACGACAAGTGACCGAATAAATGCGGAAAAGATTTTGTTTAAGATTTGCGACTGGACCTTAAGAAAGGCTGCCTACGTACCCCTTTCGAGGATCAAGTCGGACGTAGTACAGTTTAGAAAGAGTTGAACAAGAGATCGAACCGTTTGGGCGGGTTCGTATAGTATGAGCGTTTGTCATAGAAACAGACATGTCGAAGATAACGCCTAGGGTTTCTATGTGCGGAGCTCTGAAGTAAAAGAATTGTCCGATCCTTCCAAGAGGAGCGGAGATTAGCGAGCAGGAGGTGGCCAGACGTTCTAGGGCCTGCCTTGCTAGTCTAACCGCCTAAATTCTAAGTTCTATCAGCTAACAGGAGCTATCTAGGTCTCCAATCTAGGATTTTCGGATCCCCTTCTCCTCTGCTCTTGCTCTCCTTATATACTCACTTCTAGGTCGGTTTGCCTTAGGATGATGGACTTCGCCTTTGGGCCCAAGTTTATCTCTTCAGGAAATATTCCATTTTCGTCGATTTTCGTAATTATCCTCGAGTTTTCCCCTATTTTCGGTGACTTGATGTTTATCTGATGTTCGGGAAATTGGATAAACCGTCATAGTCTGATTGGGCCTGAATTCTTAAAATCGTAAGTAAGTCCGTGGACTTGTCTTAAGTCGTTGAACGTTTTATACGATTTCTCGGAAAGACTATATTTCTCGTAAAATAAACCGTATAGCCTAAAGGATCGATGTTCAAGTTAATCGATCTTGTTTTACACGATATCCTCTACGAGAAATCCAACCTTTCAAGTTTTTGTCGTAAGACATCGAGGATGATTCCAATCGAGTCGAATCGAGAGATGTTAATTCCGTAGCCGTGATCGTATCAAACCCACGAGGATTGATCCAAGCAAGGCAAGATGGGATCAGACCGAGCATGATGGGACCGAGACCAGGACGTGGACTGAGACCAGGGCGAGGACCGTTGACCGGCGCCAGGGGGCTTGCCGCCGGTGCCAGGCCTGCTTGTGTGACGCTTGCCGCCGGCGCCAGGGGGCTTGCCGCCGGCGCCAGGCCGGCTTGCGTTACGCTTGCCGCTGGCGCCAGGCCGGCTTGCGTGACGCTTGCCGCCGGCGCAAGCCGGCTTGCGTGACGCTTGCCGCAGGCGCCAGGGGGCTTGCCGCCGGCACCAGGCCGGCTTGCGTGACGCTTGCCGCCGGAGCCAGGGGGCTTGGCCGCCGGCACCAGGCCGGCTCCGTCTCGCCTGCCGCCGGCGCCAGGGGTTCTCTGCCGCCCGTGGGTTCTCCGTCGCCCGATCTTTCCCCCGTTGGCCGTTCGTGCGGGAAATCTTTGAGTTTGGAAAGATCTTTAGCCGTTGATTTCGAGATAACCGTTTTCGACCTCACCAGAGAGTGGATATTCTAATTTGAGAAAATCTCGTATAACTTCTTTTCAAATTATCCGAGACTTTTTGTTTCAAGAAATACTTTTCAGAGACTTTCAGTCATTGATTCCGTCGTGACCGATTTTGACCCCAACACTACTGCACACTCGACGATCTTTGTAACTTCCTTAGCCATGACCGGGAGCTTGATACGCCAGAGGGTCATGGAGGTGACGCCCGAAAACCCAGTCAAAGGTTTTGGCTCTGGGATGACTTTCCCAAGTAGGATGTTCATCCTATAGAGGGTGTCGCAGAAGATGACGTTGACCGTACTTCCTGTATCGACAAGGATGCGGCCAACTTCTTGATCCTGGATCACCAGGTCGATAACTAGGGGATCGTAATGAGGTTTGTCGATTCCGACAGTTTCTTGTTCCTCGAAAACGATCGCGTGGTTGGGTATATTGCTGTCCGGAAGCCAGTTGGAACTTGTCTCGGCTTTTCGCCCGTAGGCTTTGATCGACGAGACCGAGTCTTGGTAGAACTACGACCCTCCGATTATCATATTTACCCTCTGGCGACTGCTGTTGTTCCCTTGGTCGTCCTGTCTCCTTCCGCGCTTCTCACCCGATTGACTTTCAGGCGCGTGGTTCTCGGAGACGGTCTTGTTGGTTTTTGGGCGGTCGGATTCCAGGAGCAAATCTTTTATACTCTTAACCTTCGACAGTTCGCCGGCGAGGAGTTTTGCGGCAAGCCTGGTGCCGAGAACCTTGCAGTTCGCGGTGGAGTGACCTCTGGTGTCGTGGAACTCGCAGTAGGAATTATCCTTGTACTGGTTCCTGGTCCAGGTGTTTCCGGAGGTTTTTCCCTGCTCCGAGTTGATGGTGTAGTTATGTTCGTCTTGGACGTCTTCCCCTTCGTGATGGACGTACTTGTCGTTATGAGAGGGTTTCTTCTATGAGGACGTTTTCTGCAGTCCATGCTTTTGCGATAGGACTCTCATCTCTTCCTCCATGACGATGAAGTCCGTTGCCTTGTGGAGGGTATCCTGGATTGTCCGTGGTTTCTCCAGCAATATCCACTTTCGGAACTTTGACTTGTACCAGAGAGTTTTTCTCAGGGCGTCGATCGCGACTTTGTCGCTGATACCCGTCACTCTGGCCATCACTAGTTTGAACCTTCTCATGAAGTCGCGGAGTGATTCGTCTTCCTTTTGAGCTAGACTCCATAAGTCCACGTCGGAAGTCTCTCTATCCATAAACATGGAATACTGTTTGAGAAATGCCGAGGCTAGTTGGCGGAAACTTCCGATGGAGTTTCTTTTGAGCCGAGAGAACCATTCGAGCGCGGCGCCCCTGAGATTCTCGACAAAGAGAAGGCAGTGACCGGCGTCTCGTTCACGCTCTGGGAGTTTGCATCTTCCCATCGCGATCTGGAAGGACTGTAAGTGTGCCTTTGGATCTGTGGTACCGTCGTAGACGGGAATTCTGATCTTCCCAGGGTCCGAGACGCGTGTTTCTGTGATCCGAGCGGTGAACGGTGTTTTTCGTGCTTCCTCGAGAAGTCTATCGATCTCGGGAGCGGTACTAGTTGCCTGATGAATTTGTGATTTCACCGCTTTTACCTCGGCTACTGTTTTTGCGAGAGATTCGCAGAGATCTTGGATCTCGCTATCGCTACCTGCATTCTTACGAGCTTGTCGGCGCTGATTGCGATGGATCCGAGTTTGATCCTCCGCCAGTTCTTCCTGTTCCATCCAGTAAAGGTCTTCTTCCTCTTCTGTCATGGGTTTTTCGAAGGAGACCGTCTGTCAGGCAGACTGACTACGGGTCCTTCTAGGTTGAACATCAGCGCTATCGTCCGAATGATCGGATTGGTCGCTAATGTCCAAGTTGATTCGTTCGACATTGTTTTCTTCGTTGTCTCCAACGGGGGGTGGAAGATTCTCTGTGGTCGGTTGCGCACCCGGTTGGAGAGGTTCGTCAGGCTTTTGTCCTGAAGAAGTCTTGTCCGCGCGTGCAGCTCGATTGCCCGGAGTCTCGAAATCGAGTCTTCTTCTGCTGCGGGCTCTTGTGAACCCTCACGGGGCCTTGCTCTTGGCCTTCACCGTTAAGGTTTCCACCTGTTTTGCGAGAGAGGCCACGAGTTTTCCTTGTTCGTCCGCCTGTTTCTGAGCGGAGGCGAATATTTCTTTCATCTGGTCGAGTATCGTTGAGTCGGCGGTGACCGTTGATACGTTTCCAGCTGGAGTGTTGGTGGCGTTGGCATCGACGGGAGTTCCGTCGTGCATTTGCGGGTTGTCAGTGTTGGTCGCCATATCAGACCGAGCGTGTGTGGTTGCGAGTGAGATAGATCCGTACCCCCCTCCTTTTAGCGCGAAACTGTGGGAACCGAAATTCGCACTGTCAAGTTTTGTTGATTTGGAGGAAAGCCAAGTAAACCTAGCCTTCCATGAAGGTCACGGTTATCTGCTGGGATACACACGACACAATCAATACAACAGAGAAATAACAAATCGGAATATAAAAATCGTAAAAAAGATAGAGCAAAAGATCTTATTTCTGAATTTGCGTTTAAGAGTGAACAACAGGAAAGAGATCGGCTACAAGAGCTGTCGATGAGTTCGCTAGTTCAGCCTCCTATATCTAACCTAGTTGAATCGCAGCTCGCTAGTAAAAACGGAAAAAAGTGCCTAAGTTGCTCTAAGTGCTATGTTGCTCTAAGATTGCTCTCTCAAGTCCCCCCTTTGCTCCTCGCCCCAAGCTCTCCTTATATACTCCTCTTAGGACGATTTATTCCTTCTTTGGGCCGAATCTATCGCGAATCGGGCTTCTTCCATTTTCGCCGGTCTTCATATTTATCGGGAAACTTGACATTTATCTCTTTATGTAAAGATAAACATGGGCCGTTATGTCCATTTTGACTTGGTCTCTTGGAAAGTCGTAAGTGGGCCGCTTGGTCGCGTTTGGGCCTTCTGGGGCCGTCGTTTCGTCCGTGAACATTTTACGATTTCACGAGAGACTAGCCTGCCATGGTGCTTGTTTTTCCGAAGGAACACCAACTCCTCGTATAGTCTAGATGACTGGTGTTTTTAGAATAACTGTCATCGTCTTATACGATGAATCGAAATCCATACGTCTACCGAACTTTTGGTGGTCTTCCGAAGCCTTCCCGATTTATTTCGACCAGAACGAAATGGGGTTCTCAGGTCTCATGTCTTCGAGGAGTTGAACGGTGAGTCTTCGAGCAAAGATACAAAATGAAGAGTTGGACTAGTTGTCGAGACGGTTTTGCGGGGAGAAGGTCGCACCTGTCGAGTAGTCCGTACGCGGGCGCACGGGACTTGGACATGGATGCTGGCGCCGGCGCCCGTGACCAGGACGAGCGAGCTGGCGCCCGGCGCCCGGGACCAGCACAAACGAGCTGGCGCCCGGGGCCTGCACGGGCGAGCTGGCGCCCGGGGCCAGCACGGGCAAGCCGGCGCCCAGGACCAGCACGGGCGAGCCAGCGCCCGGGGCCAGCACGGGCGAGCCGGCGCCCGGTGCCAGCACGGGCGAGCCGGCGTCCGTCGCCCGGTGCCCGCTGCCAGCACGGGCGAGCCGGCGCCCGGCACCCGGGGCCAGCACGGGCGAGCCGGCGCCCGGCACCCGGGGCCAGCACGGGCGAGCCGGCTCCCAGCGCCTGGGGCCAGCACGGGCGAGCCGGCGCCTGGGGCCACCACGGGAGAACCGGCGCCCGGTGCCAGCGCGGACGAGCTGGTGCCCGGCGCCCGGTGCCAGCGCGGGCGAGCCGGCGCCCAGGGCAGCACAGGTGAGCCGGCGTCCGGCGCCCGGGGCCAGGCCGGTCGTGCCCGCGCCGGCGCCTAGGGCTAGGCCGTGGCCGCTCCTGCTGGTGTCCGGGACTACGATGCGATCATCTCCTCCGACGTTTTGTCGAGTAACTAGTTTTTCTTGGTTTTATTCATCACTTGATTCCTTCCGAGGACGTTCGGGTGTTGATTGCGTCTTTGACCGATTTTGACCCTAACACCGGGTTTCGACGAGCTGCCTACATACCTCTTTCGAGGATCAAGCCATCTCGTAGTTCTGATTGTTTCTGTGGACGTTTTTACTCCCCGGGTGTTGCCATTCCGATCGTACTAGCTGGATCGGTGGTCTGTTCAGGGGTTGAGTTGTCCGCTTTTATGGCGATGGACTCGGAGACTTTGTCATTGTCTTGAGTCGTTGCCTGTTTGGATGATTCTGGATCATCCTTTTCCGAGTTTTCAGGAATGTTATGTGATTCCTTTGCTCGTTTCGGGTTAGCCGCAGGGCCGTTCCGATTTTTCCGCAGTTTGTGCTCTGCTAGGAAGCAGAGTCGCAACTGTTTCTGGCTTCCCCAGATTACTGCAGTTCCAGTTGGAGTCGGAAATTTGATGCCAAGGTAATATGTGGACGGTACTGCCTTCATGGAGTTGATCCAAGGGGTTCCCATGATCGAATTGTAAATGGCCGGGTTATCGACTACTGCGAACTCGACGATTTTCGTAATTTCTTTTGCCATGACCGGGAGCTTAATGCTCCCAAAGGTCATAGAGGTGACGCCCGAAAACCCAGTTAAATGTTTCGGCTCTGGGATGACTTCTCTAAGTGGGATGTTCATCCTATAGAGTGTGTCGCGGAAGATGATGTTGACCGTACTTCCTGTATCGAGAAGGATGCGGCCGACTTCGAGATCCTGGATCACCAGGTCAATAACTAGAGGATCGTAATGAGGTTTGTCGATTCCGATAGTTTCTTGTTCCTCGAAAACGATCGCGTGGTTGGGAATGTTGCTTTCCGGAAGCCAGTTGGAACTTGTCTCGGCTTTTCACCCTTAGGCTTTGATCGATGAGACCGAGTCTTGATAGAACTGCGATCCTCCGATAATCATATTTATCCTCTGGCGACTGTTGTTGTTCCCCTGGTCGTCTTGTCTCCTTCCGCGCTTCTCGCCCAATTGACTTTCAGGCGCGTGGTTCTCGGAGGCGGCCTTATCGGTTTTTGGGCGGTCGGATTCCAGAAGCAGGTCTTTTATACTCTTAACCTTTGACAGTTCGCCGGCGAGGAGCTTCGCAGCGAGCCTGGCGCCGAGAACTTTGCAGTTCGCGGTGGAGTGACCTCTTGTATCGTGGAACTCGCAGTAGGAATTATCCTTGTACTGGTTCCTGGTCCAGGTGTTTCCGGAGGTTTTTCCCTGCTCCGAGTTGATGGCGTAGTTATGTTCGCCTTGGACGTCTTCCCCTTCGTGATGGACGTGCTTGTCGTTACGAGAGGGTTTCTTCTTTGAAGACGTTTTCTGTGGTCCATGCTTTTGCGATAGGACTCTCATCTCTTCCTCCATGACGATGAAGTCCGTTGCCTTGTGGAGGGTATCCTGGATCGTCCGTGGTTTTTCCAGCAATATCCACTTTCGGAACTTCGACTTGTACCAGAGAGTTTTTCTCAGGGCGTCGATCGCGACTTTGTTGCGGATACCCGTCACTCTGGCCATCACTAGTTTGAACCTCTCATGAAGTCGCGGAGTGATTCGTCTTCCTTTTGAGCTAGACTCCATAAGTCCACGTTGGAAGTCTCCCTTTCCATAAACATGAAATACTGTTTGAGAAATGCCGAGGCTAGTTGGCGGAAATTTCCGATGGAATTTCTTTTGAGCCGAGAGAACCATTCGAGCGTGGCACCCCTGAGATTCTCGACAAAGATAAGGCAGTGGCCGGCGTCTCGTTCACGCTCCGGGAGTTTGCATCTTCCCAACGCGATCTGGAAGGACTGTAAGTGTGCCTTTGGATCTGTGGTACCGTCGTAGATGGAATTCAGATCTTCCTAGGGTCCGAGACGTGTGTTTCTGTGATCCGAGCGATGAACGGCATTTTTCGTGCTTCCTCGAGAAGTCTACCAATCTCGGGAGCGGCACTAGTTGCCTGGTGAATTTGTGATTTCACCGCTTTTACCTCGGCTACTGTTTTTGCGAGAGACTCGCGGAGATCGTGGATTTTGTTATCGCCCCCTGCGTTCTTCCGAGCTTGTCGGCGCTGGTTACGATGGATCCGAGTTTGATCCTCCGCCAGTTCTTCCTGTTCTATCCAGTAGAGGTCTTCTTCCTCTTCTGTCATGGGTTTTTCGAAGGACACAGTCTGTCGGGCAGACTGACTTCGGGTCCTTCTAGGATGAACGTCAGGGTTATCATCCGAATGATCGGATCGGTCGCTAACGTCCAAGTCAATTCGTTTGACGTCGTTTTCTTCGTTGTCCCCAGCGGGAGGTGGAAGATTCTTCGTAATCGGTAGCGCACCCGGTTGGAGATATTTGTCAGGGTTTTGGCCTGAGGAAGTCTTGTCCGCGCGTGCAGCTCGATCGTCCAGAGTCTCGAAATCGAGTCTTATGCCGCTGCGGGCTCTTGTGATCCCTCGCGGGGCCTTGCTCTTGGCCTTCGCCGTTAAGGTTTCCACCTGTTTTGCGAGAGAGGCCAAGAGTTTTTCTTGTTCGTCCGCCTGTTTCTGAGCGGAGGCGAACATTTCTTTCATCTCGTCCAGTATCGTGGTGTCGGCAGCGACCGTTGATACATTTCCAGCTGGAGTGTTGGTGGCGTTGGCATCGACGGGAGTTCCGTCGTGCGCTTGCGGGTTGTCAGTGTTGGTCGCCATATCAGACCGAGCGTGTGTGGTTGCGAGTGAGATAGATCCGTACCCCTCCTTCTTCTAGCGCCAAACTGTGGGAACCGAAATTTACACCGTCAAGTTTTGTTGATCGGAGGAAAGCCAAGTAAACCTAGCCTTCCCTGAAGGTCCCGGTTATCTGCTGGGCCACACAGGACAAAATCAATATATAATAAATGGGAATGTAAAAATCGTAAGAACAAAAGATAAAGCAAAATATCTTATTTCCGAATTCGCGTTTAAGAGTGAACAACAAGAAAGAGATCAGCTACAAGAGCTGTCGATGAGTTCGCTAGTGCAGCCGCCTAAATCTAACCTAGTTGAGTCGCAGCTCGCTAGTAAAAACGGAAAAAAATGCCTAGGTTGCTTTAAGTGCTATGTTGCTGCTAAGATTGCTCTCCCAAGTTCTCCTCTTGCTCCTCGCCCCAAGCTCTCTTTATATACTCCTCTTAGGACGGTCTATTCCTCCTTTGGGCTGAATCAATCGCGAATTGGGCTTCTTCCATTTTCATCGATCTTCATGTTTATCGGGAAACCTGACATTTATCTTCGGGAAACCTGACATTTATCTTCGGGAAACTTGACATTTATCTCTTTATGTAAAGATAAACATGGACCGTCATGTCCATTTCGACTTGATCTTCTGGAAAGTCGTAAGTGGGCCGCTTGGTCGCGTTCGGGCCTTCTGGGGTCGTTGTTTTGACCGTGGACGTTTTATGATTTCACGAGAAACTAGCCTGTTATGGTACTTGTTTTGCCGAAGGAACCCCAACTCCTTGTATAGTCAAGATGACTGGTGTTTTTAGAATAACCGTGATCGTTTTATACGATGAATCAAAATCAATTCGTCAACCGAACCTTTGGTGGTCTTCCGAAACCTTCCCTATTTATTCCGACCAAAACGAAATTGGGTTCTTAGGTTTCACATCTTCAAGGAGTTGAACGGTGAGTCTTCGACCAAAGATGCAAAACGCGGAATTGGACTAGTTGTCGAAACGGTTTTGCAGGGACCTGGACACGGATACTCGCGCCAGCGCCCGTGACCAGCACGGACGAGCCAGCGCCGGCGCCCGAGACCAGCACGAGCGAGCTGGCGCCGGCGCCCGGGACCAGCGCGGGCTAGCTGGCGCCGGCACCCGGGACCAGCACGGGCCAGCCGGCGCCGGCGCCCGAGACCAGCACGGGCGAGCTGGCGCCGGCACCCGGGACCAGCACTACGTGGGTGATTTTCGCAAATGTCGCGGTTCGGTTGGCACCCTTTGGAAGTCACAGAATGCTAATTTTTCCTTTCTCTCCGAGATCGCTGAGATGTCGAGTCTCATGGACGGGTGTGCCCAGGCTGAGTCGATGGTTTCTTCGATCGAGGGGAGGATCCGAGAGCTTTGAGATCCCACCGAGGTCTCGGAGGATACGGGGGAAGTGGAAGGCGGTGCCGCGGACGAGGAAGGAGAAGTGGATCAGCCTGCGGGCTTGTTTGGAGTTTCGATGTCCGGGTATCTAGATCTTGATCTCTGAAGGTCGATGGGATTGTTTTCCCTTATCTTATGGTTTCGTATTGTATTAAGCCGAGTCTGGGCGTTTTTATGTATTCGTGTGTTTAGGCCGTGTGAGGCCGTTTGAACTTTTTATTTGGGACTGGCGGTTGGTGGCTTTGAATCCCTGTCGCTTATGCGGCTTTATATATGAATGCTTTTAGTTATTCTGTGAGCTTGATTTATACTTTCGTCAAGTGTAGAGGAAAAAGGTACGAGTAGTCACTTCGTATCTTAACTCTTAAATTGTCGTTCTGTTCGTTTTGCTACTTTAGTACGAGGGTGTTGGAAACGTTCATGAGTTTTGCGAAGTTTCGTGAGCGTTTTAGATGTGAACGATGAGAGGCATGCTTTAGGATCTCGTATTAATTTTGATATCAAGCCTTGAGATGTTAGAGATCAGTAGGACTGGGTTTAGGGCAAGACCTAGGTTTACTTTCGGCTCTAAGACTGTGCAACGACTAATCGGCTTGTGTTTTGCATGTTGGCGATTTCTACCTGATTCTTATCGATTAAAGTCCGATTTGGGCGCTGGCTTATACGACTTGTGTGATAAGAATCGAGCTTTCTCCAAAGACCGTTTGGAGTGCTAACCAAAATTTCGGATTTTCTTGTATAGCGCGCTATGGTATCCTTGTCGGATGTAAGAGAACATTTAGTTTTTAAGAAAGGTTTGACTACGGGTTCTTTTTTAGAGAACGTTTTTGGTCTTGTTCGTCGGGGCCAATCGACGGGCATTTTGTATTTTTAGAGTCGCGGATGGACTGTGTGTTTGGATAATATCTTTTGAGAAATTATTGTGACGTCTCGATTTTCCGAAGATATGTCTTATGCTTTGAGATTGTTACGATCTTTGTTTTTAGTGAAGATGTATTTTTTCGGTCTTGCTTGACCATGAGTTTGAACTATTGTTAGTAGGAATTAGTTTTCGCCCAAGGACTGCTTGGACGGTATGCATTTTCAGAGACCCTTATTTCGGGCGTTTCTTAGGCTAATCTCAGACTATTATGGCTTATTGCAAGTGAATCGTGAGACCAGAAGAAAAAGATTTATTGAAAAAGTTTCGAAAATATCGAGTACATGCACAAATATTTCGGACTTTGTGGGAGTATAGGAGTACACGTACCCACTCCCCCCCTTTTTTAATGAGGGGGATAGCTGAACTTGTCGATAAGACAAGCTGCCTACGTACCTCTTTCGAGGATCAAGCCATCTCATAGTTCTGCTTGTTGCTGTGGGTGTTTCTACTCGCTGGATGGGACCATTCCAGTTACTTCGGCCGTTGAGGCTTCAGTAAGGTCGATGGCCGTTCCAGGAGTCGGACTCTCCGCTGGTGGGGCGATGGACTCGGGGACTATGTCGCTGTCTGGAGTCGTTTCCTGGTCGGGTGATTCTGGATCACTTTTTATGGAGCTCTCGGGAGCGTTCTGAGCTTTCTTAACTCACTTCGGGTTGACCACGGGGGTGTTCCGAGTTTGTCGTAGTTTATGCTCGGCCAAGAAGCAGAGCCTGGACTGTTTCTGGCATCCCCAGATTACCACTGCTCCGTTTGGAGTTGGGAACTTGATGCCAAGGATGTAAGTCAATGGTACCGCTTTCATGGCATTGATCCAAGGAGTTCCCATGATAACATTGTAGATGGCAGGGTTATCGACTACAGCAAATGTTGGGGTCAAAATCGGTAACGACGGAATCAACAGCTGAATTTCTCTGGAAAGTATTTCTCGAAACAAAAAATTTCGTATGATTTGAAAAGAAGTCATACGAGATTTTCTCAAATTAGAATATCCACTCTCTGTTGGGGTCGAAAAAGGTTATCTCGAAGTCAACAGCTAAAATTATTTTTTACTTATGGGTTCTTCGTGAAACACTTCTTGAAAGTAAGATCGGAAGACGACGGGCGTGCGCGTACAAGAGTCCCCGGGAAGATCGTTACGAAAAAAGGCGGATCAACCCAATCAAGGTCCGCTCTCCTAAGGGCGTCAAGATTCGATCACCACAAAAACCCTAAAGAACCTGCCTCGGAACTTCAAAGAGGTCGTTCTCCCAAACCGTGAGGAACCAGAAAACGATCAAGATATCAAATCGAAGCCCTCGCCGAGATCTTCAGAAAAGGCGTGACCAAGGCCCCGGGCGCTGGGCGCCGGCTCGCCCGTTCTGGCACCAGGCACCGGGCGCCGGCTCGCCCGTGCTGGCCCCGGGCGCCGGGCGCCGGCTAGTCCGTGCTGGCACCGGGCGCCGGGCGCCGGCTCACCCGTGCTGGCCCCGGGCGCCGGTCACCGGCTCGCTCGTGCTGGCCCCGGGCGCCGGCTCGCCCGTACTGACACCGGGCGCCGGGCGCCGGCTCGCCCGTGCTGGCCCCGGGCGCCGGCTCGCCCGTGCTGGCCCCGGGCGTCGGGCGCCGGCTCGCCCGTGCTGGCCCCGGGCACCGGCACTTCCAGTCTGTTCCCAGCTTGTCCGATTTAGATCGCACATTGTGGCTTCCGTGAAGTCGTAGCACCTTACCTAACGTTCCTCGGTTCAACTCAATTGGAGTTATCCTCGAAGTTTTACAACTAGAGCTAGGAAGGTTGGTTCTTCCGCAAAGTGTATCGTGTAAAACAAGGACGATCAGCCCGAACATCGATTCTTTAGGCTATACGATTTGTTCTGCGGAAAAGATAATCTTTCCGAGAATTCGTACGAACGTTCGAGGGCTTGAAGCTTGTCCACGGGCTCACTTACGATTTTGGGGATTCAAGCCCAATAGGAGCTATGAAGATTTATCCTAACTCGCGGAAGTAGGATAAATGCTAAGTTTCTGCGGATAAATGTCAAGACTCGAGGATAACTACGAAGATCGACGGAAAATGGAATATTTCCAAAAGAGATAAACTTGGGCCCAAAGGCGAAAGAGTAAATGGGCCACCGACCTAAAACGACTATATAAGGAGTGCTGGAGCATAAGAGAAAGGGATCCGAAAATCCAAGATTGGTGACCTAGAGAGCTCCTGTTAGCTGATAGGACTTAGAATTTAGGCAGTTAGACTAGCAAGGCAGGCCCTAGAACATCTGGTCGCCTCCTACTCGCAAATCTCCGCTCCTCATGGAAGGATCGGACAATTCTTTTACTCTAGAGCTCGGCTCTTAGAAAACCTAGGCATCATTCTCGACATGCCTGTTTCTATAACCCATGCTCATACTAGACGAACCCGCCCAGACGGTTCGATCTCTTGTTCAATTCTTTCTAACTGAACTATGTCTGACTTGATCCTCGAAAGGGGTACGTAGGCAGCCTTTCTTAAGGTCCAGTCCCAAATCTTAACAAAACCTTTTCCGCATTTATTTGGTCACTTGTCGTTGGCTCTCGCAGAGAATCCGGACCTCAAGGAAATTAGGGTTTTCGTTGCTTTCCTCCACTATTATTCATTAAAATTGACAGTGCGAATTTCGGTTCCAACAGTTTGGTGGTAAAAGGAGGGGGGGACGGATTACTCTTACTCTCGAGGCCACAGAACGCTTGACCGAAGCGATGTCTGGAAATATGAAAGACAAAACTCGCAGCTCACATCAACGTTGGTAAACAACTTTAGCGTAAATGCTCCTACGGCCAACGCTTATGCAAACGCCGTAACGCTCGAGAAAATAGAAAAACCTAGTTGCGGCATTTCGCCACAGGAAGAGCACGAAAACGAGCTCGCAATTTCTCTATAAAAACAGAAAGGGCAACGATAAAATCTATCAAACACCAAGAAATTCGTCTAAATACCGAGTTTTAGAAATCTCGACGAGTAGGGGTTCGACCGAAAACGTTTTTTGAGAATTTCTCGGAAAAAGAAAACTCGTTCTCCCCGAAACCATGGAGAAACCTTAAATTACTCGCATACGAGAAAACGAATAAGCTAAACGGGTTACCCGACGGAAAGGGCCCCGGGTGCCGGCGGCAGCAGCCAGGACACGGCCCCGGGCCCCGGCGGCTGGCCCACGCCACGACTCTGGGCGCTGGCGACTGGACCCGCGCCACAGTCCCGGACGCCGGCGGCTGCGCCCACGTCGCGGCCCCGGGCGCCGGTGGCTGGACCCGCGCCACGGCCCCGGGCGCCGGCGGCTACGCCCACGTCGCGGCCTTGGGCGCCGGCAAGTGCGGCCATTCCGCGGTCCCGTGCGCCGGGCTGCGAGTCGTTCAGCGAGTGCGGGTAATTCCTCGTGAAACCATCCCAACACTAGTCCAATCACGTACTTTGCATCCTCGCTCGAAGCCACGTAGTACAAATCCTTAAAACCGTGAATCTAAAACCCCCGTTTCGTTTCAATCGGAACGATCGGGAAAGTTACGAAAAAACTCGGAAGGTTTGGTTAACGAATGGATTGCAATTCATCGTATAAAACGATCACGGTTATTGTGAAACACCAATCATCTCAACTATACGAGGAATTAGGATTCATTCGGAAGACCGATACCATGACGGAGTACTTTCTCGTAAAATCGTAGCTTGACGAACTAAGGACCCCACTCGAGTGACGTCCTGCTCATAGTGTCTAAAAACGCCCACATTATCGCTCTTCGAGTTATCTCCTACTCCCCCTCTCTTTGTTTCAATGATTCTGTAATGTTCCATCGAGCACATGGTCAATTTAACCAGCAGTACGAAGAAACAAGAACATGAACTTGGGCGTTAATATCTCTCTCTCGCTCCGATATTCTCGTCAGAATTTCGTCGAAAATCAATTCTCGTTCAGTATCAGACTTTTCGAAATCCTTTGACAATGAATCAAAAGTGGCCATTCCTAAATCCATTATAAACTTTCGATAAATTACTAACTCATACTCGCAAGAATCCTTCGACGAAATACACACCCGGTCTTGTAAAAACTAACGCTACGAAAATTGAAACTCGGATTAGAAGACATGAAACAATGAGGAACGGACAAGAGGCGATCTCGAATAATCGATGAGAGTACGGTACGTCCGGCTTATAAAATTTTTCAAGGTTTTAATTTTTCGTAGTAGAGGAATGAAAACGTCTTGAAAACTGCCGTATAATTTAGGGAACCAAGAACCTAGGTGGATAGTCTAGCAAGCTAAGTCTTAGGCATTTTTTCCAGTCTTGTTCCATTGTTCCTTGATTGTCCAGGCAGAACATGCAAACCGATCTAGTCTCTAGAAAAACCGAGAAACGATCGCCACGCATTCTAAAGCATACTCATCCCGCTTCCTAAAAGAAAGAAAAAACGTACACAAGCCTTCGAAAGAACAGCTAACCCGTTTTCTTTCGTAAAAAGAAAAGGGAAGTAGGTATGTATCGTATAATCCCATCTCCGAAAACTTTTTGCTTCAGCATCAAGACAACGCTTTTGACAAAGCAAACTCTCGCAGCAATAAGATTCGTCTAAAAAACGCTAGCGGCATAGCCCAACCGTTACAAACATAGTCTTGAAAACTTTACGTCGTCTCTCGTCGCAAACTCGCGACTCGAAACGTGTAACAACAACAGACTAATAGCACAACGGTGAACTACGAAAATAACGAAATAACCTTCGGTAAAACTCCATGAGTAATTCAAAGCAGCTTTCGTCTAAAGGTCGAAATCATAGCGGAAACATCTCCCGTGTAATCCGCGGAAACATCGCTACTTTGACAATCTGCGATTTTCTATCTACATGAAACCGGTCATCCGTTACTTTCGTATAACAAGAACATTTTAAACAAAACAGCCTATGGAAAAAACATGATCGGTATCATGCAAAACGACTTCGCTGTACGAAAAAGTGAATGAGGAAACATAATCCATGGTCGCAGATATCGCAAGTAATTTGTGAGAAACACTATCCAGTTACCTTTACGAAAACCCCCTCTTACATCACTTTTACGAAAAATCCTCTGTATGGTCGAGTCAATTTATACAAAGAAACTTTCGTAAAATAAACATAATGGGTCCAACGTGTAACTGTCATAGACAGTTTTTGCTCCACAAGGTTTCTGGCTCCTGCTTTCACTCCCCGCGGTTACGTCCGAGCAGGAAATAATCACGTAGGCGAACCCACATGTGTCCTGCGTCGATCCCTTAAACTTTGTCCCCCCTGGATAAAATGAAACGATTTTCATGCAACAAAAAAAAAATTTATACGAACCATTCATCGTATAACTGAGACCTAAAGTGGAAGATCGTTTCTAAAAGCCATCAGCCATAACTCAGAAAACTCCGCTATGCTTGGCATGTCTATCTCGGCAAACGCTATTTGGCCCTCGGCCAACTACGCATTTCCGTAAAGCCCGGACCTGAATTCGGCATCCCCATTAAGGACAATCGTAAACTAACATGACCTTAATAAGGGTCATGGGCTGATCGTTTACCAACAACTTCCTTGGCGATACGGCTGAATCTAGCCTCCATGCCAATCCAAAGCTACTAAGCGACCACCGCTCCAATTACTTAACGGCTAAAAACAACAATCCACGATTTGTTCATAGAACGCCAAGTGACTATTACGCAAGCAATTTGTCGTATAACCCAGAATCAGAAATCATACGATAAACTCTTCATACCAAAACTCAGTCCTAACAACCATATGGTTAACGGAAGATTTAAACTTATCATCAATCGATTAAGTTCTATACGCCTCGTAAACACGGCATGAAAAGAAACACTCGTGACAAGGCTCCAAGATTTATACGAGTCATCCTTAAAATATACAAAAAAATCACGGAAGGCCAACACTTCACGAAGCACGGTGAATGTAGACGTTTCTCCCTGGGTCAAATTTACGCGACCCCTTGGTCCTGTGTCCAAACTGAAACAACAGTTTCTGGCTGCGAACATTCGCAAAACATCTCCAAGCCCGCGAACATTTCATCCACGAAAGGCGGCACAAGGAAAATTCGACCTTCAGCACTGCGAGACGTCGCTAACGCTAGAAGGACATTCTTTTCCTCAAAATGTTCCAGACAAAATTCTCGTCTCAGGAACTCTAAACTGTAACACACCTTCAAAACGGTATCATGTCAATTTTGCTGATCACAACAAACGAACTCTAACGTCCTAAACAGACAATAGCCGCCTTTAAAAGGGTAGGCTCTCTTACATCCGACAAGGATAACATAGCGCGCTATACAAGAAAACCGAAATTTCGTTTAGCTCTTCCTAACGGAAGTAGCTCGATTCGTACCCAGACAAATCATATAAGCCGATTGTTGGGGTCAAAAACGGTTATCTCGAAATCTACGGCTAAAGATCCTTCCAAACTCGAAGAATTCCCGCACGAGCGACTAACGGGAAAAGAGATCGAACAACGGAAAAACCCACGGACGGCGAGATGGCCTGGCGACCGGCGGAACCCGACCTGGCGCCGGCGGCACCCGTCGCGCGGCTGGCCTGTGCCCGGCGGCACCCGTCGCGACGGGCCAGCCTGGCGCCGGCGGCACCCGTCATGCGGGCTGGCCTTGCGCCTGCGACACCCAGCCTGGCGCCGGCGGCACCCGTGACGCGGGCCGGCCTGGCCGCCGGCGGCATCCGTCACGCGGGCTGGCTGGCGCCGGCGGCACCCGACCTGGCGCCGGCGGCACCCTTGAACGCGGGCCATCCTGGGCGCCGGCCGGCACCCGTCCGCACGGGCTGGCCTGGCGCCTGTGGCGGCAACCCGACCTAGCGCCGGCGGCACCCGACCTAGCGCCGGGCGGCACCTTCACGCGGGCCGGCCTGGCACCGGCGGCAACCCCGGCCTGGCGCCGGCGGCACCCGTCACGCGGGCCGGCCTGGCACCGGCGGCACCCGGCCTGGCGCCGGTCGACGGCCCTCGTCCTGGTCTCGGTCCCATCGTGTTCGGTCTGATCCCATCTTGGCATGTTCGGATCAATCCTCGTGAGTTTGGTACAATCGAGGCTACGGAATAAACATCTTTCGATTCGGTTGGAATCATCCTCGATGTTTTACGATAGAAACTAGAGGGATTGGATTTCTCGTAGAAGACATCATATAAAACAAAGATCGATTAACTTGAACATCGATCCTTTAAGCTATACGGTTTATTTTTCGAGAAATATCGTCTTTCCGAGAAATCGTATAAAACGTTTAACGACTTAAGACAAGTCCACAGACTTACTTACGATTTTTCAGCCGATTTCCCGAAATGTCGGATAAACATCAAGTCCCCGGAAGATAGCGGAAAACTCGAGGATAATTACGAAGACCGACGAAAATGGAACATTTCCTGAAGAGATAAGCTTGGGCCCAAAGGCGAGGTCCATCATCCTAAGGCAAACCGACCTAGGAGTGGGTATATAAGGAGAGCAAGAGCAGAGGAGAAGTGGATCCGAAAATTAGACTTAGAGCATCCTGCAAGCTTAGAAGAACTAGGGTTTAGGTGGTTAGACTAGCGGAGCAAGGCTTAGGACGTTTGGCTGCCTGCGACTCTATCTTTTTCTTTAATCGCAAATCTCTCTGTCTTTCGGAGAATCCTTGTACTCGTTTCTTTCATCTAATAAAATGCCTTCGGGGAAATATTACAATTCCCATCTTTGTCTTCTGTTTACTTTATCGATTTCGTGTGTCAACGCAGAGAATCCGGACCTTCAAGGAAAGTCGGGTTTACTTGGCTTTCCTCCGCAATCTTATTTATCGGAAATTGACGGTGTGAATTTCGGTTCCCACAGTTTGGCGCTAGAAGGATGGGGGGGACGGATTCTCTAACTCAAAAAACCACCAATCGATCGAAGTTCAGTATGGCTACTTCGTCAGTCCGCAACATCGTATCTTTCGAGGATCGAGAAACGGCTAGTATAGCCAAACCTCACAACAATCTCCTCGTAATAGAACTTACGATCCAGGGTATTGACGTAGCAAGGGTATTAGTCGAAACCGGGTGCTCGGCTAATATTATCTATAAAAGCACCCTCGAGAGGATGGGCGTCGATCTAAGCATCCTTACAGATGACCCCAGCCCAGTATTCGGACTCTCAAGGCAAGTTATGACCCTCGGTTCGACTGACCTCTCAGTCAGAGCCGGGAGCGTCGCCAAAAACGTGGAATTCCTGGTGATCGATGGTCCAACATCATACAACGCGATAGTTGGAACACCATGGCTAAACTCCATGAGAGCAATCCCATCGACATTCCACATATGCCTCAAGTTCCCGACACCTTTCGGGGTCGAAACAATACATGGTAGTCACGGAGCAGCACAAATCTACCTCGCTACCGGACTAAAATGGAAAAATTCCGAAATCGAGACCTCTCGGAAAAAGCAAACGATTCACGATTCGCCGGAAACTTCCTGGCAGTCCCAAAGAGCTGAGGCCCTGGAAGGGAAGCGTGAACCAACCTGCGAAACGGTGGTCTCAATCTGCCTCGACGATTCCTTCTCAGAATGGTGCGTCGAAATCGGAGCCAACCTCCGCGAACCGATAAAAGCAGAGCTCATCGCATGCCTCAAAAAGAACCTCAGTACGTTCGCTTGGGCTGCGGAGGACATGCCCGGAATTGACATTAGCGTAACGTGTCACGAACTTAACATCGACCCGACTCACAAACCCTTAAAGCAAAAGAGACGAAAGCTGGGACCTGAGCGTGCCACCGCAGTCAACGAGGAAGTCGAAAGACTCCTCAAAGCAGGGTCGATAACAGAAGTCAGGTATCCGGACTGGCTTGCCAACCCTGTCGTGGTAAAAAAGAAGAACGGCAAGTGGCGAGTCTGTGTCGATTTCACGGATCTGAATAAAGCCTGTCCAAAGGATTGCTTCCCGCTCCCACACATCGACCGACTGGTCGAAGCAACCGCGGGAAACAAGCTTCTGTCATTCATGGACGCTTTTTCCGGATACAATCAGATCATGATGAATCCCGACGACCGCGAAACAACTGCATTCATCACAGACCGCAGAACGTATTGCTTCAAGGTAATGCCTTTCGGTCTTAAAAACCCAGGTGCAACATATCAGCGACTCGTCAACAAAATGTTTGCCGAGCAACTCGGAAAAACTATGGAAGTATACATCGATGATATGCTCGTAAAATCTCTTGACGAACACGATCATATAGCCCACCTAGAGGAATGTTTTGCACGACTCAACCAGCATAACATGAAACTCAACCCGGCGAAATGTAGATTCGCGGTGGCATCGGGAGAATTCCTCGGATACCTCGTAACGTATCGCGGAATCGAGGCCAACCCTAAACAAATCGACGCACTGATAGAGATGGCCTCCCCGAGAACCAAGCGAGAAGTCCAGAGGCTAACCGGAAGGGTCGCGGCTTTGAACCGTTTCATCTCACGCTCCACGGATAAGTGCCTACCGTTTTACGAAACATTGAAGGGAAACAAGAAGTTCGAATGGTCCGAGCAATGTGAAAAAGCTTTCCAACAGTTGAAACATTACCTGGCCACTCCACCGGTCCTCGCAAAACCGGTGGAAGGTGAACCTCTTTTCCTCTATATCGCAGTTTCCGCAACGGCAGTCAGTGGCGTCTTGATACGAGAAGAACGCGGCGAACAAAAGCCAATCTTTTACGTAAGCAAGACGTTACTGGATGCGGAAACTCGATACCCGCTAATGGAAAAATTAGCATTCGCCGTCATAACCTCGGCAAGAAAACTAAGATCATATTTCCAGTCTCATACTATAGTGGTTCTCACCACGTTCCCGCTGCGGATAATCCTGCATAGTCCGAGTCAATCCGGTAGGCTCGCAAAATGGGCAATCGAACTGAGTGAATACGACGTCGAATATCACCCAAGGACATGTGCAAAGTCCCAAGTACTTGTGTATTTCTTGGTAGAGTTACCCACTAGAAGCATGACTAACGAGGAACCAAACTCAACTTGGGTTCTCCACGTCGACGGATCTTCATCCAAACAAGGATCCGGAATCGGAATACGACTCACCTCTCCTAACGGGGAAATCCTAGAACAGTCTTTCCGATTGGCTTTTCATGCTTCAAACAATGAGGCAGAATACGAAGCACTCGTCGCAGGCTTGCGGCTGGCCCATGGGTTAAAAATCCGTAATATTCACGCTTACTGCGATTCTCAGTTAGTCGCCAATCAATACAGCGGAGAATATGAGGCAAGAGACGAAAGGATGGACGCATATCTGAAACTCGTCCAAGAACTGGCTCGAAATTTCGACCAGTTCGCCCTGACCAGAATTCCTCGCTCGGAAAACGCCAGGCCGACGCCTTGGATGCCCTCGCCTCAAGCTCAGATCCTGGGCTCCAAAGAGTAATCCCGGTCGAATTCATCGAGCATCCAAGCATCGGACCACCAGTGGTCGTCAATCTAATCCGGGACGAGATTGAAGATGCGGAAGAAGTCGAGGATCAACCGGAAGCGGATGTGAACCCAACCGAGTATGGCTGCGACAGCCCTTGGATAGGAACCAATCCGAGCCTATATCGTGAATGGAACCTTACCCGCCGAAAAATGGGCGGCTCGTAAAGTGAAAACCCAAGCGGCACGGTACGTCACGATAGAGGGAGAAATTTATAAGTGGTGTTTCTCTGGTCCTCTCATGACATGCGCAGAAGGGGAAAGGGCGAGAAGAATCATGGAAGAGGTCCATTCTGGATCATGCGGAAATCATTCTGGCGGAAGATCTCTCGCGGTCAAAATCAAACGCCACGGTTATTATTGGCCAACCATGGTAAAAGACTGCGAGAAGTTCGCCCGGAAGTGCGAGAAATGCCAAAGGCATGCTCCAACAATCCATCAACCCGCGGAGATCCTCTCCTCAATCTCGTCCCCCTATCCTTTCATGCGATGGTCCATGGACATCGTCGGACCTATGCACCCATCAAAACAAAAGCGCTTCCTCCTAGTCCTTACGGATTTCTTTTCCAAATGGGTAGAAGCAGAATCCTACGCAAGTATCAAAGACACACAAGTCGAGAACTTCGTCTGGAAACATATCATAACTAGACATGGGGTCCCGTACGAAATCGTAACAGATAATGGATCTCAATTTATCTCTGCTCGATTCGAAGCATTCTGCGAAAAATGGAAAATACGACTTACAAAGTCAACTCCCAGATATCCGCAATGCAACGGACAGGCAGAAACCATCAACAAAACCGTCCTTGACGGACTCAAGAAACGCCTAGACGCCAAGAAGGGGCGATGGGCTAGAGGAGCTCGAAGGAGTTCTTTGGTCGCATCGTACAACCCCAAGACGGGCTACGGGTGAAACTCCATTCGCCCTCGTTTACGGAACGGAATGTATGATCCCCGCGGAAGTAGAATTCCCCGGAGTACGGAGAAGATTCCTCCCCGAAAGAGAGGATTTAAACGACGCTATGAATGCTGGACAATCTCGATCTCATCAATGAACGCCGCGACCAGGCACTCATTCGAATCCAGAATTACCAGCACGCTGCCGCAAGGTACTACAACTCAAACGTACGCCATCGCAGGTTCAAAGAAGGCGATTTAGTCTTACGCAAAGTCTTCCAAAACACTGCCGAACGAAACGCAGGAAAATTGGGAGCAAACTGGGAAGGACCGTACAAAGTCATAAAAGTAGTCCGACCAGGTTCATACCAAATCACAAACATGCAAGACTGTCAAAATCCCGAGAACTTGGAATGCGATGCACCTCAAAAAATACTACCACTAAACGATAAAACGTGGTACAAAAGAACTACGAGATGGCTTGATCCCTAGACAAGGGTACGTAGGCAACTCGCCAACCGGCGGATTCAGCTATCCCCCCAATTTAAAAAAAGGGGGGGAGTGGGTACGTATACTCGTATACTCCCACAAATTTCGAAGACTCTAAAATTTTCGAAACTTTTTCACGACTTTTTCAAAATCAGCCGAAACGGCCACAACAACGGATCTAGTATCCACTAAGCGATTATCACATCCAAAAACAAATCCCGGATGGCCAACACTTCACGAAGCACTGTGAATGTAGACGCTTCTCCCTGGGTCAAACTTACGCGACCCCTTGGTCCCGCGTCCAAAACGGAAACAACAGTTTTCTGGCTGCGAACATTCGCAAAAGACATCCCCAAAGCCCGCAAGCGTTTCAACATCGAGATGCGGCATAAGGAAAAATCAACCTTCAGCACTGCGAGACGTCGCTAACGCTTGAAGGACATTCTTTTCCACAAAAAATTGCAGACGAAATCTTCGTCTCTGAACATACAAACGCACCTCAAAACAGTATCATTTCGTTGTTGCTGATCACAACAAACGAACTCTAACGTCCTAAACAGACAAATAGCCGCCCTTCAAGGGGAAGGCTCTCTTACATCCGACAAGGATAAACATAGCGCGCTATACAAGAAATCCAAAATTTTGGTCTAGCTCTTCGTAAAGGAAGTAGCTCGACTCACGCCCAAACAAATCATATAAGCCGACAACAATTCGCGGATTTTAAACGGTACGAGTCAGGTTAAAATCGCAAACAGGCAAAACGAAAGCCGATTTGTCATCGCAAAGCCTCAGTCCGAGAGTAAACCTAGGTCTTGCCCTAAACCCAGCCACGCTGGATCTTGACATCTCACAGACATAGTATGGTATACGAGATCCAAAAATTTGTCTCTTCACTTAAGCCTATTCGTTTCACGAGTTTTTCGCGTAAATCGGTAAACCGCGGAAAATCTCGCTTTACGCAGAAAATAGGTACGGTGATCATCGGGGAACTAGGAATGAGACGACAACTCACACCCTCTTTCTCATACTTCGAAAAAACTGAAGTTCATGAATAATCGAAAACGTTTCATAGATTGAGACTGCCGAAATTCAAACAAAACCCCAAAAGAGGGGCAGGGATTCGAAGCCACCAACGGCCAGTCCCGGTAAATACATCATGGCCTCTTAACGGCCGAAACACATAAAAAAAAAAACGAAATCCCAAAAGGGATTGATAAACCTAGACGCTCCCAGGAGCGTCATCTTCATCCTCACTCGCGACAGGGATAGCCTCGCCGTCGCCTCCCTCAGTCGCATCGCCATTACCCGCCTCGTCCGCGCCAACCTCGCGATCTTCTCCCGTGCGCTCCTGATCTTCTGAGTCTTCGGAGGTCGGAGCAAGGGTGCATTCGGCTTGCAGGCCGGCAAGGATTGAATCAAAATCTCCCTTGGTGGCCGCCCACTCTCCTTTACAGGACGATAATCTGGCTTCCTCCAAATCCAAAGACGGGGCCTCGTTACCTCGAAGCAACTCGAGCTCATTCAAACTCCCCTCGATCCCCTCTAAAGCCAAGTCCCTCTTGCGGATGGCTATCAAGGACTCAAACAGGATGGCCATCCTCGTCAGACGACCAAAGAAGTCGTCGCCGGCATCGGCAACCTCCGAGGATCTACGGGCGTTCATCTCCTCGTGAGCCTGAACCTTCTCCTGAAGACGGCGGACTTCCGAGGATTTACTCCTCTTCTCTTTCTTCACCTTGAGTAACGAACTCGCGGTCTTCCCAAGGTCGCGCTCAAGATCGCTGATACGAACCTCAAGCTGGGACGTCTGGGCAGCATGGGTGTCCTCGACAGTCTGCAATGCAGCCTTAGTACACTTCAGCGTTTCCTGCGACGACTCCAGTTCCTTCGATAGACGAATGACTTCCGACCCACACTCGCCAAGCATTCCGTCAATCAGCAACACAAACTGCCCACAAAAAGGAAGGAGTAAGTATCATCGTAAAAAAAAAACGGTGCAAGAATTGCAGACAAATTAAAATCGAACCTTGGAACGATGACGCGCCAACGGCTCTGAGAGTTCGCTTTCCTCGCTCTTCGCACCCCGCTTCTTTTTCGCTCCGGACGCCGTGCCAGCCCTTGCCCTTCCCTTGGGCAACGGCGCTGGCACCAGCCGCTGGCAGTCCCAAGACGAGTTCCCTCTTCGCCGGGGGAAGAGGTGCAGATTCTATCGCGTCCTCTCTTCCGGAGATCACGATCGGAGCAGTCGAAGAACCCGATGGATGGATCTGAACATCAAGAGTCTGTTCAGGAACAATAACCCCTTCTGTAGACGGGAGGGCATCGGATGGGACTTCGGGGCTGGGAACCGAAGGAGCAGGCAAAGGAGTTGGAGCCGCGGAAGGAACATCGGGCGTCTCAGTCCTCGCCCGCTTTGAGCCTTTCGCAGCACTACGCCGGGATAGCTTAGCCTTGAAAGAATCAAACCCATCAATGAGGGACGGAGTAGCCTCCTGAACGGCCTGAACGGCCGGAGCTTGGCTGGCCGGAACCGACGGAGCTTGGCCGGCCTCACCCATCTCAACATCAGAATCATTCTTTTCAACTTGGGATGAAGACATTTTCTTTCTTAAGAGAGAAGAAGAGAGAATTTGAAAAGATGTGAAGAATGAGATGGGGAGGCTGGCTATTTATAAGAAAAAGGGAGGTGAAGACACAGGTTTCCTGCGGAAAAATCCTTAGCCGAAAATTTCGATTTTCAAAAAATTCAAAACACTCGCCCGCAAAATCGTCTCCGATCTTACGAGCTGGGGCTAACTGTTGGGGTCAAAAACGGTTATCTCGAAATCTACAGCTAAAGATCCTTCCAAACTCGAATATTTCCCGCACGAGAGACTAACGGGGAAAGAGATCGAACAAACGGAAAACCCACGGACGGCGAGACGGCCTGGCAACCGGCGGCACCGACCTGGCGCCGGCGGAACCCATGACGCGGGCCGGCTTGGCGCCGGCGGCACCCGACCTGGCGCCGGCGGCACCCATCGCGCGGGCTGGCCTGGCGCCGGCGGAACCTGCCTGGCGCCGGCGGCACCGACCTGCGCCGGCGGCACCTGTCGCGCGGGCCGGCCTGGCGCCGGCGGCACCCCGGCCTGGCGCCGGCGGCACCCGTCACGCGGCTGGCCTGGCGCCGGCGGCACCCGTCGCGCGGGCCGGCCTGCGCCGGCGCACCCCGGCCTGGCGCCGGCCACGCCTTCACGCGGCTGCCTTGCGCCGGCGGCACCCCGACCTGGCGCGGCGGCCCCCGTTACCCGCTTGTGCTTGGCCATGAGCGCCGGCGGCACCCGACCTGGCGCCGGCTCGGCATACCAGTGACGCGGGCCGTCCCTGGCAGCACCGGCGGCACCCGAGCCTGGGCGCTGTGGCCCCCCGGGTACCCGTCGTCACGGGTTGGCCTGGCGCCGGCCGGCACCCCGACCTGTGCGGCCGGGCGGCACCCGTCACCCGGGCCTGCCTGGCGCCGGCGGGCACCCGTCACGCGGGCCGGCCCTGGCGCCGGCACGGCACCCCGGCCCTGGCGCCGGTCGACGGCCCCTCGTCCTGGTCTCGGTCCCATCGTGTTCGGTCTGATCCCATCTTGGCAGTGTTCGGATCAATCCTCGTGAGTTTGGTACAATCAAGGCTACGGAATAAACATCTTTCGATTCGGTTGGAATCATCGTCGATGTTTTACGATAGAAACTAGAGGGATTGGATTTCTCGTAGAAGACATCGTATAAAACAAAGATCGATTAACTTGAACATCGATCCTTTAAGCTATACGGTTTATTCTTCGAGAAAGATCGTCTTTCCGAGAACTCGTATAAAACGTTTAACGACTTAAGACAAGTCCACAGACTTACTTACGATTTTTCAGGATTCAGGCCCAATCAGGCTATGACGGTTTATCCGATTTCCCGAAACGTCGGATAAACATCAAGTCACCGGAAGATAGCGGAAAACTTGAGGATAATTACGAAGACCGACAAAAATGGAACATTTCCTCAAGAGATAAGCTTGGGCCCAAAGGCGAGGTCCATCATCCTAAGGCAAACCGACCTAGGAGTGGGTATATAAGGAGAGCAAGAGCAGAGGAGAAGGGGATCCGAAAATTAGACTTAGAGCATCTTGCTAGTTTAGAAGAACTAGGGTTTAGGTGGTTAGACTAGCGGAGCAAGGCTTAGGACGTTTGGCTGCCTGCGACTCTATCTTTTTCTTTAATCGCAAATCTCTCTGTCTTTCGGAGAATCCTTGTACTCGTTTCTTTCGTCTAATAAAAACGCCTTCGGGCAAATATCACAATTCCCATCTTTGTCTTCTGTTTACTTTATCGATTTCGTGTGTCAACGCAGAGAATCCGGACCTTCAAGGAAAGTCGGGTTTACTTGGCTTTCCTCCGCAATCTTAGTTATCGGAAATTGACAGTGTGAATTTCGGTTCCACACTCATGGGTCCCGATATATTACTAGAACAAAAAACAAGACAAACTCTTCATATGCCAACAAAATGTTGTTCTTAATCTCCTTGAGAAGATCAATGTTTGCCATGACCTCCCGAAAACGAGCTTCACAATTGGCTGCAAATTTCTTCCGCTCCCATTCTCCTTTTGGGACACCAAGATGTCCAGGTAGCTATCAGCAAGGGCTTTCTTGACTTCATAGGATGCTTCACGGAGACCATCCATGTGCTCTATCGAGGAAGACTTGATCTGCGCTTCCATTGAAGAAACCCGATTGAAAGCCACCTTAATTTCATTACCAACCACCCGAAGTCGCGTTTGGAGAGAAGCGGCCTGATTTCAGAGCTTCTCAACAGCAGTTAGCTGGGTAGCTTTGGCACGTTCCCGATCTTGAGCCACCTTCAAACTGAGCTTCTGTTCTCGAACTACCTTCTTGACTTCGTGCATTAATCAGAATAGGGAACATCCTTCAGTCTCTTCCCCAAAGTCTCACAGAACTCGTTATTAGCTTCCATAGCCTGAATGAGGTAGAAAACAAAGATGCGTGTGAATGACGACTAAAATCGAGTTTGACACAAAGGTTACAGAAGAAAAACGACCATACTTTGGCATGGGCAATCACCATCTTCACATAAGCAACACGCTCCGTCACGTTACACAATGAGGGGAGTGGACATCTGACAGGCTTCAAGAGCCTCACCAAATGAGCTACACTATTCGGATCTTCCGTAATAGTTCAATCTTTGGCATGAGAAAGTTACCAGTGGAAAGGCTTCGTTTTAGCACTATCGCTCAACAAACACAGCCTATTATTAGCACCATCGGTCTTGGCTTTCTTCGGAGGATGGTCTCGTCCATCATAAACTGCCAAGCTATTTGATTTAGCATGGGAGACATCGCCCAAAGCCTTCCCATCACGATCGCTGGGTTTATCGTCATCAGCCGTCGCTCGAGGAAGACGTGTCTCTTCCCTCAGAACCTCGGTGAGTGCATCCCTTACATCCTTTCGGATCCCCCAGCTCCAGCTTTACTTCGAATCCTCTTGGATTCATGAGAACTAGTCCTCCTCTTAGTCAACAATTTCAAGAAGGCTGATTAAGTCAGTAAAGAAGGATGAAGTGAAAAGAGATGAATATAATCCAGAACTTATAAAGCCGAATTTTCAAAAACAAGATGGAAACTTCCTCGAAGTAAAAGGATAAAATCCATGAAAATCCAGTTTCCTGTAGATCTTGGAGGATTCATAGTTATCTACGCGGCAAAAGAAGGATTTGAATAGTTGGGAATGACGCTACCCTAAAAATGAGCTAGCTCATCAAAGGACTAGGGGAAATTTGTTAGGCCAAAATCCCGACGAGGCAAACCATTCAGATAAGCTCCTAAAAACAAAATGTTCATGGCCCGTTACCACGGATACTGAGTGTTGGGGAAAATAATCCATGAAGATATTACTCCCGCTTCCAGGTGATATCTTGCATATTTACATATTTTTAGCATCCATATCTCATGCATTTTGATCATATAAGTTAGACATTAGGCATCTTTAGGTCCATTTTGCATTCATTTGTCCTTATCAGGTGTTGGAGTATGCTTTGGTGTGATTTGAGGTGTTTGGAAGCCTTATGGCCCAAAAAGAGGTAAAGAATCAGGTTTGGCCATGAAAAGAGAAGTCAATCCATGATCTGGTCAAGACAAAGATGACCATGGACAGAGGCCTTAGAGATGTCTTATGTTGCTAAGATTTTGTGGAGACACAGAAATTTGAGTTAGCTTTCTAATGGAAGTGGTTTCAAGTAATTTGGAGCTGTGTTGGAGGAGTTATAATCAATTTACTAGAGGTGTATCAAAGCTGGTCGAGGACTGGACCGGGACGAGACACCCGGTCGGGCGGCTGGACCACGCGGTCGGGAAGACTGGACCGGGACGAGCTACCCGGTCGGGCTGGACGAGGCTGGTCGGAAAAAAGTGATGTTTGGCCCTTTTGGTCTTTTCTCTTGATTTTTTAAGGGCTTTCAAGCCTCATATAAATACTCTTGTATCCCAAAGTTGGGACTTAACTTCTTTTCTCTCAAAAAACACATTTAGATCTTGAAGAAAGTTTGGTTCTTTGATCCTTTTCATCTCATTTCTTTTGTGTTTATTAGATTATCTTCTTCTCTAATCATGTTTAGCCTTGAATCATCATTGATTTTGAGGTTTCCATGGCTATTAGTGAGTAGATCTATCTAGGGTTCATGGGCTTGGGAGACTAAGGGTGATTAGGTGTAGATCTAAGATGTTTTAGTGTAGATCTATCTTTTCCTTGCTTGATTGAGTGTTCTTCTTGCTATTTTGGAGTTGGCCTCTTCAAAATAGAGCTATAGGCATTTCATTCCCGGAAGGTGTTCTATGAAATGCCTGAACCAACTCATCAATGATTTTAACATCCTTTACCTAAGGGATTAGTTGTTAAAGGTGTTGAGATAGCTAATAGTCATGTTCTTAATGATTACTTTCATATTATTCAACTTAAGTGATTAGATGCTTGAGATATGTTAGTGAATGAGCATTCATCTAGGGATAGAGCTTGCTTAGGATTGTGTCTAGGCTTAAGGTGTTAGATTGATTGAAAGCTTGCCATCTTAGATTGAAACTTGATCAACCAAAGTCAATTCCCTTGTCCCAAGAACCCCCTTGCTTCATTGAGAAAGAAATTTCACTCTTTTATTGCATTTTTAACATTATCTTAGTTCATAATCATCTCATCTTCTTATCTTGGTTGCACTTAGATTAAACATAGGCTTGCATTCCCTTTGCATTAGAATCACTTAGAATTGGATTGACATCTTGTATTCTACAACATTTGATTGGACCCTTGAAAAGTCCTATCATCAAATTGGCGCCGTTGCGAAGTTCTTAGTTGATTTTGACATTGGGATTTAGTCTTTTGCTTGAGACTAAGTCATTTTTTTTCCTTTTATTGTGTTATTGCTTCTCCTTGCTCTTTTCCCTTTGCATTTCAGGTGTATGATAACTAGAAGCAGAGGTGCATCAAACTTGACACCCACTGTTGAAGAAATTGCTACACTTGAGAGGGAGATTGCAAGAAACAGAAGAGAAGAAGAGCAACATGCTCACTTGCAGAGATTGGGGTTTGATATGGAGAATCAGCCTCAAGATGGTGATGTCCTAGGGGAAAAATTGTCCAAGATCTGACAACATAAGACCACAGCGCCAGCCACAACAGCCACAGCGCCAAGCTAGAGCTATTGGAGCCTATGATCAACCTCACATTCATGGTCATAGGTTGGGGATAAGAGCACCAGCTGTGGAGAACAACAACTTTGAGATAAAATCAGGGCTGCTGAGTTTGATTGAGAACAACAAGTTTCATGGCCTTGCTGTGGAGGATCCCCTTGATCACTTGGATACATTTGATAGCTACTATAGCTTATCCAAGATTAATGGAGTCTCTGAAGACGCTTTCAAGTTGAGGTTGTTTCCCTTCTCTTTGGGAGACAAGGCACATCTTTGGGAGAAGGCTCTTCCAAGTGACTCTATCACAACTTGGAATGAGTGCAAGAGGGCATTCCTAGAGAAATTCTTCTCTACCTCAAGAACAGCCAAGATCAGAAATGAGATCTCTAGCTTTCAGCAGAAGAACCTTGAGAGCTTTAGTGAAGCATGGGGGAGGTTCAAGGGCTATTGGTCTCAATGCCCACATCATGGCTTCACCAAGGAGAGTTTGCTTAGTACCTTCTACAGAGGTGCTCTACCAGAGTTCAGGAGCAGATTGGACACAGCCACCAATGGGTTCTTCTTGGGTAGAACTGAGCAGGATGCTGAGGAGCTGGTGGAGAACATGGCCAAGAGTGACTCAGTCTACAGTGAGGAGCATGATAGGGTCAACAGAGGCAGTAATGAAGATGATCAGCACACAAGGAAAGCGCTGAAATCTCTCCAAGAGAAGTTGGACAAGTTTATTGAAGAGAAGGCTAAGCAGGAGCAGATTAACTCCATTGGGAACCAGCAACAAAAGCAGCCTGCTGGGACTAATCAAGTTAATGGTGTAGAATGTCAAGAGGAGCTATGCTTCATCAATGCTAATGTCACATGGTACAGGAAAGAGCCCAGCTTCCAATACGAAAACAACTACCAGCAAAGACCTTACTACAAAAATCAACAAGGAGGTTACCAAGCCAACCAGTCTACTCAGCCCCAAGGAAGCTCTTCTCAAGCTCAGGCTCCAAGTTCAAATTCGGAGTCCATGTTCAAGCAACTCTTAGAAGCTCAAGAAAGAAATGCTAAGAACATTGGTGATGAGTTCAAGAACATCCATGCCAAGATAGATGGAACCTATTCTGACCTCAACAATAAGTACATGTAACTTGCCTCTCATCTCAAAGATTTGGAGAGCCAGGTTGCTTCTGTGTCTTCATCCTCCAAGAGCCCAATGGAATCTCCACCAGGAAAACCAGAGAAAAATCCCAAGGAATCTTGCAATGTCATCCTCTCTACTACTTCTTCAAAGATTGAGAGGTGTACTCACGAGACAGAGAAAGATGAGATTGAAATGTTTGGAATTGAGTTTGGGAATGTTGAGAGATTTGTTGTGGCCACAGCTGAAGCACATATTCTGAGGGATGCTGCCAAGAAGGCTGAGGTAAAGAGTCTGCAGCAAGCTGAGCCTAGAGCTGAGACACCAACTGTGAAAAGAGCAGACAACAAGCTGAAAGAAGTGGAACAGGAAGACACTGAGTTTGAGTTATCACCATATGATAAGCTCCCATTTCCCCAAAGAGTTCTCACCAAAGCTCAAAAGAAGGTGATCTCAAAGTTCAGGAAAGATCTTAGTGATGTTGGAGTCAAGCTTCCAGAGATATCAGGTATGCGTGAAGCTCATGTCCAGATGATGCTCATCAAGGACATTCTAGACCACCAGACTGAAGTGGCTGAGCTTTTGGACATCTCCATTCTGAAGATTGATCCACCAACCCCTCCAAAGTCCCTCCCTAAGCTTGAGTCTAAAGGGAAATTCACCTTGTCTTGCTCTCTTGGTAAACTAACTATGGATGATGCTCTTGTTGATAGTGGTGCTAGTGTGAATGTCATCTCCTTGGATATGGTGAAGAGTCTTGGGATTGAAAGCATGGAACCGGATACTCCTTCTCTCACCTTTGGGGATTCTTCTTCTACAACCCCACTTGGCATAATCAAGGACTTCCCCTTGAAGATTGGATCCTGCACCATACCTATTGACCTCACTGTTTTAAAGATGGCATCTAAAGAGAGAGTCCCTTTGATCCTTGGCACTCCTTTTCTCACAACAGTTGGAGCTTGCATTGACTTTCCCAACAAGAAGGTCACCCTAATGCATGTAAACAAAGCTGTCTCCTATCCTCTCCAACCTCCATTGGAATCAGGCTATTGTGGGACAATCACTTGTGATGCACAAGGTGTTGAGAAGCCCCAAGATGAAGAGGTTGTTTGTAAGAAAAAAGGTCTTGATGAAAAGTCTTCTACAGAGAAGTGCGGTGAGCACTTGGAATGTGCTATAAAGGAGGGGATGAGTGGAGCCTCAAAGGCCTCTCATGGTAAGAAGAAGATGGTGGAAGAAATTCATCCTCCACCTCTTAATCTGCTCCCACACACTCTTAATCTTCATCCTCAGAAGCTCAAGGCTGGTGTCATTGAGTACAAGATCAAGCATAAGGGCAGGTCCACACCATTCTCAAGTTCTAGAGCCATCATTACTCCTCAGCTCCAAGATGACCCAATCAAGCTTCAAGAGCTTTTCTCTCAGGTCCACACCATCACACTTGAAGGTGGGAAGGATCCTCCTTCTCACTAGTTCAAGAGCCAAGGTAGTCAAGCTAAGTGACTCAAAAAAGCTCACTTGGGAGGAAGTCCCATGGTTATCCTTGTACATAGCTTTGAAATTTCAATTTTCCTTTTTAAGTTTTTTTTAATAAAAGTGGTCAAGGTTTTCAGGTTGAGCCAAGCACTAGAGGAGGGAAGAATGGTGGTGAACCACTTGAGCCCCATGATTGCCATGTAGCAGCCTCCTCTAGTTACTATGAACCAAGCCAGCTCCTAGCCCCGGCACAAAACACCACGCCCAAATCTCCTTCTTAGGTATCACTCCAACCCTTCTTGTATATACATTTGCTTTTGTCTTGTTGGGGTATCTCCTTCTCTCTTACTCACAAAGAGACTGTGAGATTTAAGTGTGGGGGAGGTACCAAGTATTTGATCATGTTTTCTTTGTGATTGAGAGTCTCATGCATTCCATTGTACATTCATATTTGCATAGAAAATCCAAAAAGTTTTAAATTTTTTGAATCATGTAGATTGCATCACTTGCATCCTTAAGATTGAGTCTAGAGCATATAGGTTGCATACACTTGCACATGGAGCATTGCCTTGTAAAGAACACTTGTTTTCACTGAATTTGACACCCTAGTTAAACATATCAATTAGCTTAAGCATCGTTTGAAAGGCTTGCATGCTTTGAGCCTTGAAAACTCTTCTTGACACTTGCTTGCTTGCTTGATATTGGCATTGTTCTTAAGACCAGCTTCATCCTGAACTTGGACTTGAATGAACCTAATTTCTCTTGCATATGGGAATTTGCATACTTGATCATGGATCTCATACACATTTGGGTTATCTTTTTCCATTGTACCACCCTTTGTTAACCCAAATGGCACTCCCTTACCCTTGAACCCTATCCATTCTTTGAAGCCTACATTGATTTGCATGAGTGAGGCCTCTTCTGATAGCTTGTCATGTGCAAAATCTTGAGAGTATTGGGAGCGACATGGATTTGTTCTCATCTCTTGCTAGCATAGGGTCCTCATTTGAGCTAGCTTCTAGGATGGTGAGTGGGGTCTTTGTTTCTTAAAGGTTTGTACCTTGGGTTTGGGATGTGACAATGTTGAGATTGATGAGAAAAAGAATGTATTAAGAAAGAAAAGCCCTAGGGACCTAGATTATAAAGTTAAGAAGCTCTTGGTTGATGTTTGAGACCTTCCCCATAAAAAAATAAAAAAAAAAATAAAAAGAAAAAGAAAAAGAAAGATCCAATAAGATAGAGGGGAAGGGAAAATAAAAAGTGTTAGGGCTTAGAAATGTGAATTGTGAATAAAAGGGTCCTTAGTGGTTGAATCTTGAAGAAAGAAAATTGTTCATTGGGTGAGTGATGTGAGTATTTTTCATTTTGGGTTATGGGATGAATAAAAAGGGGTTTAGAACTTGTAATCTCTTAGGAACGGGTAGAATGGTGAGGATGGATCCATGTATGCATGAATTGCTCCTAGCCTTAGATAAATTTTGCATAATGATTAAGCTCCTTGATTCAAGAGTGATTGCCACCTTAAAAAGATGCATTGAACCCTCCTTTTCATCCATATTAGACCATTTGATCACCTAGCCAAATGATTGAGATCATGTGCCCATTTGTGAGAACTCACCTTGAGTGTGTGTGTGTGTGAATCAATGTGAGGGCTGGTTAAGAGAACTTGTTGGTTGATAAGCATTGCATCTTGTGTAGAGGCATAAGAGTAATTGATAGGCCTTGAGAAGCTAGAGCATAATAAGAGAGTTTTGCTCATGCTATTTGCTATGTTTCTTTAGGATGTCAAGTTGAGTGCTATGAGTGTTTCTTTTGGCTTTGCTTTCATCTCTATGTCTCTCCTCCTTGTGTTTTGAAAAGATTACTGATGTCTTGCATATTTTCATTGTTTTAGCTTTCCATTTTGTGCATTTTATCCCTTCTAGATTAGGCATTAGGCATATTTAAGTTCATTTTGCATTCATAAGTCTTTATCAGGTCTTGGAGTGTACCTTGGAGAATTTGAAGGTGTTTGGGGGTACTTTGTTACAAAAAGGAAGGGTGAAAGATGGACATGGACGATGGCCATAAAGAAGTCTTTATGTGCTAAGATTTGGTGGGGACATGGCATTTTGAGTTAGCTTTCCATTGGGAGTGGTTTCAAGCCATTTGAAGCCATATTGGAGGAGTTATGATTATTTGAGTGAAGGCATGTCAGTACACCCGGGTCAGCACACTCGGCCTGACCAGCCCACACGGAACGAAGGGATGATGCTGGACGATGCAGCACCCGGACGGACGTACGCGACCTCGATAACCCGCACGGCCTGACCGCGGGAACAGACAACACGTACGCGGCTTGGAGCACCCGGATGAAGCTACCCGCGTACGATCACCAACCCACCGGACGCACCCGAGGATGACGACCCGCACGGATTGGAGAGGACGGACTAGCACGTACGCGGGACGATCACACCCGACTGGACGCCACCCGCGTGCGAGCATACCCGGACGTCCACACCCGACTGGACGCCACCCGCGTGCGAGCCTACCCGAGCGTCCACACCCGAGGAAGACGACCCGCACGACCCGACGATGGAGAACGCCCAGGATCAGGACGCGGCCGATCACACCCGAGCTCCTTCGCCCGCAGTACCACTCCACTCGACCCCAGTACACTCAAGCAGACGACACCCGGCCTTGGCACACGCGACTCAGAGCACCCGGGGAGGACAACCCGAGCAGTCAGACAAGCCGGACGAGCATCCTCATACGCGGGTGGTCATACCCGGCCTGGTGGAAACCTATCCGACCAGGGTATCCGAGTTTCTTCCTTTTGGAGCATTTTGATTGGCTTAGACCATTAATCTTCTAAGGGCTTTTTAGTCATTTTACTTCTATGTGTTTAGGGCTTTTAAGCCTATTATAAATACTCTTATTATCCCAAGTTTGGGACTCATGTTATTTATTATCTAAGAACACAAACCTTTTGAGAAAAAACTTCATCTTTGATTTATTATCTCATCTCATCTTGTGTTCTTGATTGTTGATTTCATCTCCTTTCTTTCTCTATATGTTTAAGCTTGAATCTCTCATGGGTTTAAGAGTAAGCATGTGGATTAGTGAGTAGATTCATCTAAGATCTATGGGTTAGGGTGATTGAGAGTGATTAAGTGTAGATCCAAGGTGCTTAGTGTTAGATCTATCATTTCCTTGCATTGATTTGGTGTTCTTAAAGCTATATTTGAGTTGGCCTCTCAAAGATAGAGTCATAGGCATTTCATGCCCGAAAGGTGTTCTATGAAATGCCTGAACCAACTCATCTATGCTTTTAGCTTGCTTTGCCTAAGAGATTAGTTGTCAAAGAAGCTAAGATTTCTATTAGACTCATTCTCCATGTTTGCTTTGATCATTACAGCCAAAGAGATTTGGTGTACTTGGGTGATCATTGCAAAAGAGTATCCATCTAGAGATAGAGCTTGCTTAGTTTTGTTGTCTAGGCATAAGGAATTAGATTGATTGAAAAGTCAGCATCTTGGATTGAATCTTAATAATTGATATCAAGTCCCTACACCCATGGGTCTCAATCTCCTCATAAGAAAGAAAGTTTTACTTTTTGTTGCATTTTACTAATTGTCTTAGTTTGATAATCATCCTCTTTAATGATTGCATTTAGATTAAGCATAGACTTGCATTCCCTCTGTTTCATAGTCACTTAGGACTGGTTCGACAATCTTATATACTACATCATTTGATTAGGACCCTAGAAAAGTTCTATCATCAAATTGGCGCCGTTGCCAAATTCTTAGTTGATTGTGACATTGGGATTTAGTCACTTGCTTGAGACTAAATCATTTTTCTTTTCTTGTGATATTGATTCTCCTTTTGCATCTTCCTTTGATTTTCAGGTGTATGAACACAAGAAGCAGGGGTGCAACTAACCTGGTTCCCACTGTTGAAGAGATAGCTACACTTGAGAGGGAAATAGCAAGAAGGAGAAGAGAAGAAGAGCAACATGCTCACATTCAGAGGTTGGGGTTTGAGATGGATGATCACCAGCATCAACCTCAAGATGGCAATGGTCAAGGAGCTGACAACCTTGGACCACAGCGCCAGCAACAACAACACCCACAGCGGCCAGCTAGAGCCATTGGCACATATGACCGTCCTCACATTCATTGGCACCAGCTGTGGAAGCTAACAACTTTGAGATCAAGTCTGGCTTGTTGAATGTGATTGAGAACAACAAGTACCATGGCTTGGTGTAGAAGACCCATTTGATCACTTGGACAAGTTTGATAGCTATTGTGGCTTGTCCAAGACCAATGGTTAGTCCGAAGATGCCTTCAAGCTCAAGTTGTTTCCATTCTCTCTAGGAGACAAGGCACGCCAATGGGAGAAATCTCTACCTAGTGATTCCATCACTACTTGGGATGATTGCAAGAAGGCCTTCTTAGAGAAATTCTTCTCCACATCAAGGACAGCCAAGCTGAGAAATGAGATCTCTAGTTTCCAGCAAAAGAACTTGGAAAGCTTTAGTGAAGCATGGGAAAGGTTCAAGGGGTATCAAGCTAAGTGCCCACACCATGGCTTCTCAAAGGAGAGTTTGCTGAGCACATTCTATAGAGGTGCCCTTCCTAAGTTTAGAGCAAGATTGGATACAGCAAGCAATGGTTTCTTCCTGGGCAGGTCTGAAGAAGATGCTGAGGAGCTGGTGGACAACATGGTGAAGAGTGATTCAGTTTACAGTGGAGAACATGACAGAGCTGATAGAACAACCAGAGTTGATGACAACCAGACCAAGAAGGAAATCAACCTTGCAAGAGAAGATAGACTTGCTGATTGCTAACCAAGCCTAACAGGAGCAGATCCACTTTGTGGGTGGTCCAAGTCAAGAAACTCCTCCTAAGGTTAATGAAGTTGAAGGGTTAGAAGGGCAAGAAGAGCTTTGCTTCATCAACAACAATGGTTCTTGGTACAGGAAGGAGCCTAACTTTCAGTACAACAACTACCGGCAAAGATCTTATCCCAACAACCAGCAAGGAGGCTATCAACCAAAGCAAAACACTCAGCAAGGGAACTACCAGCCTAGGCAGAATCCTCCTTCTGGTTTTACAAACCATGGCAATCAGTCTACTCAAGCTCAAGGTAGCTCCTCCCAAGCTAAAGCTCCAGATTCATCTATGGAAGCTATGTTCAAACAATTGTTGGAAGGTCAAGCTAGAGCAGCCAAAGACATTGGCCATGAGTTCAAGACTGTTCACTCCAAGATTGATAGCAGCTATACTGAGCTAAACAACAAGATTAGAGCTTTGGAGAATCAGTTTGCTTCTATGAACTCTCAGCCAAGTCGCCAACAAGGAAAACTACCAGGAAAGGCTGAGCAAAACCCCAAGGAGCCAATGAAGGCAATCACTTTAAGGAGTGGTAGAGAGCTACCTCCAAGAACTCTCCCCAAGGATGGTGAGACACTAAGTGGGGGGGTGGCCATCAACATTGATGATGATGTTGTGATTGTAGATGAAAAGGTTGATGAGGAAATTCTAGAAAAGATTGTTGAAGCTAAGGGTAAAGGAAAGGTTGGAGAAGAGAAGAAAGCACTAAAGCATGATGAAGTTGCCACTCCAACAAAAGAGTCTTCTTTTGCTCCTCCTCCCTATGAACCTAAGCTGCCATTTCCTGGAAGATTCAAGAAGCAACTTTTGGAGAAGTACAAAGCACTCTTTGAGAAGCAAATGAGTGAGGTTGAAGTCACAATGCCCATCATTGATGCCTTCATGCTTGTCCCTCAATACAGCAAATTCTTGAAGGATGTTGTGGCTGCCAAGAAGAAGGAAATGGAAGGCATGATGGTTCTTACTCATGAGTGCAGTGCCATTATCCAGAGATTGACAATCCCTAAGAAGCTAGAGGATCCAGGCTGCTTTACACTACCTTGTTCCATTGGTCCTTTGATGTTTGAGAGATGTCTATGTGATTTGGGAGCTAGTGTCAGTCTCATGCCTCTATCTGTTGCCAAGAAGCTTGGGTTCAGCCAATACAAGAAGTGCAAACTCTCTTTGGTGCTTGCTGATCGCTCAGTCAAATTCCCCATTGGTATCCTTGAAGACCTCCCTGTGATGGTGGGAAATTGTGAAATTCCTACTGATTTTGTTGTGCTTGAAATGGATGAAGAAGCTAGAGACCCCTTGATCCTTGGAAGACCATTCTTAGCCACAGCAGGAGCCCTTATCAATGTGAAGGAAGGCAAGATTGATCTTCATTTGGGGAAAGAGCACACTCTCTATTTTGATATCAATGAGGTAATGAAGAGGACAACTGTGCAAGGCCAAGTGTTTTACATAGAGGAGATGGAAGCTCTTGCTGATGAGCTCCTTGAAGAATTGGTATTTGGAGAGTTGGCAATAGGGAACCCTTTGCAGCATGCTTTGACAGTGGATAAAGAGGTCCAAGTGGTTGAGAACCAAGAGAGTGATGCTATTGTGGCCATGCTGGATTCTCACAAGAAGATTGAGGATAAAGGCCAGTATGAGGAGCTCAAACATGAGATGCACCATGCTGTTTCAGCCACTCAACAAGAGGACACCCAACAAGATGATTGGAGTGAGCTCAAGGCACCAAAAGTGGAGCTAAAACCTCTTCCCCATGGTGTAAGGTACGCATTTCTAGACCCTAATGAGTCATATCCTGTCATTGTGAGTAGTAAACTTACTGAACATGAGCTTTCTCAACTTTTAAATGCACTTAAAAAGTTTAGAAAGGCAATGGGATACTCACTAGATGATATTAAGGGGATATCACCTTCTTTGTGCATGCATAGGATACATCTAGAGGATGAATCAATGACTTCTATAGAGCATCAAAGAAGGTTGAATCCTAACCTGAAGGATGTTGTAAAGAAGGAGATTCTTAAGCTTTTAGATGCTGGTGTTATCTACCTTATTTCAGATTCTAAATGGGTATCTCCTGTGCATGTAGTTCCAAAGAAAGGTGGTATCACTGTGGTTAAAAATGACAAGGATGAATTGATACCAACTAGAACCATAACTGGCCATAGGATGTGTATTGATTATAGAAAGCTCAACTCTGCATCTAGAAAGGATCATTTTCCATTGCCATTCATTGATCAAATGCTTGAGAGGCTTGCAAACCATCCTTTCTATTGTTTTCTTGATGGGTATTCAGGGTTCTTCCAAATCCCCATACATCCCAATGATCAAGAGAAGACAACATTCACATGCCCCTATGGCACCTTTTCTTATCGAAGGATGCCATTTGGGTTATGTAATGCTCCAGCAACCTTTCAAAGGTGCATGATGTCTATCTTCTCGTATATTATTGAGGATATAGTGGAGGTATTCATGGATGATTTCACTGTCTACGGATCTTCGTTTTCTGCTTGTTTGTCCAACTTGTGCAGGGTCCTACAGAGATGTGAAGACACCAACCTAGTGCTGAATTGGAGAAGTGTCATTTCATGGTCAAAGAGGGGATTGTGCTTGGACACAAGATTTCAGAAAAGGGCATTGAAGTGGACAAGGCTAAGATTGAGGTGATGGTCAGCTTGCCACCACCAAAGACAGTGAAAGACATCAGGAGCTTCCTTGGCCATGCTGGGTTCTATAGAAGATTCATCAAGGACTTCTCAAAGATTGCTAGACCCATGACCAAGTTGCTGTGCAAGGAGGCCGCTTTCGGCTTTGATGAAGATTGTCTTGAGGCCTTCAAGAAGATAAAGGGTGACCTTGTTAGTGCTCCCATTGTCCAGCCACCTGATTGGGACCTCCCTTTTGAGATAATGTGTGATGCTAGGGATTTTGATGTTGGGGCTGTCCTGGGGCAGAAGAAGGATGGCAAAACTCATGTGATTTATTATGCTAGCCAAACCCTGAATGATGCACATATGAAGTATGCCACAACAGAGAAAGAGATGCTGGCCATTGTCTTCGCCTTTGAGAAATTCAGAAGCTACCTGGTCGGTTCCAAGGTCATTGTGTATACTGACCATGCAGCTTTGAGACACCTCCTAGCAAAGAAGGATGCCAAGCCAAGACTACTAAGGTGGATCGTTTTGCTTCAAGAGTTTGACTTGGAGATTAGAGACAAGCCAGGAATTGAGAATGGAGTTGCTGATCACTTGTCCAGGTTGAGGATTGAAGGTGGAATCCCTATTGATGAGGGACTTAGAGAAGAGCATGTCATGGCCATCATGTCAGTGGTGGCAGTCATTGAGACTGGAAAAAAGATTGAAGAGGTCAAGGCAGCTGAAGAGAACAACTTACCTTGGTACGCTGATTTGGTTAACTACTTAGCCACTGGGAAGGAACCATTGGGGCTTGCAGGGTATGAGAAGAAGAAGTTCTACAAAGACTTGAAGAGATACTATTGGGATGAACCATACCTATACACCCTATGCAAAGATCAGATTTATAGAAGAGTGGTGGCTGAAGAAGAAGTTGAAGGAATCCTCTCACATTGCCATGGATCTTCCTATGGAGGCCATTTTGCTACATTCAAGACTGTCTCAAAGGTGCTACAAGCTGGATTCTGGTGGCCACACATATTCAGGGACTCACAAGACTTCATTTCAAGATGTGACTCTTGCCAAAGGAGGGGGAACATTACTAAGAGGAATGAGATGCCTCAAAACCCAATCCTTGAAGTGGAAGTGTTTGATGTTTTGGGGATTGACTTCATGGGACCTTTCCCTTCTTCTTATGGCAACAGATACATCTTGGTGGCTGTGGACTATGTATCAAAGTGGGTGGAAGCAATAGCAAGTCCTACAAATGATTCAAGAGTGGTGGTCAAAATGTTCAAGAGCAATATCTTCCAAAGGTTTGGAGTGCCAAGAGTGGTAATAAGTGATGGAGGTTCACATTTCATCAACAAGGTATTTGAGGGTCTTCTCAAGAAGAATGGAGTGAAACAAAAGGTTGCAACACCCTATCACCCTCAAACAAGTAGCCAAGTGGAGGTCTCCAACAAGCAAATCAAGGGGATTCTGGAGAAGGTTGTGGGAACCAAGAGGAAGGATTGGTCAGCCAAGCTTGATGATGCTCTTTGGGCATATAGAACAGCATTCAAGACTCCTCTAGGCACTACTCCTTTCAACCTTGTCTATGGGAAGTCTTGCCATCTGCCAGTTGAGCTTGAATACAAGGCATTGTAGGCTGTGAAGCTTTTAAACTTTGACATCAAGGGTGCAAAGGAGAAGAGACTTCTTCAACTCAATGAACTAGATGAGATAAGGATGGATGCCTTTGAGAACTCAAGGATCTACAAGGAAAAGACTAAGGCTTTCCATGACAGGCACATCCTCAAGAAGAGTTCAAAGCAGGAGATCAAGTGCTTCTTTACAACTCTAGACTAAAGCTATTTCCAGGAAAGCTTAAGTCAAGGTGGTCTGGTCCATTTGTGATCAAAGAAATGAGGCCTTATGGAGCCATTGTGTTATGGGATAAGCAGGGTAATGACTTCACCATGAATGGCCAGAGACTCAAGGAATACATGACCACAATGCCAAAGGAGGATGGGACATCAACCCCACTCTCTGATGCCCCCCTTGCCTAACCTCAAAGGAGGCAAAATCAAGCTAGTGACTTTAAACAAGCTCACTTGGGAGGAAGTCCCATGGTTATCCTTGTACATATTGCATTAGGATTTTTATTTTTCAGCAACAAGTCCTTTGAATGATGATGGGGCAAGGTTGGGAGCTTGAGAATGAATTCGCCGAGGTTATGAGATGGAGGAGACACGAAAAGAAGTGAGTTGGTTCAGCGATCAGGAGAAAAAAGAGGTGAAATTTTTCCTTTGAGGTTTGGGCGAATGAATGTACCCGGGTGGTGTTACCCGGGATGCAACACCCGCACGGGTGGAAAGAACAGACGGACGGACGTACGCGAATGGATGTACCTGGGTGGTGTTACCCGGGACACGGCACCCGCACGGGTGGAACGAGCAGGACGTACGGACGGATGTACCCGAGTGGTGTTACCCGGGACACGGCACCCGCACGGGTGAAACAAGCAGGACGGACGGACGGATGTACCCAGGTGGTGTTACCCGGGACGCAGCACCCGCACGGGTGAAACGAGCAGGACGGACGGACGGATGTACCCGGGTGGTGTTACCCGGGACGCAGCACCCGCACGGGTGAAACGAGCAGGACGGACGGACGGATGTACCCGGGTGGTTTTACCCGGGACGCAGCACCCGCACGGGTGGAACGAGCAGGACGGACGGACGGACGTACCCGGGTGGTGTTACCCGGGACACGGCACCCGCACGGGTGGAACGAGCAGGACGGACGGACGGACGTACCCGGGTGGTGTTACCCGAGACGCAGCACCTGCACAGGACGAAGGGACATACACGGGTGGACATACCCGGGTCGTCCAAACACCCCAGCACCCGCGTACCAGCCATGACCCGCATATGAACCCAGAACGCGACCCGCCCGACCCATGTAAGTGTTCTTCTCCTTTTTCCGGCCCAAACCCACCTGAACCCGACCCAGAAACCTTTTACCCGACCCAGAAACCTTTTAAAAACCTAAGCCACCCTCTCTTTCCTCATTTCATCTTCTTCCTCACATCAAAATCCTCTCTAGCCTCCAAGAACATAAATTCCCATAACTTTGTCAAATCTCAACCAAATCACAAATTTCTTTTTCCCACATCAAGGCCTTCTTCCCCTAGATATAATGCCTTGAACCTTTTCATCTTTATCCTTCATCCAAAGCAAGGCATGGTATCTCTAAGTTCAAATTCGTAACCCTCATGAACCCTAAAAATTTGAACTTGAAATTTGAGCTTTTTCTTGCTAGATTCTTGTAAATTTGACTAGGGAAAGCTTATATATCATGCTGGATAGTTGATTTCATGGTGGAATTGAGATTAATTTGAACTTTGACAAATTAGGGTTCATGAGATTTGGGGGTTTTTGAAAAGGCTCTTGCTTTTGGTTGATTATGGTCTAGATTGATTGGAATTGATGTTCTAGAGCTTGTTTAGCATTCAACTTCAACTTGCTTGGTGCTTTTGCTTTAAAATAGGCTAGATTAGGTTCCCTTGTTCATAAAAAAAAAAAAAAATTGAATTTTGTGGACTTGGGAGCTTGATTGCTTTGATAGTCTTGCTAGGTTGCTGGTTTTAGACTAGGTTTGCAAGTGTTCATTCAAGCGCCTATCTTTTCCAAAGTATTCTTTCTTCCTTATGCTTAATCTTGTCCAAGTCTTGATATTTTTCAGGTTCAAATGGGAAGGAAAGATGAGAACTTGATTGCACAAGAGAAGGCTGAGGCTGCTGAGAAAGAGACTGCTAGGTTTGGAAAAAAGTTAGGCTCCATGCCTGAATCTGAGGAGGAACGTAGGCAACAAGCTTTGGCTATGTTGAGACAGAAAGCACAAGCCAAGAAGGTTGGAAAACGAGTAGTTGATGGGGCAAACAAGCAACCCAAGAATGAAGGAAAAAGGATGGTTAGTGATGAGAAAGGAACTGCTGGAGCCCACAAGCAGTCTCAGAGGGATGGAAAAAGAGTGGTTGATGTTGATCACAAGACTACCAAGGCGGATGGCAAGAGGTTGGCTAGTGATGAGAAAGTGCTTGATGATGCTTATAAAAAGGCCAAGAAGGATGGAAAGAGAGTGGCTGTTGGTGATCAAAAGAACACTCCTTCAAAGAAAGCTAGAGCTCCAAGATCTCACAGTGTGGGACCTCTTGTTTTGGAGAAGAACACAAAGAAGGATGCTGAGCAACCCACTCCTCCCACCAAGATCAGAATCAAGGCACCAAACCCAAAGACATTGGCACCTCCACCCTTGGAGCCAGTAGATGAAACTGTTGAAGAAGCATCTTCTCCAAATGGAAGTGTGGCTGAGCAAGAAACTTTCAAAAAGTTAGGGTTCAACCCTCATAGAGATCGACAAAAGAAGCCCACTGAAGTTGAACTATTGGAGCAGATGAGGCAAGGAGTATCTTGGCCTCCAACCAGATTTGCCGATGTGAGGCTAATGAGAGAGGTAGAGATTGACCAAGACATGAAGGATTTGCTTGCTCTCATGAACATGGATAGCTTCTATTCCATGGCTCACCCAACACATAAAGAGGTCTCTTGCCAATTCTTGGCATCCTTGGAGGCCACATTCCACTCCTCTCTACATGAGGAACAAGGGTGGGGAAGAATCAGTTTTAAGATTGATGAGAAGACTTATTTCATGACTTTTGCTGAGATTGGAGAGGTGCTAGGCCTCAAGGATTTGAAGGAGTCTTCTTTGCCTAAGCTGAAAGGGCTTCCTAAAGGAAAGACCCTACCCCACTTCACTTACAAGCTCTTATCTGTAAAGGATAGGGTGTCCAGCTGAGACAAGAATGCTTCTCTCAGGCATCCATCAGTCCGCTACCTCCATAGGCTGATTGTCCACACCATCTACCCAAGGAAAGAGCCAAGCAACGTGAATGGAGAAGACTTGAACCTCATGCACCAAGCTATCCAACACTTTGCCTTACCTCCTCACTTACCTGAAGTCCCCACTGATTTCTACGCTGAGTTTGGTATGGCTGGATACTTTGTGAGGCGCCTCATGTACTACAAGGATTATGCTTGGACAAACAGGGATCCAGAGGCTCAGATTGGAATAGGTGGCTTGATCACACCTTTGCTTGTGCACCAGGGTATTAGCTTGGGCGATGATGCATCTGGTCCCTCTTTCATTGATCTCAGCTACTTGAAGTCAGCTCATTACTTCTCTGGACGATACAATGGGAGGTGTGTTTACTCGTACTTGAGAGGTTCCACCACAGTTGAGCTGCTTCTCCCTAACTATGAGCTCACTTCATTGAGCACACCAGGGACTATAAGTTTTGATATCAGTGAGCAGCACCTCCTAGGTAGTCATGGGACTCTAGGCCCTATGGTATTACACATAAACGAGAAAGCAGCAGCAAAGGCAGCTAAGTTTGATCAGGGATATTCCAGCAGAGCCACAGCCCATCTCTTTGGTCCTCCTCGCTATAAGTTTGAGCAATGCACCAGTGCCCTGCCTATTGGTCCCATTCGCCAAGCTCATGACCAGATTAGCACATTACAAAGGTGGAACAGAGCTCAAGATAGGACTATCTACAAGCTCACCAAGAAGTGCAAGGAATTGAGGAAAACTGTGAAGATACAAGCTGAAGCTTCAGCTCAGTTCATGAGAAAGGTTGCTGATGTTCTGACTAGGGGAGCTGTAGCAGGCTACAAGGCTGAGGATTTCGATCTTGATGCTTTCCTTGCACCCCCTCCTCTACCCCTTCTTGACCCCAATGCGCCTCAAACCGAGAAGCAAACCCTCCTAGCTTGAGGAACCCTTACATCGCCCCATCCGCATCCGGAAACAAGTTACCAAGCCTAAGCACCACTGCTGATGAAGATGACTCTGAGGGTGAGGCATCAGCCTCATCCCATGCTCCATGAGGTACTCCATTTCCTGATCATTGTATATACCATTCATCTTTGCATTTAGATTTCTTTTATTTTATTTTAGGCCCTTCTCTACATTTAACAAACACAGAGACTGTGTGAATTAAGTGTGGGGGAGGTGTCAAGTTGCTAATAGTCTTGTGTTTTATGGCATTTGCATGCACTTCTAGATAGTTATTGCATAGAAAAGCAAAAAAAAAAAAAAAAAAAAGAATCATGTAGTTGCATTAGGATTGAGTCTAGATCATTCACTTGCATAAAAAAAAGAGAGAAAAATCATCATATAGGTTGCATCATGCATAAGGGGACAAGGATGATAGATGCCTTGTAAAGATGCTCATGCTAAGTTCTTAAAGTGATAACCTTCATAACCATAGTAAGTAGTTTGAGCAATCTTAGGATAACTTGTAAACTTTGTGCCTTGAAATCTCTTCCTAAAGCTTATTTGATTGATTGATGCTCTCTCTTTGAAGTTTGCTCCTGTCATATTTTGAATCTAAGTCTCTTGCTCATGGTCCCTTGTGTACTAAGTCATAGATAGAACACTTGAGTTGTCCCTCCCATTCTTTGCCTATCTTTTTGGACAAACTCAAGTGGCACTCCACACCCTTAAACTCTTACCTCCTTTCAAGACTTCATTATTTGTTGAGTGAGGCCTTCTTTGGAAAGCTTTACATGTGCATAATAATGAGAGTATTGGGAACGACAATGCTTGGTCTCCATTTTAGCTAGATTAGACATTCATATTGTCTAGCTTCTAGGATGGGGGTGAGTGTTGTAAAGTTTGATCTTGGGAGTGTGAGAAAGAGAGGAAAGAAATGGTAGACTCTTAGAACTCAAAAGTGATTAAGTCTTTAGGGATAAACAAATGAAAGTCTAGCTCAAGTTTGTATTGAAAGTCTTGGCCCCCATTGATTTAAAAAAAAAAAAAAAAAAAGAGAGATGAATAAAGGGGGCTAGCAAAAGTTGTTATAAGCTAGCAAGTGTTTAAAAAAACAGTGTAAAAATCCCTTGTAGACTTCAAAAAAGTGAAGAGTTCTATGTGAGAAAAATGTTCTTGAGAGTTTGGGAATTCTTTGGGTGAGTGAAGAGAGAGTGGGGCTTGGCATTGGGGAATAGAGTAAAATTTGCTTTCATGTTTAGGAAAAGGGTAGGATAATGGAGATTGAGCATTGTATGCATGAATTGATCCCTTTCTTAGATATATTATGTGCAATGTCAAAGCTACTATGTTTTGAGAGGAAACCACCTTGAAAGATGATCTTGAACCTCTTGATTCACTTTGCACTAAAGCCTCCTTCTCACCAAACCAAATGATTTGGACCATTTGACCATTTGCAAGATTTCTATTGAGTTTGCTTAATGATTGTAAGAGAGCAAGTATATTTGTAGATTGTGGATTCATGATGAGTAAGTGTAGGAATCAAAAGAGTTTAGATAGGCCTTGAGAAGTTAGAGTTGGATTGAGTGTTTGCTCTAGCTAGTTGGTATGATTATGCAAGGTTATTAAGTTTAGAACTAAGAAGAGCATTCTTTTAGCTATGAGTCCCCTCCTTCAAACCTCTCCTCCTTAGTCCTTGCTAGTTTACTTGTGGACAAGTAAAGGACTAGTGTGGGGGAGTTGATGTCTTGCATATTTTCATTGTTTTAGCTTTCCATTTTGTGCATTTTATCCCTTCTAGATTAGGCATTAGGCATATTTAGGTTCATTTTGCATTCATAAGTCTTTATCAGGTCTTGGAGTGTACTTTGGAGAATTTGAAGGTGTTTGGGGACATGTCATTTTGAGTTAGCTTTCCATTGGGAGTGGTTTCAAACCATTTGAAGCCATATTGGAGGAGTTATGATTATTTGAGTGAAGGCATGTCAGTACACCCGGGTCAGCACACTCGGCCTGACCAGCCCGCACAGAACGAAGGGATGATGCTGGACGATGCAGCACCCGGACGGACGTACGCGACCTCGATAACCCGCACGGCCTGACCGCGGGAACAGACAGCACGTACACGGCTTGGACACCCGGATGAAGCTACCCGCGTACGATCACCAACCCACCGGACGCACCCGAGGATGACGACCTGCACGGATTCGAGAGGACGGACCAGCACGTACGCGGGACGATCACACCCGACTGGACGCCACCCGCCTGCGAGCATACCCGGACGTCCACACCCGACTGGACGCCACCCGCGTGCGAGCCTACCCGAGCGTCCACACCCGAGGAAGACGACCCGCACGACCCGACGATGGAGAACGCCCAGGATCTGGACGCGGCCGATAACACCCGAGCTCCTTCGCCCGCGTACCACTTCACTCGACCCCAGTACCCTCGAGCAGACGACACCCGGCCTTGGCACACGTGGCCTGAAGCACCCGCACGGCCTGCAAACCCGACTTGGAGGACGCGGCCTGAAGCACCCGCACGGCCTGCACACCCGACTGGAAGGACGCGGCCTGAAGGACCCGCACGGCCTGCTTGCTGCTGGACACGGACAGCACGCGGCTCAGAGCACCTGGGGAGGACAACCCGAGCAGTCAGACAAGCCGGACGAGCATCCTCATACGCGGGTGGTCATACCCGGCCTGGTGGAAACCTATCCGACCAGGGTATCCGAGTTTCTTCCTTTTGGAGCATTTTGATTGGCTTAGACCATTAATCTTCTAAGGGCTTTTCAGTCATTTTACTTCTATGTGTTTAGGGCTTTTAAGCCTATTATAAATACTCTTATTATCCCAAGTTTGGGACTCATGTTATTTATTATCTAAGAACACAAACCTTTTGAGAAAAAGCTTCATCTTTGATTTATTATCTCATCTCATCTTATGTTCTTGATTGTTGATTTCATCTCCTTTCTTTCTCTATATGTTTAAGCTTTAATCTCTCATGGGTTTAAGAGTAAGCATGTGGATTAGTGAGTAGATCCATCTAAGATCTATGGGTTAGAGTGATTGAGAGTGATTAAGTGTAGATCCAAGGTGCTTAGTGTTAGATCTATCATTTCCTTGCATTGATTTGGTGTTCTTAAAGCTATATTTGAGTTGGCCTCTCAAAGATAGAGTCATAGGCATTTCATGCCCGAAAGGTGTTCTATGAAATGCCTGAACCAAATCATCTATGCTTTTAGCTTGCTTTGCCTAAGAGATTAGTTGTCAAAGAAGCTAAGATTGCTATTAGACTCATTCTCCATGTTTGCTTTGATCATTACAGCCAAAGAGATTTGGTGTACTTGGGTGATCATTGCAAAAGAGTATCCATCTAGAGATAGAGCTTGCTTAGTTTTGTTGTCTAGGCATAAGGAATTAGATTGATTGAAAAGTCAGCATCTTGGATTGAATCTTAATCATTTGATATCAAGTCCCTACACCCATGGGTCTCAATCTTCTCATAAGAAATAAAGTTTTACTTTTTGTTGCATTTTACTAATTGTCTTAGTTTGATAATCATCCTCTTTAATGATTGCATTTAGATTAAGCATAGACTTGCATTCTCTCTGTTTCATAGTCACTTAGGACTGGTTCGACAATCTTATATACTACATCATTTGATTAGGACCCTAGAAAAGTTCTATCATCAATTACTTGAGGACAAGTAAAGGTCTAGTGTGGGGGAGTTGATATCTTGCATGTTTACATGTTTTTAGCATCCATATCTCATGCATTTTGATCATATAAGTTAGGCATTAAGCATCTTTAGGTCCATTTTGCATTCATTTATCCTTATCAGGTGTTGGAGTATGCTTTGGTGTGATTTGAGGTGTTTGGAAGCCTTATGGCCCAAAAAGAGGTGAAGAATCAAGTTTGGCCATGAAAAGAGAACTCAATCCATGATCTGGTCAAGACAAAGATTAGCATGGAAATAAACCTTATACATGTCTTCTGTTGCAAAGATTTTGTGGAGACACATCAAATTGAGTTAGCTTTCCAATGGAAGTGGTTTCAAGTCATTTGGAGCTGTATTGGAGGAGTTATGATCAATTTACTAGAGGCGTATGAAAGCTGGTCGAGGACTGGACCGGGACGAGACACCCGGTCGGGCGGCTGGACCACGCGGTCGGGAAGACTGGACCGGGACGAGCTACCCGGTCGGGCTGGACGAGGCTGGTCGGAAAAAAGTGATTTTTGGCCCTTTTGGTCTTTTCTCTTGATTTTTTAAGGGTTTTCAAGCCTCATATAAATACTCTTGTATCCCAAAGTTGGGACTTAACTTCTTTTCTCTCAAAAAACATGATTAGATCTTGAAGAAAGTTTGGTTCTTGATCCTTTTCATCTCATTTCTTTTGTGTTTATTAGATTATCTTTTTCTCTAATCATGTTTAGCCTTGAATCATCATTGATTTTGAGGTTTTCCATGTCTATTAGTGAGTAGATCTATCTAGGGTTCACGGGCTTGGGAGACTAAGGGTGATTAGGTGTAGATCTAAGATGTTTTAGTGTAGATCTATCTTTTCCTTACTTGATTGAGTGTTCTTCTTGCTATTTTGGAGTTGGCCTCTTCAAAATAGAGCTATAGGCATTTCATGCCTAAACCAACTCATCAATGATTTTAACATCCTTTACCTAAGGGATTAGTTGTTAAAGGTGTTGAGATAGCTAATAGTCGTGTTCTTAATGATTACTTTCATATTATTCAACCTAAGAGATTAGATGCTTGAGATATGTTAGTGAATGAGCATTCATCTAGGGATAGAGCTTGCTTAGGATTGTGTCTAGGCTTAAGGTGTTAGATTGATTGAAAGCTTGCCATCTTTGATTGAAACTTGATCACCCAAAGTCAATTCCTTTGTCCCAAGAACCCCCTTGCCTCATTGAGAAAGAAAGTTCACTCTTTTATTGCATTTTTAACATTATCTTAGTTCATAATCATCTCAGCTTCTTATCATGGTTGCACTTAGATTAAGCATAGGCTTGCATTCCCTTTGCATTAGAATCACTTACAATTGGATTGACATCTTGTATTCTACAACATTTGATTGGACCCTTGAAAAGTCCTATCATCACCAGGTTCCTGCCTCCCGCTTCCAGGTTCCTGCCTCCGCCTTCCACGGTCTTGCCCCGGGTCAGGGTCCCGCCTCCGGGATCCGACTTCCAACTTCTAGGACGAATGATTTCTCTTGCCTTAGGATAAATGAAAATTTATTTAACTAAGGTAACCTGCTTAGGCACGAAGGGATCCTCTTAAATAAGAGGAAAAATGGCAGTATTCCAATATATATGGCCTTCCTTAAGAAAAATGGAAATATTCTATTATCTAAGGATATAATGAATATTTCCAAATTCTAAGAGAGAGCCACGACCTCTACTATAAATATATGTTTCTTAAAACTAAAAAAGGGGGGGGGGGTCAAGACGTTCATCCACAAAGCTCACAAATTCCAGAGCCGCCAAGGTGATAATTCATACCTAGAAGACCATCTTCATCAACATGCTTACAACCGACGAATCCCTGAGATTACTATCAACTAGATGAAGATATATGCTCACTGCTACGACTCTGCATATTGGCTCAGGCCACGATCTCCTGCTCAGCAGCAGGAATGCTCCATGCTCATTGAAGCATACAAAGACTCCATTCTCACTGTAGCTTACCGTTGTGTCTACAGAGCCACGTACTCCTTAGGCCAAGTGCCCACTTGGCTACGTGCCCATCTAGGCTACACGCCTCCAATAACATGAACTATCAATGGTTTGATCCCTCACTAAAGGGTACGTAGGAAATCCCCACTAAAGGATGCAGCTATAAATCCAAACAACTTCCATGGTTCCACACTTAGACGCTCAAGGACCGCCCCTGGTAGTCGGAACCATCAACCGTAGATCAAGAAGACCCTGCGATCATCACTATTGATAGGTGGCTCCTGCCTAACGACCAATATCCCCTGCTGCTACTAAGTCACTTGCGAGATATACTGGCCCATACCCATATGGCAGTATCCTAAGAGCAGGATCTCCTGATTTATCAACTACCGAAGCAGGAGAATGCACTACAACGACATGTCTCCTTGTTCCTATCATAGAGCTGAGCACAAATCACTTGTACACAAAAATACCCTTACAGTTTGGCGTTAGAAGGAGGGGCAGTGATATACTACGTGACGATGTGATAGGCAGGAGTAGAGATATGCTAACTATCAGAACAATAAAACAAGAGGCGGCCAAAACGTCCTAAGCCTTACCGTGCTAGTCTAACCACCTAAGTCCACATTCTCTAAGCTAGCAAGAGTTCTCTAAGTCTAAATTCTCGAGTCCGTCTCTCTTCTACTCCAGCCCTCCTTATACAGTCGCTTTAGGCCGGTGGCCCGTTTACCCTTTCGCCTTTGGGCCCAAGTTTAACTCCTTTTGGGAATATTCCATTTTCCGTCGATCTTCATAGTTATCCTCGAGTCTTTCACGTTTATCTTCGAAAACTTAACATTTATCCTACTTTCACAAGTTAGGATAAACCGTTATAGCTCATATTGGGCTTGGATCTTCAAAATCGTATATTGGCCTTCAGACACTTTCAGGTCCTTGCGGGCCGTTTCTAGGCCTTCCAAGCATTTCTACGATATCTCGGTCTTAGTCTTAAAACTTCAGAAATAACTCCGAACGAGATGAAACGAGAAGTATAGGGTCCAAAGGCCGGATAATGCAACTATACGGAGGACGCAGGAGTCGAAATGAGTCGGACTGACCGGGATCGGATCATCCTTGCCCGTGTACGAGACCACCTCGGCACGGATCGTCCTCGCCCGTGGGTGAGATGACCTCGGTGCGGGTCGTTCTCGCCCGTGGGCGAGGTGGCCTCGGCACGGTTTGATAGGACCCGGTTCGAGCACCGACCTGCTTGGATCATGGATACGGCCCAGGGTGGCATTTTTGTCAACCATCTCGACCTAACCGAGGTTTTCTCATCAGATTATGCCAATTACCTTATCATCTTTGCAATATTGGACGAGCTAAGGTCAGCTGATAACACTGAGGACAAGCTGAAACCAGCTGAAGTGCGTGTAGTTGAACTTAATCATGCTGACATTTACATGGGCGAGCTGGTCGAGCTGAATCAAAGTGACACTTACCTAGCTGAGCTGGTCGAGCTGAATCAAAGTGAAACTTACCTAGATGAGCTGGATGAGCTGAATACTCAAGTGAGCTGGACTTACACTATCCTGGACGAGCTTAGCTGGACAGACACTCATCTGGACGAGCTGAGCAAGATGGTTCGATCTTCCGAGCTGGTTCGACCACCCGAGAAGCTGGAAATGGCTAACCTTCTTTCTGATGAACCAACCACCAATTCAAGCATACCAAAGGTGATTGTTCATGTTTTAACTGTTCAAGAAAGCCTTGGACTTGATGGTTTTCCAGAAGTTTCGAAAACAGACTTGTTTGGGCCAAATGGAGAAACCGATAAAAATTGGCTAAAGGAAAATGATGGATTTCGACCAGGCCTTAAAGAGACATGTTTTGGCCCATTTCAGGAGTATATTCTTCAATTTTCCAAGTCAAGGTCGTGGCTATATCAAGAGGCAGTCCAAGTTTCAGTCAAAGACTTTATTTAGTCAAGTCTTTGTTTCTATTTTCTATGTCTTGTTTTTAGCACATTCTTTCTTGGATCACTACAACTTGTAATCCTATAAATAAGTCCTTAGAGCCACGAAATAATCAGATTGTTTTCCCCTTTTTATGAGTTTATCTCTTTGTTCTTTGTAGAACACTTCTTAGTTTCTTGGTGAGGTTATCTCCAAGTTTCGATCCTTCTTTTGTTGGACCGGTGCGTCACATCCGGGAACGATCGAAGTATGGTAGTATCATTGGGCCTTCCGCAACCCTTTGTGTCACCATTCATCCCATTAGTTCTCAATCCTTCCGGATCTGAGTCCATATCATCCTTACCGAAAAAGTGATCCTTATTTTGGTTCTATCAAGTGGTATCAGAGCCACTCTTCCGGTAACTCTATTATCATTCCATCTTCTTATCTTCCATTTCTTCTTCTTCTTCTTTCTATCTTGAATCTGGGCCACCTTCTTACCTAGGCCATATTTAAAAAAAAAAAAAAAAAAAAGAAAAAAAAAAGAGAAAAAAAAATATTCGAAAAAAAAGAAAAAAAAAGATCTGATTTTTTGGCTAGGTGGTGGAAGAGAAATCCTGCTGGCTGAAGAGAAATCAAGCCTTGGAATGGTTAAAACGGATTCCACAAAAGTTATCTTTTCTTTCTATTTATTTCTTGCCATCGTTGCTTGGAGGATTTCATTGGGTTACTTGATTTGTTCTCTTAGAACTTTGAGAGAAAGCTTGTGAGTGACCATCCAAATTCCGAGAGAAACACTTGAGTGGGTGAGATCAAACACTTGAGAGAGTGAGGATTTTTATCTACTAACTTTTGTGTTGAGATTTCCTGGTTATGATGTTTGGTCTTCAAAGGAGAAGTAGCAAGGAGAAGCCCCCACGACATTCTATCTCTCAAACTCCATTTAAATATCCTTTGAATAATTTTGATAAGTTTGTTAGTGTGCAGGAAAAGCCAAACCAAAGATGTAGAGAGCAGTCTAGACCATCTAGAGATGTGGCTGATCCAAAGAGGCAACCTTTTCAGTTTAATGTCCAAGAATTTTGTGATAACTTTGTAAAGGGAGTGGACAAAGCTCTCAAGGACGTCAACAAGATCCACAAGAAGAGCACATCCACACGTGCCCTAGTAGCTGAGCCATCCTTTTTCATCAGCAAGAAAACCCAAGGTGAATCTGAGAACCATTTTGAAGAACTTAAAGATTTTTCAGATTCTTTACCCATTTTTGATGAATCTGATGAAGAGGCAATTAAAAGCTTGTTTATTTGTGAAAAAGATATTGATCTTCCTTCTCATGAACCTGAGTTTCTAATTGATAATAAACAAGTTATTGTAGAACTAACTGTTTTACAACCGGAGCATCCGAGTAGTCTTGTTTTGTCTCCACAGGTTTTTGAGGAAGAACAACTGGATTTTCCACATCAAGGACCACGTCTTGACACCAGGATAAATTTTAATGAGGATCTAGGTCCTATCTTTGATGAGGAGGACGAACCTGGTCCAGTCTTTGGTGAAGAAGCAATAAGCATCACATCCATCGCTATGGAGAGTCATCTATGCTTTGATCCCGGTACATCTTCTGCCCCTTTGCCTCCTGATCTTCACCAGCACTGTGAGAAAACTGATTTGATTAATTCTCTGCCTGATATGCTTGTCAAGATCAGTACTCATGATATAACTCGTTTTGGTCTTGAAAAGATGAAAGAATTTTGTGTTTCAAATTCTGTTTTTGATAACATGTTTCAAATCTTAAAACCTGATGAACTTCTTGATCAACCACGTTTTCAAAATATCAATGGCATCAGTTCTGGAATTATTTTGAGCTTTGATCAGTTCTTGGAACATAACAAAGGTTTTCATCCTCTTGAAAAGTCATTTGATCTTGATTTGCAACAAACTGATTTTTGTGCTAGAAAATCTTTTGATTCGTTTGTTTGCAAAGGAAATGGCTTTGATCTGAGTTCTTCTAAACATGCACTGATCACTGATGAGTTGTTTGCATCCTCTTGTGTCTTGGACGAAATTCTGATTCAGAAGTTGCTGGAACATAAATCACTTGGAACTAAAAATAATTTTTGTGATCTTGATTTTCGTGATTCTGTTTTGCAGCCTGATTTCTTGAGTTCTGAAACTGATAGAACTTGGCATTTTCTGAGATCAATTTGTGATAATTGTGTTGTTTTGAGCGTTGATGATATTGTGGTTTACAACACTTTATTTGAAAAACATCTTGAGTCTTTGATAGTTGATTCTCAATCTGAACTTAAGCTTGTGTGTTCAGATGTTGAGCAGGATATGCACGTCTTGAAAATGAATACCATTGTTGCATATCTTGATAAAATTCTGGTCTGTAATGTCTACTTTGATGTGCATCTTGACAGGCTGAAATGTATGCTACTTGTTCTTGGAAAAGATATCTTGATTTTTTATTTGAACAAGTATTTGTCTTGTACATTTGATCCTGGTCTTTTAGTTTCTGTTTTGAGTATCCAGGAAAGACAGGTTCAGCCTCTGAGGAATGAAAGAATTGACCTAGACCAACAGCCTGAGATTTGGAGCTGCATTGTTGTCCAACCTGGCTACCTTGGAGATCCCAGTTACAGAGGTTCAGTCTAAGGAGAGTATCTCGACTTTCAGAAGGCATTTTATCATGAATTCAATTTTCCTGGAAGGTCAACTCAGCAAGGATTCACTGAGGCTTGGAATCAAATGAAAAGCTTCGCGGATGAAGGAGTTATGAATTTTTCAAACCGGAGGATTTCCAGTCCGCGAGTACCAGTCTTCTAAAGAAGATTCAGGCCCAAGAAAGAAGCGGCCTGAGCCAAAACCGATCTTCCATGAACCAAAGGTGTTTCCTCAGTCAACCTCCTGTCCAAACCAAAAGCACTGTAAGGATCATGGGTTGATTGTCTCTGCTCATCATGAAAATGTTTTAAAACCGAGAATTTCTAAGCAAAAACAAATCTTTACTTGTTTGAAAAACGTTTTGCTTAAACCCGAAGTCGAGGATATGGACGATGTGCCACTAATAAAAGGCGACTCAACTCGCAACCTTAAGGTCGGCTCCAAGCTCTCCGAAGGCCTAGAAGAAGATTAGTAGACTTCCTCCGGTCCAACTCCGGTTGTTTTGCATGGTCGCACTTAGACATGCCGGGATTGACCCCGAGGTCATCATGCATCAGCTACAAGTGGATCCTTCGCACCAGCCCATAAGGCAGAAACGGAGAAAATTCGCTCCAGAGAGGGACATCATAATCAAAGAGGAAGTCAAGAACCTACTGGACGCGGGATTCATCCGCGAAGTGCAATATCCGGAATGGCTGGCTAACGTTGTTGTGGTGAAGAAAAAGAACGGGAAGTGGCGAGTATGCATTGACTTCACAGATCTCAATAAATCCTGCCCAAAGTATCCTTTCCCTCTACCACATATCGACAAGCTGGTCGACACCACAGCTGGACATCAGCTGATGAGTTTTATGGATGCTTTCTCCGGCTATAATCAAATACTCATGCATCCCGAAGATCAATAGAAAACATCCTTCATGATATCCCGAGGGATCTATTGCTACAAGGTCATGCCCTTCTGCTTGAAGAACGCCGGATCATCTTATCAAAGGCTGGTAAATATGATGTTAGCAGATCAAATAGGAGAAACCATGGAGGTATACATCGACGACATGTTGGTAAAGTCTCTGGAGGCAGAGGACCACATCTCGCACCTACACCAGGCCTTCTCTACCCTCCACAAGTATAACATGAAGCTAAATCCTGCCAAGTGTTCGTTCGGCGTTAGCTCCGAAAAATTCCTAGGTTACATTGTAACTCACCGGAGCATCGAGGCTAATCCGGATCAGATCAGGGCCATCCATTCCATCCCTTCCCCGAGAAGTGTGAAAGAAGTACAGAAACTAACCGGTACAATGGCAGCTCTAAGCAGGTTCATCTCCCGACTCTCCGACAAATCCCATGCCTTCTTTGAAACACTCAAGAAGCCGAAGGATTTTAAGAGGATCGAGAAGTGTGAATCGGCCCTCGAGGAGCTCAAGATCTATCTCACTAAAACCTCCTCTCCTATCCAAACCTTTGCACGGCGAAGTCCTACTGCTATACCTCGCTGTTTCGGAGTATGCAGTCAGCGCGGTCCTAGTCCGAGAAGAGGGAGCCAAGAAGCTACCAATCTACTACGTAAGCAAAGCTCTCCTAGACGCGTAAACCCGCTATAGCTGCTTAGAGAAGTTGGCCCTAGCTTTGATGGTCGCCGCTCGGAAATTACGACCCTATTTCAAAGCTCACCCGATTCTAGTCGTCACCTCCTTCCCTATAAAACTGGTCCTACATAAACCAGAGGTCTCTGGACGACTGGCGAAATGGGCGGTCGAGCCTAGGAGAATACGACGTAATCTTCAGACCAGCCACGGCGATCAAGTCCAAAGTCCTAGCGGACTTCGTAGCAGAGTTCTCCCCAGATTTTCTCCCTGCCCTCGAGCAAGAGGAGCGCCTCCAGAAAGAGGCCAAAGAGGAAGGAGAATGCGTCCTCCATGTAGATGGCTCCAGCAATGTTCAAGGAGCTGGAGTGGGGATCGTGCCCAAATCACCAACGAGAAACACAGCCTCAAGGGCTGTAAGATGCAACTTCAAAGCGAAGAACAATGAGAGTGAGTACGAGGCTCTGATCGCAGGGCTGTCACTCGCCCATCAACTGGGTGCCAAGAATATCCAGGTCTATAGCGATTCCCAACTGATTTTTAATCAAGCGCAGGGGGAATATCAAGCCAAAGACGACAGCATGATCCAGTACCTGGCAGTCGCACAACGCCTCATCAACAAATTTAAAATTTGTAAGCTCACGCAGATCCTCAGGGATCAAAATTCACAGGCCGACGCCATGGCTAATCTAGGGTCAGCCCTTCAGACGCAGACTCAGATGAGCATCCCGTTATTAGTGCTCCAATGGCCGGCCACCTTAGAACCATTGAGTGAAGAGATCACCGCTATTGAGGAAGGAGAAACCTGGATGACCCCCATAGTCTGTTACGATTTTGTAAGGGACCCCGTGTCTGGTGATGATGTTTTTCCATACGAAGTTCTCGACTTGTACGTCTTTGATACTTGCGTAGGAATCTGCCTCTGCCCACTTTGAGAAGAAATCTGTGAGAACCAGGAGGAAGCGTTTCTGCTTTGAGTTATGCAATGGTCCAACAATATCCATGGACCACCGCATAAAGGGATACAGAGATGAGATGGACGAGAGGACTTCTGCGGGTTGATGGATTGTCGGCGCGTGCCTTTGGCATTTTTTCCACTTCCGTGCGAATTTCTCACAGTCTTTGATCATAGTTGGCCAGTAATAACCGTGGCGTTTTATTTTGACGGTGAGAGATCTTCAGTCGGAATGGTTCCCGGGCGATCCGGAATTGACCTCCTCCATTATTCTTCTCGCTTTTTCCCCTACGGTGCAGGTCATGAGTGGGCCGGAGAATCTCCATGTATAGATTTCTCCTTCTCCATTTATAGCATTCCATCGATTATATAAGCTCGGATCGGCTCTAGCCATGGGCTGTCGCAGCCGTATTCCGACTGATCCACGTTTTCTTCTGGTGGATCTTCGATTTGCTCCGCATCCTCGATTTGTGCTCTAATTAGATCGGCGATCACTGGTGGTCAGATGCTTGGATGTTCAATGAATTCGACGGGGATTACCCGTTTCAGTCCAGAATCCAAACTTGACGCACGTGCGGCCAAGACATCTGCCTGAGTATTTTCCGAGTGAGGAATTCTAGTGAGGGCGAAATGGTCAAAATCTGGGGACAGGTCCTGGACGAGTTTTAGATATGCGTCCATTCTTTCGTCCCTCGCTTCGTATTCTCCGCTGTACTGATTCGGGACTAACTGAGAGTCACAGTAAGCGTGGACATTGCGAATCTTCAGCCCGTGGGCTAGTCGTAACCCTGCGACGAGCGCTTCATATTCACCCTCCGGTTGGTGACGTGAGCCGGATTCCAATTCCGGATCCTTGTTCGGACGATAATCAGTCGACGTGAAGGACCCAAGTTGAATCTGGTTCCGTGTTTGTCATATCCCCCGTGGGCAACTCTACCAAGAAATCCGCAAGTACTTCAGATTTTGCGCAAGTTCTTGGGCGGTATTCCACGTCGTACTCGCTTAGTTCGATTGCCCATTTCACGAGTCTTTCTGACTCACTCGGACTGTGCAAGATTGTTCGCAGGGGGAAGGTGGCGAGGATCACTATGGTATGAGAGTGGAAGTACGGCCTGAGTTTTCTAGCTGATGTTACAACTGCGAATGCTAGTTTCTTCATAAGGGGGAAACCGGGTTTCAGCGTCCAGCAACGTTTTGCTTATGTAGAAGATCGGTTTTTGTTCACCGCGTTCTTCTCTGATCAAAAGCCGCTTACCGCTGTTGCGGAGACCGCGATGTACAGGAATAAGGGTTCTCCCTGTACTAGTTTCGCGAGGACGGGAGGAGTGGCCAGGTAACGATTTAGCTGTTGGAAAGATTCGCATTCTTCCGACCATTCGAATTTCTTGTTCCCTTTCAACGTGTCGTAGAAAGTAAGGCACTTGTCCGTTGAGCGCGAGAAAAAATGGTTCAAGGCTGCGACTCTTCCATTTAGCCTTCGGACTTTCCATTTTGACTTTGGTGAGACCATTTCTATCAATGCGGTTATCTGTTTGGGGTTAGACTCAATCCCGCGACACGTGACTAGGTAACCGAGAAATTCTTCCGATGCTACGGCGAACCTACATTTTGCCGGGTTCAATTCCATGTTGTGTAAGTTCAACCTTGCGAAGCACTCTTCAAGGTGGGATACGTGATCGTGTTCGTCAAGGGATTTTACGAGCATGTCATCTATGTATACTTCCATAGTTTTTCCGAGTTGCTCGGAGAACATTTGATTGACGAGTCGCTAGTAAGTAGCGCCCTCGTTCTTGAGCCCGAAAGGCATTACTTTGTAGCAATAATTTCCGCGATCGGTGATGAATGCGGTCTTCTTGCGATCGTCGGGGTTGATCATTATTTGATTGTACCCGGAGAAGGCGTCCATAAACGATAAGAGTTTGTTTCCTGCTTTTGCTTCGACCAGTCGGTCGATGTGCGGAAGCGGAAAGCAATCTTTTGGACAGGCCTTGTTGAGAACGGTGAAGTCGACGCACACTCACCATTTGCCGTTTTTCTTTTTGACTACGACGGGATTGGCGAGCCAGTCCGGGTATCTGACTTCTGTTATTGACCCTACTTTGACAAGTTTCTCGACTTCTTTGTTTACCGTGGTGGCACGCACTGGTCCTAGCTTCCTTCTTTTTGCTTGACGGGTTTTTAGGTTGGGTCGATTTTGAGCTCATGGCACCTTATGCCGATGTCGATCCCTGGCATATCCTCCGCGGCCCAAGCGAACGTGCTGAGGTTCTTTTTAAAACAGGCTATGAGCTCTGTTCTCAAAGGTTCGCGGAGGTTGGCTTCGATCTCGACGTATCGTTCCTGAAAGGATTCGTCGAGGCAGACCGAGATTATCGGTTCGCAAGTTGGTTCGCGCTTTCCTCTAGAGCTTCGACCCTCTGCGACCGCCAGAAGACTTCCGAGTCTTGTTCTAGGGCGCCCTTATCGGGAGTCAGCTTTCTTTTCTTATTGCGGGAAGCTTCGATCGCCAAGTTCTTTCTTTTCAGCTCAGTGGTGAAACATACTTGCGCCATCCTGCGGTCTCCTTGTATTGTTTCGACTCCATGAGAGGTTGGAAACTTAAGGCACAGATGGAATGTTTAGGGGATCGCTCTCATGGAATTCAGCCACGGAATACCAATGATTGCATTGTACGATGTTGGGCGGTCGACGACTTAGAATTCCACGATTTTGACGACGCTCCTGGCTTTAACCATGAGGTTGATCGAGCCGAGGGTCATAGTAGCATCTCCCGAGAGTCCGAATATTGGACTGGGTTCTACCGTGACGGCGCACAGGTCGATCTCCATTCTCTCGAGGGTGCTTTTATAGATAATATTGGCAAAGCTCACGGTGTTGACCAATACTCTCGCTACATCGATGTCCTGGATTTTCAGCTCGATGACAAGGAGATCGTTGTGAGGTTTGGCCTGGTCGGCCGTTGCTCGGTCCTTGAAAGAGAGGACATCACTAGCTGCTGGAGCGGACATCCTGTATCTTTTATTGTTCAGTGATTTTCGAACCCCTTTTGTTTTGGGGATATACGAGTATACGTACCCACTCTCCCCCCCCCCCTTTTTTTTTAAGATGGGGGCATAGCTGAACTCGTTTGACCAGATGCCTACGTACCCCTTTTTGTTTTGGGGATCAAGTCATCTCGTAGTTCTCAGGTCCCACGTCGCGATTAGTGGTAGTATTTCTTAAGATGCATCGCGTTCCAGGTTCTTTGGATCTTGACGTCCTGCATGTTTGCGATTTGGTATGATCCTGGTCGGACTACCTTTATGACCTTGTACGGTCCTTTCCAATTTTCCCCCAGTTTTCCTGCGTTACGGTCGGCTGTGTTTTGGAAGACTTTGCGCAAAACCAGATCGCCTTCCTTGAACCTCCGGTGGCGGACGTTTGAGTTGTAATTTTGGATTCGTATGAGTGCTTGGTCTCGTCGCTCGTTAATGAGATAGAGTTCGTCCAGCAGCATCGCGTTGCTGAGATCTTCTCATTCGTGGAGGAATCTTCTCCGTACTCTCGGAAATTCTACTTCCGCGGGGATCATGCATTCCGTCCTGTAAACGAGGGCGAAAGGGGTTTCGCCCGTAGCCTGTCTCGGGGTCGTACGATGTGACCAAAGAACTCCCTCGAGCTCCCTTGCCCATCGCCCCATTTTGGCTTCTAAGCGGTTTTTAACCCGTCGAGGATGGTCTTGTTGATGGTCCCCGCCTGGCCGTTACACTGTGGATATCTGGGAGTTGACTTGGTCAGTCGTATCTTCCACTTCTCGCAGAATGCTTCGAATCGGGTAGAGATGAACTGAGATCCGTTGTCTGTTACGATTTCTTAAGGGACACCGTGTCTGGTGATGATGTTTTTCCATACGAAGTTCTCGACTTGTCCGTCTTTGATACTTGCGTAGGAATCTACCTCTACCCACTTTGAGAAGAAATCCGTGAGAACCAGGAGGAAGCGTTTCTGCTTTGAGTTATGCAACGGTCACACGATATCCATGGACCACCGCATAAAGGGATACAGAGATGAGATGGACGAGAGGACTTCTGCGGGTTGATGGATTGTCAGCGCGTGCCTTTGGCATTTTTCGCACTTCCGTGCGAATTTCTCGCAGTCTTTGATCATAGTTGGCCAGTAATAACCGTGGCGTTTTATTTTGACGGCGGGAGATCTTCCACCAGAATGGTTCCCACACGATCAAGAATGGACCTCCTCCATTACTCTTCTCGCTTTTTCCCCTTCGGTGCAGGTCATGAGTGGGCCGTTGAATCTCCATTTATAGATTTCTCCCTCTACTGTTACGTATTGTGCGGCCTGGGTCTTAATTTTGTGGGCCGCCCATTTCTCGGCGGGTAGCGTTCCATCGATTATATAAGCTCGGATCGGCTCTAGCCATGGGCTGTCGCAGACGTATTCCAACTGATCCACATTTTCTTCTGGTGGATCTTCGATTTCCTACACATCCTCGATTTGTGCTCTAATTAGATTGGCGATCACTGGTGGTCCGATTCTTGGATGTTCAATCAATTCGACGGGGATTACCCGTTTCAGTCCAGAATCCGAACTTGACGCGAGTGCAGCCAAAGCATCTACCTGAGTATTTTCCGAGCGAGGAATTCTAGTTATGGCGAAATGGTCAAAATATCGGGACATGTCCTGGACGAGTTTTGGATATGCGTCTATTCTTTCGTCCCTTGCTTCGTATTTTCCGCTGTACTGATTCGGGACTAACTGAGAGTCACAGTAAGCGTGGACGTTGCGAATCTTCAGCCCGTGGACTAGTCGTAACCCTGCGACGAGCGCTTAATATTCAGGCTCGTCGTTTGACGCATGGAATTCTAACCGAAACGATTGTTCCAAGATTTTGCCGGTTGGTGACGTGAGCCGGATTCCAATTCCGGATCCTTGTTTGGACGATGATCCATCGGCGTGAAGGACCCAAGTTGAATCTGGTTCCGTTTTTGTCATATCCCTCGTGGGCAACTCTACCAAGAAATCCGCTAGTACTTGAGATTTTGAGCAAGTTCTTCGGCGATACTCCACGTCGTAGTCGCTTAGTTCGATTGCCCATTTCGCTTAGTTCGATTGCCCATTTCTCGGACTGTGCAAGATCGTTCGCAGGGGGAAGGTGGTGAGGATCACTATGGTATGAGACTGGAAGTACGGCCTGAGTTTTCTAGCCGATGTTACAACTGCGAATGCTAGTTTTTCCATCAGGGGATACCGGGTCTCAGCGTCCAGCAACGTTTTGCTTATGTAGAAGTTCGGTTTTTCTTCACCACGTTCTTCTCTGATCAAAACGCGGCTTACCACTGTTGCGGAGACCGCAATGTACATGAATAAGGGTTCTCCCTCTACTGGTTTTGCGAGGACGAGAGGAGTGGCCAGGTAACGCTATAGCTGCTGAAAAGCTTTTTCGCATTCCTCCGACCATTCGAATTTCTTGTTCCTTTTCAACATGTCGTAGAAAGGAAGGCACTTGTCCGTTGAGCGCGAGATAAAATGGTTCAAGGCTGCGGCTCTTCCGGTTAGCCGTTGGACTTCCCGTTTTGTCTTTGGCGAGACCATTTCAATCAATGCGTTTATCTGTTTGGGGTTAGCCTCGATCCCGCGACACGTGACTAGGTAACCGAGAAATTCTCCCGATGCTACGACGAACCTACATTTTGCCGGGTTCAATTTCAAGTTGTGTAAGTTCAACCTTGCGAAGCACTCTTCCAAGTGGGATACATGATCATGTCCATTAAGGGATTTTACGAGCATGTCATCGATGTATACTTCCATAGTTTTTCCGAGTTGCCCGGAGAACATTAGATTGACGAGTCGCTGGTAAGTAGCGCCAGCGTTCTTGAGACCGAAAGGCATTACTTTGTAGCAATACGTTCCGCGATCGGTGATGAATGCGGTCTTCTCGCGATCGTCAGGGTTCATCATGATTTGATTGTACCCGGAGAAGGCGTCCATAAACGATAAGGGTTTGTTTCCTGCTGTTGCTTTGACCAGTCGGTCGATGTGCGGAAGCGGAAAGCAATCTTTTGGACAGGCCTTGTTGAGATCAGTGATGTCGACGACCGGGACTGGCGAGCCAGTCCGGGTGGCTGACTTCTGTTATTGACCCTACTTTGAGAAGTTTCTCGAATTCTTCATTTACCGCGGTGGCACGCTCTGGTCCTAGCTTCTGTCTTTTTTGCTTGACGGGTTTGTAGGTTGGGTTGATGTTGAGCTCATGGCACCTTATGAGGATGTCGATCCCTGGCATATCCTCCGCGGCCCAAACGAACGTGCTGAGGTTCTTCTTATGACAGGCTATGAGATCTGTTCTCAAAGGTTCGCGGAGGTTGGGTCCGATCTCAACGTATCATTCCGGAAAGGATTTGTCGAGGCAGACCGAGATTACAGGTTCTTCAAGTTGGTTCGCACTTTCCTTCTAGAGCTTCGACCCTCTGCGACCGCCAGAAGATTTCCGAGTCTTGTTCTAGGGTGCCCTTATCGGGAGTCAGCTTTGTTTTCTTATTGCGGGAAGCTTCGATCGCCGAGTTCTTTCTTTTCAGCTCAGCGGTGAAACATACTTGCGCCATCCTGCGGTCTCCTTGTATTGTTTCGACTCCATGAGAGGTTGGAAACTTAAGGCACAAATGGAATGTTGAGGGATCGCTCGCATGGAATTCAGCCACGGTGTACCAATGATTGCATTGTACGATGTTGGACGGTCGACGACTAAGAATTCCACGATTTTGACGACGCTCCCGGCTTTAACCATGAGGTTGATCGAGCCGAGGGTCATTGTAGCATCTCCCGAGAGTCCAAATATCAGAATGGGTTCTTCCGTGATGGCGCACAGGTCGATCTCCATTCTCTTGAGGGTGCTTTTATAGAAAATATTCGCCGAGCATCCGGTGTCGACCAATACTCTCGCTACGTCGATGTCCTGGGTTTTCAGCTCGATGACAAGGAGATCGTTGTGAGGTTTGGCCTGGTCTGTCGTTGCTCGGTCCTTGAAATAGACAACATCACTAGCTGCTGGAGCAGACATCTTGTATCTTTTATCGTTCAGTGATTTTCGAGTTACAGAATTCGTCCACCCCTCCTTCTAGCGCCAAACTGTGGAAACCGAAATTCACATCGTCGATTTTAATGAGTAAATACGGAGGAAAACCGAGTGAACCCGATCTTCCCTGAAGATCCGAATTCTCTGCGTAACCACTTTAGAATGATAAGAAGATAGACAGCAAGATGAAAATAAATGGTCGCTCAGAGGTATTTTTTTAATTGAATTGTATGAGTACAAGATTTCTCCGAGAGGAGTAGAGATATACTAACTATCAGAACAATAGAACAAGAGGCGTCCAAAACGTCCTAAGCCTTACTGTGCTAGTCTAACCACCTAAGTCCTACGTTCTCTAAGCTAGCAGGAGTTCTCTAAGTCTAAATTCTCGGGTCCCTCTCTCTTCTTCTCCAGCCCTCCTTATATAGTCGCTTTAGGTCGGTGGCCCGTTTACCCTTTCGCCTTTGGGCCCAAGTTTATCTCCTTTTGGGAATATTTCCATTTTTCGTCAATCTTTATAGTTATCCTCTAGTCTTTCACTTTTATCTTCGGAAACTTAACATTTATCCTACTTTCACGAGTTAGGATAAACCGTCATAGCTCCTATTGGGCTTGGATCTTCAAAATCGTAGATTGGCCTTCACACAAGTTCAGGTCCTTGCGGGCCGTTTCTAGGCCTTCCGAGCTTTTCTACGATTTTCTCGGTCTTAGTCTTAAAACTTCGGAAATAACTCCGAAAGAGACGAAACGAAAAGTATAGGGTCCAAAGGCCGGATAATGCAACTATACGGAGGACGCAGGAGTCTAAACAAGTTGGACTGACCGGGATTGGATCGTCTTGTCCGTGGACGAGACGACCTCGGCACGGATCGTCCTCACCAGTGTGCGAGACGACCTCGGTGCGGGTCGTCCTCGCCCGTGGGCGAGGCGGCTTCGGCACGGTTTGTCCTCACCCATGGGTGAAGTGGCCTTTGCACGGGCCGTCCTCGCCTGTGGGCGAGGCGACCTCGGTGCGGGCCGTCCTCGCCCGTGGGTGAGCCAACCTCGGTGTGGGCCGTCCTCGCCTGTGGGCGAGGCGACCTCGGTGTGGGCCCTCCTCGCCCGTGGGCGAGGCACCCTCGGTGCGGTCCGTCCTCGCCCGTGGGTAAAGAAAGCTAAAAGCATAGATGAGTTGATTCAGGAATTTCATCGAACACATTCAGGACGGAAATGCCTAAAGCTCTATGTTTGAGAGGCCAACTCAAATATAGCATTAATTACACTCAATCAATCAAGGAAAAGAAAGATCTACACTAAAACACTCTAGATCTTAACTTAATCACCCTAATCACCCTAACCCATGGATCCAAAATGTGTCTACTCACTAATCTCAATGAAAAACCTTAAATCTATGTGAGATTTAGAGCTAATCATGTTTGTGAGAAGGAGAAACAAGATATAAGATGAAGAGCTTCCTTAGATTAATAAAAAGATTCAAGCTTTTACAATATGAGTCAAAGTCTTGAGAGAAAATGAGATACATTTAGAGTTTTTAGGTCTATAACTAAATATAGAGAGGCAAATTTTGAGCTGGCTTAGTAAGAATAAACCGGGTCAAACCGGATTAAACCGGTCAATGTCCTGAAATTGCAAATAAACCGACCGGTCTAATGAACTTTTAAGCGATCTCTTCTCCATGCCGCACGGGATGCTGAACCCGTGTCGTTCCAACGCTGTGCAGCTTCGAGTATGTCTTCCCGAGCGACGTCAAGGTTCCCGAGAGGCTTCTTCTCCCCGTGGTGCAAACCCGCTCCAAACGAAACAGTGACTCCTCGTGATGTCGTCTCTCCTCCTCCGCGTATGTAACTCGAGTTAAAGTTCTCCGCTTCTGCAAATCAACACGGCTGACTTCAATCCATGGTCATTCTCGTGCTCAGTTTCTCCATGGCGTCCAGTCTCCATCTCTGACGCTATACTCCACCACGAAGCTCCTCCGCCGTAATCCATAGCGGAGATATCTCCCTTTCCACCTCTGCCATTCCCACGCCGCGAACATGCTTCTTCCATGGCGTCAAGGTCGGGGCTTCTTCCTCGTGGAATCAAGCCTCAAAACGAGCTCCTCCACCGCGACCCACTGGAATCAAAGCTCGCCATTGTGATAACACCGTCCAAGCTTCTGGTCTCGTTCGCACATCTTCAAGCTGCAGCCATCGTTGTCAAGCTCCGGAGGTGTCGTCGGTTCATCTCCAATCCACGGCTGAGTTCGTGAGCAAACCATAACATGATAACATCTCCAATTTTGCTTCACCACTGGCGTCTCCGTTCTGTTCTGTCATCTTCTTCTGAAGCCTCACCGTCGCAATCGAAGAGCAGATCCATCGTGAGCTCCAATGGCTACCTTTAGCCTTTTTGCACATCACGCCCTTAAACTTTCGGATGTTTACTCTTTGGCCCCAATACAACTAAATGTGCAGAAAGGTCCACTCGAATCAACCCCAAAGCTTTTTGATTGCGCAAAATAACACAAGCGAATGTTCTTAATTGGCAGCCTTGGTCCCTGAACTTCCGGATGGTTTCAATTAGGGCCCAAACTTTGTAATTTGCATTGAAAACCTTGCAATTTTGCTCTAAACTTCTCAAGTGTGCAATCAAACCCTGTTATATGCAAATGAACAATCTAAAGCAATATATACACCTAAATGCATCATAATGTAATCAATATGACATAAAGTAAAAAGCTAAAAACTATGAAAACCATGAGATGTCAACTCCTCCACACTAGTCCTTTACTTGTCCACATGTAAACTTTCAAGAACTCATGGTGGAGAGGTTTGAAAGTGGAAGCTCATCACCAAAAGAAACTCTTCTTAGTCATCAACATGATATCCTTGCATAATTATACCAAATAGCAAGAGCAAAAGCATTGTCAAAATCTAACTTCTCTAGGCCTATCTTAACTCTTTTAACCTTTACACTCATCATCATGAATCAACAAAAAACAAATCAGCCAACTCTCACATTCATTAAGCAAAATCATACGTGAATTCTTGCAAATGGTCAATTGGTCCAAATCATTTGGTTTGGTAAGGAAAGGCTTTAGTGCAAAGTGAATCAAGAGGTTCAAGATCATCTTTCAAGGTGGTTTACTCTCAAAACAAAGTATCTTTGACATTGCAAATAATATATCTAACAAAAGGGATCAACTCATGCATACAACGCTCAATCTCCATTGTCCTACCCTTTTCCTAAACATGAAAGCAAATTCTACTCTATTCCCCAATGCCAAGCCTCACTCTCTCTTCACTCACCCAAAGATTTCCCAAACTATCAAGAACATTTTCTCACTTAGAACTCTTCACTTTTTGAAGTCTACAAGGGATTTTTACACTTTTTAAACACTTACTAGCTCATACTAACTTTGGCTAGCCCCCTTTCTTTATTCATCTTTTTTTTTTTATATATATGGGGGCCAAAACTTTCATTTTTTTTGAATTATACAGAGGTATCCTGGCTCCATAGAAGTGGTCCAGACTAGTCACGTGTTGCCACGTGTCGGTCCTCTGTCCCTGGCGATGCCGAAATGTTAATTCCCCAGTGGCCGAGATTCGAACCCAGGTGGCGGTACTCACAGCTGTGAGCCCTTTACCATTTGGGCCAAGACTTTCATTACAAACTTGAGCTAGACTTTTCATTTGCTTATCCCTAAAGACTTAATCACTTTTGAATTCTATGAGTCTACCTTTTCTTTCCTCTCTTTTTCACACTCCCAAGATCAAACTTTATAACACTCTCCCATCCCGTCCTACAAGCTAGAAAAAATGAGTCTCAAAGCTAGCAAATAATGGAGACCAAGCATTGTCGTTCCCAATACTCTCAACATTATGCACATCTAAGGCTTTCCAAAAAGGGCTAACTCAAAAATCAATGATGGCTTGAAAGGAGGGAAGGGATTAAGGGAATGGACTACCACTTGAGTTTGTCAAAAAGATTGGCAAAATAGGTGAGACAAATCAAGTGTTTATAGCCACGACTCAGCACACAAAGGACCTAAAGCAAGATGCATTAAGTTCATTCAGTTCAAATAAGGTTGCATTTGGCTTCAAAGTGTGAGTTTCAGCAGTCAATGAGTTTCAAGAAGAGTTTTCAAGGCTCGAAGTCTACAAGTTTTCAAAAGAATGCTCAAGCTACTTGCCATGATTACAAAGGGTATCAGATTGAGTACTTAGCATGAGTTCTTTACAAGGCTTTCTCCCAATGCATGAATGCAATCTATATGCTTCTAGACTCAATCCTAAAGATGCAAATGATGCAACTAAATGCCTTTTTTCAAAAAAAAAACTTTCAGTTTATGGGTTTTCTATGAAAATAAGTATGCAATGCAATGCATGAGACTCATGACAAATAGACAAAACAGAAAAAAATGTGAGATAACAGACTCTCCCCCAAACTTACTTCACACCGTCCCTTGTGTGAGACTAAGATCAAATAAGAGGTCTAAGAGAAAGAACTAAACATGATAACGAAATATGTACAAGGTTGGAGTGACACTAACTTGGAGCTATTGGCTGAATTGGGTGGTAGAGGACCCTTGGCCTCGGATTTGTTCCACCGGGAGAGATAGGCTGATGCGGAGAGGTGAAGGCTGAATGTGTCTAAGCACTTGACCCATGTAGTGAAGACCTTCTTGCCAAACCGGATCAACAGGATCATACTCATCACGGAACCAACCTCTAAACTCATTCATCCTAATCTCCTCAAAGGGTACGTTCCTTGGATCATCAACAATGAGTTCTTTGGTAGAGAGTGTACCAAAATGGTAGTCAAAGGGTTTGTCCATAGGAGAGTCTTCTTGTTGCATCTCTTTTGGAGATTCTTCAATGTGAATCACTTGATTCTCCTTATACTTTTCACCCCTTGTTCCTTTCTTGGAAGTAAGCTTCACATGCATTTCTTCCTTGGTTCAGAACTCATCCATAATCAATGAGACCTTTCTTGTCTCCTCTATTCATTCAACAAGCAAACCATCATCACAAAGATCTTCAAAGACTATTCCAACCAAGCTTACTTCTTCATCCTTGCTCTTTGTTGAATAACTCATGAATGTAGTTGGTTCAACTTGCTCTTCATATCTTATCACAAGATTCTCATCTACCATGCATCCAAGGAGTAATTCAAGCTCATGTATAGAGTCTTCAGCTTCTTGTTGGAATCCATCATTGAGTTGAACATCCTCTTCAACATCAATTTACATATCCATGGTATGTTCTTCATAAGTGTTGGTGTTGTAAAGGGGAGTGATGCTTTCTTCTTGATCTTCAATCATGTGAGAAAGTTTGTTGTTGATAGACTCTACATGTGTTATAACTCCATCCAACCTTGAGCTAAGAGCCTTGCCATTAACATATATCTTGGTAGAAAGAGAACCAAGTTGCCTTTCAATCTCATTCCTTCCCCTTTCTTGATTCTCCAACAACTTCTCAATCATGTTTGTGATGTTTTCTTCATTTGAGGCTTGAGAGAATTTAGCTTCTTATTCTTCATACTCTACATCCCAAGGTTGGTATCTCTCACCATATCCATATTGTTCTCCTTGACCAAAGTCTCCATGTGGTTGGTACTCCAATGAGGTGGTTGGTTCAGAAGCTCTTTCACAAGAAGTGGACGTTCTCGATATCATCCTTTCTTGACTCTCCAAAATAGCCTTGAACATTGATTCTAAGTCAGGAGACATGATCTTCCTCTCTTGTGAATGTACCTTGCAAAAGAACAATCCCTTGAAAAAAGAATTAGAAACCAAACAAAGCAAAAGAAAACAAAAGAAAATAAGGCTTAGTCTCAAGAAAGATTGAAATCCTAATGATAAATCTATTAGTCCCCCGGCAACGGCGCCAAATTGATGGTAGGAGTTTTCAAGGCTCCTAATCAAATGATGTAGTATAAGAGATTGTCGAACCAATCCTAAGTGATTCTGAAGCAAAGGGAATGCAAGTCTATGCTTAATCTAATTGCAATCAATAGAATGGAGTGAAATGAACTAAAACTATACTAAAATGCAATATGAAGCAATAGGACTCATGAGGCAAGGGAATTGACCTTGGGTGATCAAGTTTCAATCTAAAGCCGGCAGCAACAATCAACTAGAAACCTTAGGCCTAGACACAATCCTAAGCAACCTCTAGGTCTAGATGAATGCTCATTCACTAACATATCTCAAGCATCAAATGTCTTTGGTTTAATAATATGAAAGCAATCATTAAGAATAAGTCTACTAGCCATCTTAAGACCTTTAACAACAAATTTCTTTGGTAAAGAATGTCAAAAGCTTAGGAGAGTTGTTTCAGACATTTCATCAAACATCTTGTGGGTCGGAAATGTCTAAAACCCAACCTTTGAGAGGCCAACTCAAAAGAAGCATTAAAAAAACTCTACAAGCAAGGAACAAAATAGATCTACACTAAAACACCTTAGATCTACACCTAATCACCCTAAATCTCCCATGCCCATGAACCCTAAGATGATCTACTCCCTAATAGACAGGATTTCCCTTAAACCCATGATGGATTCAAGGTTAACCATGATTAGAGAGCAACAATTGCTCAAGAACACAAGAATAAAAGATGAAAAAGGATCCAAGATCCAAACTTTCTTCAAGATCCAAATATGTTTTTGAGAAAAAAGGGACAAGTCCCAAATTGGGAGATACAAGAGTATTTCCAGGAGGCTTGAAAGCCCTTAAAAATATAAAGACAATTGACCAAAATGGCCCTGGCATCATTTAATCTCGACCAATAGGAAAAAGAGGTGAAAAACGCTCAGGGTAGCCCGTCCTGGCCCAGCCCGCGTGTCCTGACCCGCGCACGTCCGTCCTGCCCGTTCCTTGGCCCGTGCGGGTATGGCATCCCGCGCATGTCCAGCCGCGCACCGGCCCGTGTCCGTTCTGTCCTGTCCCATGCAGGTGAAGCTCCTCGCGCATGTCCAGCCGCGCACCAGTCCATGTCCCAGCTCTCCTCCAGCCGCGCGGGTGAAGCGTCCCGTGCATGTCCAGCCGCGCACCGGCCGTCTGTTCGTGCGTCCGTCCAAGCATCAACCAGGCCGCGCGGGTAGGCTGACCCGCAGCCTCTATCCCGCGCACGTCCAAGTGCTGGTCTTGTCTCCTTTGTTTGGCCGGGCGGGTGAGTGTCTCCACGTCTTCCAACCCGTGTCCAAGCCGTTCTGTCCGAGCTGTCCAAGGACCCGGGTAAGTGTTCCTGGTCCATTTCCCCGTGTCCGTCCGTCCGTCCAAAGGTAAGGCACATTCATGGTCATTGGTTCGGTTTGTCCGAGCTTGGCCAAACTCCATTCTTCACTCCTTTTTGGATCACAAAGCTCCCAAACACCTCTAAACACTCCATAGCAAAGTCCAACACCTGATATAGACTTATGAATGCAATATGGAACTAAAGATGCCTAATGCCTAATCTATATGATCCAAATGCACAAGATATGATAGCTAAAAACATGTAAATATGCAAGATATCAACTGCTTTGCTCACCATTGCAATTTACTTTACAATTACTTGGCTAGCTTAATCATATAATTATTAGATATATTGTGTGCCCTAGCTCCCCGTGGATTCGATCCTTAAGTACTACAACTGAACCTCTTATTTGAGAGAGTAAAGTCACTCCTTAGGGTAATTTGAGTGATATCGAAAACGCTGGGAGTGGCCCACCCAAGGGGAAGCAAAGATTAGCCCGGACATTAAATGACATCATCAAACACTGAGAGTGGCTAACCCATGCAGGGGCAGAGAAGTTAGCTCTCTATCAGTTCCTGCTGTTGGGGAAAAATATCCTGGTTCTATTTCCCCCAGCCTCCAGGCAGGACCCAGATCCCCGGATCCCTGAAAAACAGATACCTCGGGTCCCTGTCCGAGGGAACCTTAAACCTGGGTCCCTGAACCCTGCTCCGGGTCCCTGAACCCTGCTCCCTTCCGCAAAAAGGAATATATGGAAGAGTTTTACCAAACCTATACGACTATATAAGGACGACTAAAGCCCTAGAGAAGGGGATCGACGTCTGGAGACTGTTGGGGTCAAAAACGGTTATCTCGAAATCAACGGCTAAAGATCCTTCCAAACTCAACGATTTCCCGCACGAACGGTCAATGGGGGAAGGATCGGGCGACGGAGAACCCACGGGCGGCAGAGAATCCCTGGCGCCGGCGGCAGGCGAGACGGAGCCGGCCTGGCGCCGGCAGCAAGCCCCCTGGCGCCGGCGGCAAGCGCGACGTAGCCGGCCTGGCACCGGCGGTAAGCCCCCTGGCGCAGGCAGCAGACGCGACGCAGCCGGCCTGGCGCCGGCGGCAAGCCCCCTGGCGCCGGCGGCAAGCGCGACGCAGCCGGCCTGGCGCCGGCGGCAGGTCCCCTGGCGCCGGTCGACGGTCCTCGTCCTGGTCTCGGTCCTCGTCCTGGTCTCGGTCCCATCATGCTCGGTCTGATCCCATCTTGGCTTGCTTGGATCAATCCTCGTGGGTTTGATACGATCACGGCTATGGAATTAACATCTCTCGATTCGACTCGATTGGAATCATCCTCGATGTTTTACGACAAAAATTAGAAAGGTTGGATTTCTCGTAGAGGATATCGTGTAAAACAAGATCGATTAACTCGAACATCGATCCTTTAGGCTATACGGTTTATTTTACGAGAAAGATAGTCTTTCCAAGAAATCGTATAAAACGTTCAACGACTTAAGACAAGTCCACGGACTTACTTACGATTTTAAGAATTCAGGCCCAATCAGACTATGACGGTTAATCCAATTTCCCGAACATCGGATAAACATCAAGTCACCGAAAAATAGGGGAAAACTCGAGGATAATTACGAAGATCGACAAAAATGGAATATTTCCCGAAGAGATAAACTTGGGCCCAAAGGCGAGGTCCATCATCCTAAGGAAAACCGACCTAGATGTGAGTATATAAGGAGAGCAAGAGCAGAGGAGAAGGGGATCCGAAAATCCTAGATTGGAGACCTAGAGAGCTCCTGTTAGCTGATAGAACTTAGAATTTAGGCGGTTAGACTAGCAAGGCAGGCCCTAGAATGTCTGGCCGCCTCCTGCTCGCAAATCTCCGCTCCTCTCGGAAGGATCGGATAATTCTTTTACTTCAGAGCTCCGCACATAGAAACTCTAGGCGTTATCTTCGACATGCCTGTTTCTATGACAAACGCTCATACTAGACGAACCCGCCCAGGCGGTTCGATCTCTTGTTCAATTCTTTCTAAACTGAACTACGTCCGATTTGATCCTCGAAAGGGGTACGTAGGCAGCCTTTCTTAAGGTCCAGTCCCAAATCTTAACAAAACCTTTTCCGCATTTATTCGGTCACTTGTCGTTGGCCGTCGCAGAGAATCCAGACCTTCAGGGAAAGTCGGGTTAACTTGGCTTTCCTCCGTTTTTATTCATTAAAATTGACAGTGCGAATTTTGGTTCCCACAGTTTGGCGCTAGAAGGAGGGGGGGGGGACGGATTACTCTTACTCATACGGCCGCAAAGCGCTTGATCGAACCGATGTCCGGAAATATGAAAGAAAAACTTGCAGTTTGCGTCAACGATGGTAAAACAACTCCAGCAGCGACTGTTCCTACGGCCAACGCTTACGCAAACGCCACGGTGCTCGCGTAAATCAAAAATCTAGCCGCGGCTTTCCGCCACAGGAAGAGCACGAAAACGAGCTCGCAATTTCTCTATCTAAACAGAAAGGGCAACGGTAAAAATCTATCAAACCCCAAAAAATTTGTCTTGTTACCAAGTTAGAGAAATCACAACGAGCAAGTTTTCTACAAAAAACGTTTCTTTCGAGAACCTCTCGGAAAAATAAAACTTATTCTCCTCGAAACCTTGGGGAAACCCTAGATTACTCGCGGAATAGAAGCACGGCAAATCAGGTCACCAATTCCCACTGCCGTACTACTTCCGAACAACTCTCGGGAAGCAAACGACGAAACGGGAAAAGAGCTTACCAATGCTTCCCAACCGTCCGAACCACCCAAGGGAGGCCAAAACTCTGACTGTCCCGACCGGTTAGCCATACGACAAGTTCAGTCTGTCTCGACCAGCTCGCCGTACGACAAGCTCGGTCTCTCTCGACCAATTTGCAATATGGCCAGCTTGGTCCTTCTTGACCAGTTTGAGAAGAACAGAGTTGATTTCTATAAACCTACTCAAAACCTAAACCGGTTAACTAAGACGTTTTCTGAAATTTAAAAATTTTCGCGCCATTGCGAACTCCCGACTTTTATCCGCTAAGTTTACTTTCGGAAAACTACTCAAAACTCCTTTGGATCAATCCTACGGAAACGAGAGAATTTCTGATTAAGTTTAAGAACAAAATTACAGCTCTCCGCAGCGAGAGTGTCGGATATTAAAATTCGGTAACATCTTACGGAAACAACTTCCGTAAGATCAAACTCGGCAATACTTTACGAAACATCATTCGTAAAGTCAAACAAATTCATATCAAACAACAAGGTCTGAGACTTGACCAGTTCGCTCATGGCTTGACGAACTAAGAACCTCACCCGAATGACATACTGTCCATTGCTCCCTCTTAGCCTGCTTCTCCTTCTTTTGTTTCAACGATTTCGTAAAATCCCTTTGGTACATAAAACGCAATCTGATTCTGCCACGTTGAGTCGGAAACATCTATTCATACCGCTTGATAGACTTTTCAACAATATACAAAGCGCACCTGTCAATTTAGGGAAGTACGAAGAAACGGAGACATGAGCTTAGACGTTGATATCTCTCATTCGCTCCGATATTCTCATCAGGATTTCATCGAAAATCAATTCATACGAAATTCAGATCAGACTTTTCGAAGTCCTTTGACGTAGAATCGAAAGTGGCCATTCCGAAACGCCTAAGAAAACCTTCGATGGAATACACTTTCCTTCTAGTAAAAACTATCACTACGGAAGGTGAAACACAGTTCAGAAGACAAAAGAAGAAGAAGGAGGAAGAAGGGGCAATCTCGAATCATCGATGAGACTAAGGTATGTCCGACTTATAAAATTTTGTAAAGGTTTTAATTCTTCGTACGGCACGAACAAAAATGTCTTGAAAACTGCCGTAGAATTTAGGGAACTTAGGACCTAGGTGGACAGTCTAGCAAGCTAAGCCCTAGGCAAAATCTCCAGTCTTGTTCCATTGTTCCTTGATTGTCCAGGCAGAACATGCAAACCGATCTAGTCCCTCGAAAAACCGAGAAACGATCGCCACGCGTTCTAAAGCATACTCATCCCGCTTCCTAAAAGAAAGAAAAAACGTACACAAGCCTTCGAAAGAACGGCTCACCCGTTTTCTTTCGTAAAAAGAAAAGGGAAGTAGGTACGTATACTATACCCGTATAATCCCATCTTCGAAAACTTTTAGCTTCAGCATCAAGACAATGCTTTTGACAAAGCAAACTCTCGCAGCAATAAGATTCGTCTAAAAAACGCTAGTGGCATAGCCCAACCACTACAAACATAGTCCTGAAAACTCTACGTCACCTCTTGTCGCAAACTCGCGACTAGAAACGTGTACCAACGTAAGACTAATAGCACGACGGTGAACTACGAAAATAACGAAATAACCTTCGGTAAAACTCCATGAGTAGTTCGAAGCAGCTTTCGTCCAAAGGTCGAAATCATAGCGGAAACATCTCCCGTGTAATCCGCGGAAACATCGCTACTTTAACAATCTGCGATTTTCTATCTCCATGAAACCGGTCATCCATTACTTTCGTATAACAAGAACATTTTAAAACAAAACAGCCTATGGAAAAAACATGATCGGTCTCATGCAAAACGATTTCGCAGTACGCAAAAGTGAATGAGGAAAACATAATCCGTGGTCGCGAATATCGCAAGTAATTTGTGAGAAACGCTCTCCGGTTACCTTTGTTAAAACCCCCTCTTACATCACTTTTACGAAAAATCCTCTGTATGGTCGAGTCAATTCATACAAAGCAACTTTCGTAAAATAAACATAATGGGTCCAACGGGTAACTTTCATAGACAGTTTTTTCTCCACAAGGTTTCTGGCACCTGCTTTCACTCCCCGCGGTTACGTCCGAGCAGGAAATAATCACGCAGGCGAACCCGCACGTGTCCTGCGTCGATCCCTTAAACTTTGTCACCCTCGGATAAAATGAAACGATTTTCATGCAACAAAAAATTTTTTATACGAACCATTCATTGTATAACTGAGACCTAAAGTGGAAGATCGTTTCTAAAAGCCATCAGCCATAACTCAGAAAACTTCGCTATGTTTAGCATGTCTATCTCGACAAACGCTATTTGGCCCTCGGCCAACTACGTATTTCCGTTAAGCCCGGACCTGAATTCGGCATCCCCATTAAGGACAATCGTAAACTAACATGACCTTAATAAGGGTCATGGTCTGATCGTTTACCAACAACTTCCTTGGCGATACGGCTGAATCTAGCCTCCATGCCAATCCAAAGCTACTGAGCGACCACCGCTCCAATCACTTAACGGCTAAAAACAACAATCCACGATTTTTTCATAGAACGCCAAGTGACTATTACGCAAGCAATTTGTCGGATAACCCAAAATCGGAAATCATACGATAAACTCTTCATACCAAAACTCAGTCCTAACAACCATATGGTTAACGGAAGATTTAAACTTATCGTCAATCGATTAAGTTCTATACGCCCCCGTAAACACGGCATGAAAAGAAACACTCGTGACAAGGCTCCAAGAGTTATATGAGTCATCCTTAATATATACAATCAAATCCCGGAAGGCCAACACTTCACGAAGCACTGTGAATGTAGACGCTTCTCCCTGGGTCAAACTTACGCGACCCCTTGGTCCTGCGTCCAAACCGAAACAACAGTTTCTGGCTGCGAACATTCGCAAAACATCTCCAAGCCCGCGAACATTTCAACCACGAAATGCGGCACAAGGAAAACTTGACCTTCGACACTGCGAGACGTCGCTAACGCTAGAAGGACATTCTTTTCCTCAAAAACTTCCAGACGAAATCCTCGTCTCTAGAACTCAAAACATACAAACACACCTCTAAACGGTAACATGTCTCTAAACTGGCATCATTTCTTTGTTGCTGATCACAACAAACAAACTCTAACGTCCTAAACAGACAATAGCCGCCTTTAAAAGGGTAGGCTCTCTTACATCCGACAAGGATAAACATAGCGCGCTATACAAGAAATCCAAATTTTGGTTTAGCTCTTCGTAAAGGAAGTAGCTCGACTCACGCCCAGACAAATAATATAAGCCGACAACAATTCGCGGATTTTAAACAGTACGAGTCAGGTTAAACTCATCCGCGATAGGGACAGCCTCGCCGTCGCCTCCCTCGGTTGCACCGCCACTACCCGCCTCGTCCGCGCCAGCCTCGCAATCCTCTCTCGCGCGCTCCTGATCTTCTGAGTCCTCGGAGGTCGGCGCAAGGATGCATTTTGCCTGCAGGCCGGCAAGGATCGAATCGAAGTCTCCCTCGGAGGTCGCCCACTCTCCTTTACAGGACGATAGTCGGGCTTCCTCCGAGTCCAAAGACGGGGCCTCGTTACCCCAAAGCAACTCGAGCTCGCTCAGACTCCCCTCGATCCCCGCTAAAGCCAAGTCCCTCTTGCGGACAGCTATCAAGGACTCAAACAGGATGGCCATCCTCGTCAGACGACCAAAGAAGTCGTCATGAGCATTGGCAACCTCCGAGGATCTATGGGCGTCCATCTCCTCATGAGTCTGGATCTTCTGCTGAAGGCGGCGGACTTCCGAGGATTTGCTCTTCTTCTCCTTCTTCACCTTGAGTAGTGAACTCGCGGTCTTCCCAAGGTCACGCTCAAGGTCGCTGATACGAACCTCAAGCTGGGACGTCTGGGCAGCACGGGTGTCCTCGACGGTCTGCAGTGCAGCCTCAGTACGCGTCAGCGCTTCCTGCGACGACTCCAGCTCCTTCGATAGACGAATGACTTCCGACCCACACTCGCCAAGCATTCCGTCAATCAGCGACACAAACTGTCCGAAAAAGAAGGGGTAAGTATCATCATAAAAAAGGGGGATGATGACGTAGATTTCCTGCGGAAAAGAATCCTTAGCTGAAAATTTCGATTTTCAGAAACCTCGAATCATTGGCTCGCAAAATCGTCTCCGATCTTACGAGCTGGGGGGCTAACTGTTGGGGTAAAAAACGGTTATCTCGAAATCAACAGCTAAAGATCCTTCCAAACTCAAATATTTCCCGCACGAACGGTCAACGGGGGAAGGATCGGGCGACGGAGAACCCACGGGAGGCAGAGAATCCCTGGCGCCAGCGGCAGGAGAGACGCAGCCGGCCTGGCGCCGGTGGCAAGCCCCCTGGCGCCGGCGGCAAGCGCGACGTAGCCGGCCTGGCACCGGCGGCAAGCCCCCTGGCGCCGGCGGCAGACGCGACGCAGCCGGCCTGGCGCCGGCGGCAAGCCCCCTGCCGCCGGCGGCAAGCCCCCTGCCGCCGGCGGCAAGCAAAATACTCAAAGATACCACTCACATCTCGCACCCAAAGATTCCCCCAAAATACTCAAAGATACTTTCTCACTTAGAACTCTTTCTTATTGAAGCCTACAAGGGATTTTTCACATTTTAATTTTTTATCGTCTCTTTCTAAACATTGCTAGCCCCCTTTTCATTATTCTTTTTCTCTTTTTTTTTTTCTTTTTCTTTTTTTTTTCTTTATGGGGGCCAAGACTTTCTTATTAACTTAGAGCTTACAATTTTTAATTTCTTGTGGGAACCGAAATTCACACTGTCGATTTTAATGAATAAAAACGGAGGAAAGCCAAGTTAACCCGACTTTCCCTGAAGGTCCGGATTCTCTGCGACAGCCAACGACAAGTGACCGAATAAATGCGGAAAAAGTTTTGTTAAGGTTTGGGACTGGACCTTAAGAAAGGCTGCCTACGTACCCCTTTCGAGGATCAAGTCGGACGTAGTTCAGTTTAGGTGTAATTGAACAAGAGATCGAACCGTCTGGGCGGGTTCGTCTATTATGAGCGTTTGTCATAGAAACAGGCATGTCGAAGATAACGCCTAGGGTTTCTATGTGCGGAGCTCTTAAGTAAAAGAATTGTCGGATCCTTCCGAGAGGAGCGGAGATTTGTGAGCAGGAGGCGGCCAGACGTTCTAGGGCCTGGTTTGTCTAGTATGAGCGTTGGTCATAGAAACGGGCATGTCGAAGGTAATGCCTAGGGTTTCTATGAGCGGAGCTCTGAGTAAAAGTATAGTTAGATCCTTCCGAGAGGAACAGGGGTCTGCGGAGAAGATAAAACTAGAACAAGAGGCGGCCAGACGTTCTAAGTCCTGCCTCGCTGGCCTAACCGCCTAAGTTCTAAGTTCTCTAAGATAGCAGGAGTTCTCTAAGTCTAGATTCTAGGATTTTCGGATCTCCTCCTCTTCTACTCTTGCTCTCCTTATATATCCACTCCAAGGTCGGTTTTCCTTAGGATGATGGACCTCGCCTTTGGGCCCAAGCTTATCTCTTCAGGAAATATTCCATTTTCGTCGGTCTTCGTAATTATCCTCGAGTTTTCCACTATTTTTCGGTGACTTGATGTTTATCCGACGTTCGGGAAATCGGATAAATCGTCATAGCCTGATTGGGCCTGAATCCTTAAAATCGTAAGTAAGTCCGTGGACTTGTCATAAGTCGTTGAACGTTTTATACGATTTCTCGGAAAGACTATCTTTCTCGTAAAATAAACCGTATAGCTGAAAGGATCGATCTTCAAGTTAATCGATCTTTGTTTTATACGATATCTTCTACGAGAAATCCAATCCTTCTAGTTTTTGTCGTAAAACATCGAGGACGATTCCAACCGAATCGAAAGATGTTCATTCCATAGCCGTGATCGTACCAAACTCACGAGGATCGATCAGACAAGCCAAGATGGGATCAGACCGAGCATGGTGGGACCGAGAACAGGACGAGGGCCATCAACCGGCGCCAGGCCGGGTGTGCCGCCGGCGCCAGGCCGGCCCGCGTGACGCGTGCCGCCGGCGCCAGACCGGGTGTGCCGCCGGCGCCAGGCCGGCCCGCGTGACGCGTGCCGCCGGCGCCAGGCTGGCTCGCGTAACGTCCGGTGCCAGCAAGGGCGTTTTGAAGATCTCGGCGAGGGCTTCGATTTGATATCTTGATCGTTTTCTGGTTCCTCACGGTTTGAGAGAACGACCTCTTCGAAATTTCGAGGCAGATTCTTTTGTGTTTAGGGTTTTTGTGGCGATCGAATCTTGATGTCCTTGGGCGAGCGGACCGATCTTTCCGGGGACTCTCGTACGCGCACGCCCGTATTCTTCCGATCTTACTTTCAAGAAGTGTTTCACGAAGAACCCATAAGTAAAAAATAATCCTAGCCGTTGATTTCGAGATAACCATTTTCAACCCCACCAGAGAGTGGATATTCTAATTTGAGAAAATCTCGTATAACTTCTCTTCAAATTATCCGAGACTTTTTGTTTTGTGAAATACTTTCCAGAGTCTTTCAGTCATTGATTCCGTCGTGACCGATTTTGACACCAACAGTTAGCCCCCAGCTCGTTAGAACCTTCGTGATGTTCTTGCGAGCGATAAGACATGTCAGGTAAGATAGGCGGAATTAATGGTTGAAAGGCTCCGTTGAAAGTGGTAAGATTGGGGCTGCGCCTTTCGAAGGCTGCCTACGTACCCTTGTTGTAGGGATCAAGCCTTCCGTAGTTCGTTTTGGAGTTTAAGACCCTTGTGATCTGTTTTCCAGCGAGACTTATATGGTCTGGTTATGTGTCATGAGAGACTTTCGAGCATGAGAGACTTCAGTTTTTTCGAAGTATGAGAAAGAGGGTGTGAGTTGTCGTCTCATTCCTAGTTCCCTGATGATCACCGTACCTATTGTTTGCATAAAGCGAGATTTTCCGCGGTTTACCGATTTACGCGAAAAGTTCGTAAAACGAATAGGCTTAAGTGAAGAGACAAATTTTTGGATCTCGTATACCATACTATGTCTGTGAGATGTCAAGATACAGCGTGGCTGGGTTTAGGGCAAGACCTAGGTTTACTCTCGGACTGAGACTTTGCGATGACAAATCGGCTTTCGTTTTGCCTGTTTGCGATTTTAACCTGACTCGTACCGTTTAAAATCCGCGAATTGTTGTCGGCTTATATGATTTGTCTGGGCGTGAGTCGAGCTACTTCCTTTACGAAGAGCTAAACGAAAATTTGGATTTCTTGTATAGCGCTATGTTTATCCTTGTCGGATGCAAGAGAGCCTACCCCTTGAAGGGCGGCTATTGTCTGTTTAGGACGTTAGAGTTCGTTTGTTGTGATCAGCAACAACGAAATGATGCCAGTTTAGAGGCATGTTACCGTTTAGAGGTGTGTTTGTATGTTTTGAGTTCTAGAGACGAGGATCTCGTCTGGAACGTTTTGAGGAAAAGAATGTCCTTCGAGCGTTAGTGACGTCTCGCAGTGCTGAAGGTCGAGTTTCCCTTGTGCCGCATTTCGTGGTTGAAATGTTTGCGGGCTTTGGAGATGTTTTGCGAATGTTCGCATCCAGAAACTGTTGTTTCGGTTTGGACGCAGGACCAAGAGGTCGCGTAAGTTCGACCCAGGGAGAAGCGTCTACATTCACAGTGCTTCGTGAAGCGTTGGCCTTCCGGGATTTGTTTGTATATATTAAGGATGACTCGTATAACTCTTGGAGCCTTGTCACGAGTGTTTCTTTTCATGCCGTGTTTACGGGGCGTATAGAACTTAATCGATTGACGATGAGTTTAAATCTTCCGTTAACCATATGGTTGTTAGGACTGAGTTTTGGTATGAAGAGTTTATCGTATGATTTCCGATTCTGGGTTATGCGACAAATTGCTTGCGTAATAGTCACTTGGCGTTCTATGAACAAATCGTGGATTGTTGTTTTTAGCCGTTAAGTGATTGGAGCGGTGCTCGCTCAATAGCTTTGGATTGGCATGGAGGCTAGATTCAGCCGTATCGCCAAGGAAGTTGTTGGTAAACGATCAGACCATGACCCTTATTAAGGTCATGTTAGTTTACGATTGTCCTTAATGGGGATGCCGAATTCAGGTCCGGGCTTTACGGAAGGGCGTAGTTGGCCGAGGGCCAAATAGCGTTTGCCGAGATAGACATGACAAGCATAGCGGAGTTTTCTGAGTTATGGCTGATGGCTTTTAGAAACGATCTTCCACTTTAGGTCTTAGTTATACGATGAATGGTTCGTATAAAATTTTTTTTTTGTTGCATGAAAATCGTTTCATTTTATCCGAGGGGGACAAAGTTTAAGGAATCAACGCAGGACACATGCGGGTTCGTCTGCGTGATTATTTCCTGCTCGGACGTAACCGCGGGGAGTGAAAGCAGGAGCCAGAAACCTTGTGGAGCAAAAACTGTCTATGACAGTTACCCGTTGGACCCATTATGTTTATTTTACGAAAGTTGCTTTGTATGAATTGACTCGACCATACAGAGGATTTTTCGTAAAAGTGATGTAAGAGGGGGTTTTCGCAAAGGTAACCGGAGAGTGTTTCTCACAAATTACTTGCGATATTCGCGACCACGGATTATGTTTTCCTCATTCACTTTTGCGTACTGCGAAATCGTTTTGCATGAGACCGATCATGTTTTTTCCATAGGCTGTTTTGTTTTAAAATGTTCTTGTTATACGAAAGTAATGGATGACCGGTTTCATGGAGATAGAAAATCGCAGATTGTTAAAGTAGCGATGTTTCCGCGGATGACACGGGAGATGTTTCCGCTATGATTTCGAACTTTGGACGAAAGCTGCTTCGAACTACTCATGGAGTTTTACCGAAGGTTATTTCGTTATTTTCGTAGTTCACCGTCGTGCTATTAGTCTGACGTTGGTACACGTTTCTAGTCGCGAGTTTGCGACGAGAGACGACGTAGAGTTTTCAAGACTATGTTTGTAACAGTTGGGATATGCCGCTAGCATCTTTTAGACGAATCTTATTGCTGCGAGAGTTTGCTTTGTCAAAAGCGTTGTCTTGATGCTGATGCAAAAAGTTTTCGAAGATGGGATTATACGTACCTACTTTCCTTTTCTTTTTACGAAATAAAACGGGTTAGCCGTTCTTCCGAAGGCTTGTGTACATTTTTTCTTTCTTTTAGGAAGCGGGATGAGTATGCTTTTACAACGCGGGGCGATCGTGTCTCGGTTTTTCGAGAGACTAGATCGGTTTGCATGTTCTGCCTTAGTCTCATCGATCGTTCAAGGCTGCCTCTTGCCCGTTCGTCTTTGTTTCGTGACTTTTAACGGTTCATCGTCAAAGGACTTTGAAAAGTTTGATACCGAACGAGAATCGGTTTTATGATGAAATTTTGACGAGAATATCGGTGCGAAAGAGAGATATGAACGCCCAAGTTCCTGTTCTCGTTTCTTCGTACTGCTGGTTAAATTGACAATGTGTCCGAAGGAACATTACAGAATCGTTGAAACAAAGGGAGGAGAAGTAGGCGATAACTCGAAGAAGGCTAAGGTGGGTGCTTTAGACAATTGGAGACATTGGGCAAGACGCCACTCGAGTGAGGCTCTTAGCTCGTCAGGCTATGAGCGAACTGGTTAGGTCCTTATCGTTTCATATGATCTTGTATGACTTTATGAATGGTGTTTCGTAAAATATTGCCGAGTTTGATTTAAAATATGAACTTTGTTAAACAATCGAGAAGGCTTTGCGGAAGAATCGTCGTGTTTTTCGAACAATCCGAACATGGGTTTAAGGGACCAAGATGTTGCCGTTGCCCGAGATCACGAGACGACTGCACGGATGGGCGCCAGGACCCTTGCCGCCGGCGCCAGGCCGGACCGCGCGTCGCGTGCCGCCGGCGCCAGGCCGGGGTGCCACCGGCGCCATGGCGGGGTGCCGCCGGCGCCAGGCCGGGGTGCCGCCGGCGCCAGGCCAGGGGGTGCCGCGGCGCCAGGCCGGCCCGCGTGTCCGCGTGCCTCTGGCGCCAGGCCGGGGTGCCGCCGGTGCCAGGCCGGGGTGTGCCGGCCGGCGCCAGGCCGGCCCGCGTTTCGGCGTGGCCGCCGGCGCCAGGCCGGGGTGCCCGCCGGCGCCATGTGGCCGCCCGCGTTTCGCGTGGCCGCCGTGCAGCCAGGCCGGGGTGCCGCCCGGCGCCAGGCCGGCTAGCGTGACGCGTGCCGCCGGCGCCAGGCCGGCTTGCCGCTCGTGCCGTGTCCCGCGTCCGCCGATGCTGCTGTTTCTCGCCTTCGTCGATCCCCGGGGCTCCACGGACTCAAAGATCGAGTTACGAAAACTCAGGCAAAGATGCATGGTACTGAGACAGGACCGGTCTCGTCCTATGACGGGACAGAGAGATCCTTCTCATGGGCGAGGTGGTCGAGACAGCGACATTGTTTTCTTCGTATAATCTCAACGGAAGCTCCGATTGAGACGAAACGAAAACCATCTTGACCTAGAATCAAAGGAGAGCAAAGTGAGGTTTCCACAGGCGAGGTGGCCATGGGCGAGGTGACCTTGGTGATTGTTGTTCTCGTCCACGGGCGAGGTGGCCGGGAGAGTGATTTTGTTCCCTTCGTAAAATCTCAACGGAAACTCCGATTGAGACGAAACGAAAGCCACTTTGATCTAGACTCAAAGGATAACGAAGGTGAGTTCGCCCTGTGGCGAGGTAGCCATGTCGTAGGGTGAGGTGAACTCGGTAATGTTTGTCCTTGCCCACGGCGAGGTGGCCGGGACAGTGACTTTGTTCTCTTCGTAAAATCTCAACGGAAACTCCGATTGAGATGAAACGAAAGCCATTTTGACCTAGACACAAAGGAGAACAAAGTGGGCTCTTACTAAGGCGGATTGGGAAGACTGATCTTACCGTATGGCAAGTCGTCCTAGTAAGATCAAGCTCCGACCTCCTTTCGTTTTCCCGTTTGTTCCTGGAGAGTTGTTTGTAAGAAGTATGGCAGTGGGAATCGGTGAACCGATTTTCCGTGCTTCTGTTCCGCGAGTAATATAGGGTTTCCCCAAGGTTTCGAGGAGAATAAGTTTTATTTTTCCGAAAGGTTCTCGAAAGAAACGTTTTTCGTAGAAACCTTGCTCGTTGCGATTTCTCTAACTTGGTAACAAGACGAATTTTTGGGGTTTGATAGATTTTATCGTTACCCTTTCTGTTTAAATAGAGAAATTGCAAGCTCGTTTTTGTGCTCTTACTGTGGCGGAAAGCCGCGGCTAGGTTTTTTATTTGCTCGAGCACCGTGGCGTTTGCGTAAGCGTTGGCCATAGGAACAGTCGCTGCTGGAGTTGTTTTACCATCGTTGACGCAAACTGCAACTTTTTCTTTCATATTTCCGGACATCGGTTCGATCAAGCACTTTGCGGCCGTATGAGTAAGAGTAATCCATCCCCCCTCCTTCTAGCGCCAAACTGTGGGAACCGAAATTCACACTGTCGATTTTAATGAATAAAAACGGAGGAAAGCCAAGTTAACCCGACTTTCCCTGAAGGTCCGGATTCTCTGCGACAGCCAACGACAAGTGACCGAATAAATGCGGAAAAGGTTTTGTTAAGGTTTGGGACTGGACCTTAAGAAAGGCTGCCTACGTACCCCTTTCGAGGATCAAGTCGGACGTAGTTCAGTTTAGGTGTAATTGAACAAGAGATCGAACCGTCTGGGCGGGTTCGTCTAGTATGAGCGTTTGTCATAGAAACAGGCATGTCGAAGATAACGCCTAGGTTTTCTATGTGCGGAGCTCTTAAGTAAAAGAATTGTCGGATCCTTCCGAGAGGAGCGGAGATTTGTGAGCAGGAGGCGGCCAGACGTTCTAGGGCCTGGTTTGTCTAGTATGAGCGTTGGTCATAGAAACGGGCATGTCGAAGGTAATGCCTAGGGTTTCTATGAGCGGAGCTCTGAGTAAAAGTATAGTTAGATCCTTCCGAGAGGAACAGGGGTCTGCGGAGAAGATAAAACTAGAACAAGAGGCGGCCAGACGTTCTAAGTCCTGCCTCGCTGGCCTAACCGCCTAAGTTCTAAGTTCTCTAAGCTAGCAGGAGTTCTCTAAGTCAAGATTCTAGGATTTTCGGATCTCCTCCTCTTCTACTCTTGCTCTCCTTATATATCCACTCCAAGGTCGGTTTGCCTTAGGATGATGGACCTCGCCTTTGGGCCCAAGCTTATCTCTTCAGGAAATATTCCATTTTCGTCGGTCTTCGTAATTATCCTCGAGTTTTCCGCTATTTTTCGGTGACTTGATGTTTATCCGACGTTCGGGAAATCGGATAAATCGTCATAGCCTGATTGGGCCTGAATCCTTAAAATCGTAAGTAAGTCTGTGGACTTGTCTTAAGTCGTTGAACGTTTTATACGATTTCTCGGAAAGACTATCTTTCTCGTAAAATAAACCGTATAGCTCAAAGGATCGATGTTCAAGTTAATCGATCTTTGTTTTATACGATAGCTTCTACGAGAAATCCAATCCTTCTAGTTTTTGTCGTAAAAGATCGAGGACGATTCCAACCGAATTGAAAGATGTTCATTCCATAGCCGTGATCGTACCAAACTCACGAGGATCGATCAAACAAGCCAAGATGGGATCAGACCGAGCAAGATGGGACCGAGACCAGGACGAGGGCCGTCAACCGGCGCCAGGCCGGGGTGCCGGCACCAGGCCGGCTTGCGGAACGCGTGCCGCCGGCGCCAGGCCGGCCCGCGTGACGCGTGCCGCCGGCGCCAGGCCGGCCCGCGTGACGCGTGCCGCCGGCACCAGGCCGGCCCGCGTGACGCGTGCCGCCGGCGCCAGACCGGGTGTGCCACCGGCGCCAGGCCAGCCCGCGTGACGCGTGCCGCCGGCGCCAGACCGGGTGTGCCACCGGCGCCAGGCCGGCCCGCGTGACACGTGCCGCCGGCGCCAGTCGTCCGGTGCCAGCACGGGCGTTTTGAAGATCTCGGCGAGGGCTTCGATTTGATATCTTGATCGTTTTCTGGTTGCTCACGGTTTGAGAGAACGACCTCTTCGAAGTTTTGAGGCAGATTCTTTTGTGTTTAGGGTTTTTGTGGTGATCGAATCTTGATGTCCTTGGGCGAGCGGACCGATCTTTCCGGGGACTCTCGTACGCGCACGCCCGTAGTCTTCCGATCTTACTTTCAAGAAGTGTTTCACGAAGAACCCATAAGTAAAAAATAATCCTAGCCGTTGATTTCGAGAGTCTTTCAGTCATTGATTCCGTCGTGACCGATTTTGACACCAACATTTCTCTTATCCCTTCTAGACTTAATCACTTATAACTTTTAGAGCTCCATGAGTCAACCTTTTCTTTCATAAACCTTTCTCACTTCCCAAGATCACACCATATAACACTCACCCCTATCCTAGAAGCTAGACAATATGAGTGTCTAATCTAGCTAAAATGGAGACCAAGCATTGTCGTTCCCAATACTCTCAACATTATGCACATGTAAAGCTTTCCAAAGAAGGCCTCACTCAACAAACAATGAAGGCTTGACAGGAGGAAAGGGTTTAAGGGTGTGGAATGCCACTTGAGTATGTCCAAAAAGATAGGCAAACAATGGGAGGGACAACTCAAGTGTTCTATCCATGACTTAGTACACAAGGGACCATGAGCAAGAGACTTAGAGTCTAAATATGACAGGAGCAAACTTCAAAGAGAAAGAATCAATCAATCAAATAAGCTTTAGGAAGAGATTTCAAGGCACAAAGTTTACAAGCTATCCTAAGATTGCTCAAGCTACTTACAATGGTTATGAATGTTATCACTTTAAGAACTTAGCATGAGCATCCTTACAAGGCAGCTATCATCCTTGTCCCCTTATGCATGATGCAACCTATATGATGATTTTTCTCTTTTTTTTTATGCAAGTGAATGATCTAGACTCGATCCTATTACAACTACATGAATTTTTTTTTTTTTTTTTATGCAATAACTATCTACAAGTGCATGCAAATGCCATAAAACACAAGACTATTAGCAACTTGACACCTCCCCCACACTTAATTCACACAGTCTCTGTGTTTGTTAAATGTAGAGAAGGGCCTAAAAGAAATAAAAGAAATCTAAATGCAAAGATGAATGGTATATACAATGATCAGGAGGAGTACCTCATGGAGCATGGGATGAGGCTGATCCTCGCCCTCAGAGTCTTCCTCGTCAGCAGTGGTGCTTAGGCTTGGTGACTTGTTTCCGGACGCGGATGGGGCGATGTAAGGGTTCCTCAAGCTACGGAGGGCTTGCTTCTCGGTTTAAGGCGCATTGGGGTCAAGAAGGTGTAGAGGAGGGGTGCAAGGAAAGCATCAAGATCGAAATCCTCAGTCTTGCAGCCTGCTACAGCTCCCCTAGTAAGAACATCAGCAACCTTTCTCATGAACTGAGCTGAAGCTTCAGCTTGTCTCCTCACAGTTTTCCTCAATTCCTTGCACTTCTTGGTGAGCTTGTAGATAGTCCTATCTTGAGCTCTGTTCCACCTTTGTAATGTGCTAATCTGGTTATGAGCTTGGCGAATGGGACCAATAGGCAGGGCACTGGTGCATTGCTCAAACTTATAGCGAGGAGGACCAAAGAGATGGGCTGTGGCTCTGCTGGAATATCCCTGATCAAACTTAGCTGCCTTTGCTGCTGCTTTCTCGTTTATGTGCAATACCATAGGGCCTAGAGTCCCATGACTACCTAGGAGGTGCTGCTCACTGATATCAAAACTTATAGTCCCTGGTGTGCTCAATGAAGTGAGCTCATAGTTAGGGAGAAGCAGCTCAACTGTGGTGGAACCTCTCAAGTACGAGTAAACACACTTCCCATTGTATCTTCCAGAGAAGTAATGAGCAGAATTCAAGTAGGTGAGATCAATGAAAGAGGGACCGGATGCATCATCTCCCAAGGTAATACCCTGGTGCACAAGCAAAGGTGTGATCAAGCCGCCTATTCCAATCTGAGCCTCTGGATCCCTGTTTGTCCAAGCATAATCCTTGTAGTACATGAGGCGCCTCACAAATTATCCAACCATACCAAACTCAGCGTAGAAATCAGTGGGGACTTCAGGTAGGTGTGATCAAGCCGCCTATTCCAATCTGAGCCTCTGGATCCCTGTTTGTCCAAGCATAATCCTTGTAGTACATGAGGCGCCTCACAAAGTATCCAACCATACCAAACTCAGCGTAGAAATCAGTGGGGACTTCAGGTAGGTGAGGAGGTAAGGCAAAGTGTTGGATGGCTTGGTGCATGAGGTTCAAGTCTTCTCCATTCACGTTGCTTGGCTCTTTCCTTGGGTAGATGGTGTGGACAATCAGCCTATGGAGGTAGCGGACTGATGGATGCCTGATAGAAGCATTCTTGTCTCTGCTGGACACTCTATCCTTGCCGGATAAGAACTTGTAAGTGAAGTGGGGAAGGGTCTTTCCTTTAGGAAGCCCTTTCAGCTTAGGCAAAGAAGACTCCTTCAAATCCTTGAGGCCTAGCACCTCTCCAATCTCAGTAAAAGTCATGAAATAAGGCTTCTCATCAATCTTGAAACTGATTCTTCCCCACCCTTGTTCCTCATGTAAAGAGGAGTGGAATGTGGCCTCCAAGGATGCCATGAATTGGCAAGAGACCTCTTTATGTGTTGGGTGATCCATGGAATAGAAGCTGTCCATGTTCATGAGAGCAAGCAAATCCTTCATGTCTTGGTCAATCTCTAGCTCCCTCATTAGTCTCACATCAGCAAATCTGGTTGGAGGCCAAGATACTCCTTGCCTCATCTGCTCCAATAGTTCAACTTCAGTGGGCTTCTTTTGTCGATCTCTATGAGGGTTGAACCCTAACTTTTCGAAAGTTTCTTGCTCAGCCACACTTCCATTTGGAGAGGATGCTTCTTCAACAGTTGCATCTACTGGCTCCAAGGGTGGAGGTGCCAATGTCTTTGGGTTTGGTGCCTTGATTCTGATCTTGGTGGGAGGAGTGGGTTTCTCAGCATCCTTCTTTGTGTTCTTCTCCAAAACAAGAGGTCCCACACTATGAGATCTTGGAGCTCTAGCTTTCTTTGAAGGAATGTTCTTATGATCACCAACAGCCACTCTCTTTCCATCCTTCTTGGCCTTTTTGTAAGCATCATCAAGCACTTTCTCATCACTAGCCAACCTCTTGCCATCCTCCTTGGTAGTCTTGTGATCAACATCAACCACTCTTTTTCCATCCCTCTGAGACTGCTTGTGGGCACCAGCAGTTCCTTTCTCATCACTAACCATCCTTTTTCCTTCATTCTTGGGTTGCTTGTATGCCCCATCAACCATTCTTTTTCCAACCTTCTTGGCTTGTGCTTTCCTTCTCAACATAGCCAAAGCTTGTTGCCTACGTTCCTCCTCAGATTCAGGCATGGAGCCTAACTTTTTTCCAAACCTAGCAGTCTCTTTCTCAGCAGCCTCAACCTTCTCTTGTGCAATCAATTTCTCATCTTTCCTTCCCATTTGAATCTGAAAAATATCAAGACTTGGACAAGATTAAGCACAAGGAAGAAAAAATACTTTGGAAAAGATAGGTGCTTAAATGAACACTTGCAAACCTAGTCTAAAACCAGCAACCTAGCAAGACTAACAAAGCAATCAAGCTCCCAAGTTCACAAAATTCAACATTTTATTTTATTTTTTTATGAACAAGGGAACCTAATCTAGCCTATTTCCAAGAAAAAGAATCAAGCTAGTTGAAATTGAATGCTAAACAAGCTCTAGAACAACAATTCCAATCAACCTAGACCATAATCAACCAAAAGTAAGAGCCTTTTCAAAAACCCCCAAATCTAATGAACCCTAATTTGTCAAAGTTCAAATTAATCTCAATTCCACCATGAAATCAACTACCCAGCATGATATATAAGTTTTCCCTAGTCTAAATTACAAGAATCTAGCAAGAAAAAGCTCAAATTTCAAGTTCAAATTTTTAGGGCTCATGAGGGTTACGAATTTGAACTTAGAGATACCATACCTTGCTTTGGATGAAGGATAAAGATGAAAAGGTTCAAGGAATTAGATCTAGGGGAAGAAGGCCTTGATGTGGGAAAAAGAAATTTGTGATTTGGTTGAGATTTGACAAAGTTATGGGAATTTATGTTCTTGGAGGCTAGAGATGATTTTGATGTGAGGAAGAAGATTAAATGAGGAAAGAGAGGGTGGCTTAGGGTTTTAAAATGTTTCTGGGTCGGGTAAAAGGTTTCTGGGTCGGGTTCAGGTGGGTTTGGGTCGGAAAAAGGGGAAAAACACTTACCTGGGCCGGGCGGGTCGCGGCTTGGTCGTCACGCGGGTCATGGCTGGTACGCGGGTGCTGGGGCTTTTGGACGACCCGGGTATGTCCACCCGCGTATGCTCGTTCCACCCGTGCGGGTGCTGCGTCCCGGGTAACACCACCCGGGTACGTCCGTCCGTCCGTCCTGCTCGTTTCACCCGTGCGGGTGCTGCGTCCCGGGTAACACCACCCGGGTACGTCCGTCTGTTCTGATCCCTCCACACGTGCGGGTGCTTCAACCCGAGTAACACAACCCGGGTGTGTCCGTCCGTCCTGATCGATCCACCCGTGCGGGTGCCGTGTCCCGAGTAACACCACCCGGGTGTGTCCGTCCGTCTTGATCGATTCACCCGTGCGGGTGCCGTGTCCCGAGTAACACCACCCGGGTGTGTCATGCGCCCAAACCTCAAGGTCAGAATTTCACCTCTTTTTCTCTTGATCGCTGAACCAACCCACTTCTTTTCGTGCTCCTCCATCTCATAACCTCAGTGAATTCATTCTCAAGCTCCCAACCTGGCCCCATCATCATTCAAAGGACTTGTTGCTGAAAAATAAAAATCCTAATGCAATATGTACAAGGATAACCATGGGACTTCCTCCCAAGTGAGCTTGTTTAAAGTCACTAGCTTGACTTTGCCTCCTTTGAGGTTAGGCAAATGGAGCATCAGAGAGTGGGGTTGATGTCCCATCCTCCTTTGGTATTGTGGCCATGTATTCTTTGAGCCTCTGGCCATTCACTGTGAAGTCTCCACCATCCTTGTTCCAAAGCACAATGGCTCCATAAGGTCTCACTTCTTTGATCACAAATGGACCGGACCACATTGACTTTAGCTTTCCTGGAAACAACTTCAGTCTAGAATTGTAAAGAAGCACTTGATCTCCTGCCTTGAACTCTCTCTTGAGGATGTGCCTGTCATGGAAAGCCTTAGTCTTTTCCTTGTATATCCTTGAGTTCTCAAAGGCATCCATCCTTATCTCATCCAGTTCATTGAGTTGAAGAAGTCTCTTCTCCTTTGCACCCTTGATGTCGAAGTTTAGAAGCTTCACAGCCCACAATGCCTTGTATTCAAGCTCAACTGGCAGGTGGCAAGACTTTCCATAGACAAGGTTGAAGGGAGTGGTCCCTAGAAGAGTCTTGAATGCTGTTCTATATGCCCAAAGGGCATCATCAAGCTTGGCTGACCAATCCTTCCTCTTGGTTCCTACAACCTTCTCCAAGATCCCCTTGATTTGCTTGTTGGAGACCTCCACTTGGCCACTTGTTTGAGGGTGATAGGGTGTTGCAACCTTGTGTTTCACTCCATTCTTCTTGAGAAGACCCTCAAATACTTTGTTGATAAAGTGTGAACCGCCATCACTTATGACCACTCTTGGAACTCCAAACCTTTGGAAAATAGTGCTCTTGAACATTTTGACCACCACTCTTGAATCATTTGTAGGACTTGCTATTGCTTCCACCCACTTTGATACATAGTCCACAGCCACCAAGATGTATTTGTTACCATAAGAAGAAGGGAAGGGTCCCATGAAGTAAATCCCCCAAACATCAAATACTTCCACTTCAAGGATTGGGTTTTGGGGCATCTCATTCCTCTTAGTAATGTTCCCACTCCTTTGGCAAGAGTCACATCTTGAAATGAAGTCTTGTGAGTCCCTGAACATGTGTGGCCACCAAAATCCAGCTTGTAGCACCTTTGAGACAGTCTTGAATGTAGCAAAATGGCCTCCATAGGAAGATCCATGGCAATGTGAGAGGATCCCTTCAACTTCTTCTTCAGCCACCACTCTTCTATAAATCTGATCTTTGCATAGGGTGTAAAGGTATGGTTCATCCCAATAGTATCTCTTCAAATCTTTGTAGAACTTCTTCTTCTCATACCCTGCAAGTCCCAATGGTTCCTTCCCAGTGGCTAAGTAGTTAACCAAATCAGCATACCAAGGTAAGTTGTTCTCTTCAGCTGCCTTAACCTCTTCAATCTTTTTTCCAGTCTCAATGACTGCCACCACTGACATGATGGCCATGACATGCTCTTCTCTAAGTCCCTCATCAATAGGGATTTCACCTTCAATCCTCAACCTGGACAAGTGATCAGCAACTCCATTCTCAATCCCTGGCTTATCTCCAATCTCCAAGTCAAACTCTTGAAGCAAAAGGATCCACCTTAGTAGTCTTGGCTTGGCATCCTTCTTTGCTAGGAGGTGTCTCAAAGCTGCATGGTCAGTATACACAATGACCTTGGAACCCACCAGGTAGCTTCTGAATTTCTCAAAGGCGAAGACAATGGCCAGCATCTCTTTCTCTTTTGTGGCATACTTCATCTGTGCATCATTCAGGGTTTGGCTAGCATAATAAATCACATGAGTTTTGCCATCCTTCTTCTGCCCCAGGACAGCCCCAACACCAAAATCACTAGCATTACACATTATCTCAAAGGGGAGGTCCCAATCAGGTGGCTGGACAATGGGAGCACTAACAAGGTCACCTTTTATCTTCTTGAAGGTCTCAAGACAATCTTCATCAAAGCTGAAAGCGGCCTCCTTGCACAGCAACTTGGTCATGGGTCTAGCAATCCTTGAGAAGTCCTTGATGAATCTTCTATAGAACCCAGCATGGCCAAGGAAGCTCCTGATGTCTTTCACTGTCTTTGGTGGTGGCAAGTGATATCTTGCATATTTACATGTTTTTAGCATCCATATCTTATGCATTTTGATCATATAAGTTAGGCATTAGGCATGTTTAGGTCCATTTTGCATTCATTTGTCCTTATCAGGTGTTGGAGTATGCTTTGGTGTGATTTGAGGTGTTTGGAAGACTTATGGCCCCAAAAGAGATGAAGTATCATGTTTGGCCATGAAAAGAGAAGTCAATCCATGATCTGGTCAAGACAAAGATGAGCATGGACAGAGGTCTTAGAAATGTCTCCTGCTGCTAAGATTTTGTGGAGACACAGAAAATTGAGTTAGCTTTCCAATGGAGAAGTTATGATCAATTCACTTGAAGCATGTCAGGATGGCCGGGTAGAGACGGCCGGGTTCAAGCAGCCGGCCGGGAAAAGAACAGATGGATGGAAGTGGTCCAGTCCGGGATGACTGAGCCTGGGACAGGTACCCGGTCGTTTGGCTTGTGCTGGAGGTGACCAGACCGGGTAGACAAGTCCGAGTTGGTGAAGCCGGACGGGAAGAGATGGATCAAGGCGTCCGGACGGCCGGGGAGGAAGAACCGGGGAGCATAACCCGGACTGACTGGACAGAGCACAAGAGCATGCACTGGACCGGGGAACACAGGCCGGTTGGATGACCCCGGTCGGGAGAAGCAACACACGAGCAGGAAGAGGCCGGCCGTGTAGAAACGTCCGGGTGCAAGCAGCCGGCCGGCTTGGACGCGGCCAGAACTGGACAGGCCGGGGAGCACTGACTGGGTTGGATGGGGTTGAGTCTCCCCTGACCGAATTTTAAGCCTCATTTTGATTGGCTGAAGACCTAATGACCTCATGGGAATTTTAGTAATTTTTAATGATGTTTCTAAGGGCTTTCAAGCCTCCTATATATACTCTTGTAATCTCATTAAAAAAAGAACTTCTTTTCTCTCAAAAACATAATAAGATCTTGAAGAAAGTTTGGATCTTTGATCCTTTTTATTTCATTTCTCTTGTGTTTAATAGATTATCTTCTTCTCTAATCATGTTTAGCCTTGAATCATCATTGATTTTGAGGTTTTCCATGGCTATTAGTTAGTAGATCTATCTAGGGTTCATGGGCTTGGGAGACTAAGGGTGACTAAGTGTAGATCCAAGGTGCTTAGTGTTAGATCTATCCTTTCCTTGCATTGATTTGGTGTTCTTCAAGCTATATTTGAGTTGGCCTCTCAAACATAGAGCTATAGGCATTTCATGCCCGGAAGGTGTTCTATGAAATGCCTGAACCAACTCATCTATGCTTTTAGCTTGCTTTGCCTAAGGGATTAGTTGTCAAAGGAGCTAGGATTGCTATTAGACTCATTCTCCATGTTTGCTTTGATCATTACAGCCAAAGGGATTTGGTGTACTTGGGTGATCATTGCAAAAGAGCATTCATCTAGGGATATAGCTTGCTTAGTTTTGTTGTCTAGGCATAAGGAATTAGATTGATTGAAAAGTTAGCATCTTGGATTGAATCTTGATCACCCAAAGTCAGTTCCCTTGTCCCAAGAACCCCCTTGCCTCATTGAGAAAGAAAGTTCAATCTTTTATTACATTTTTAATATTGTCTTAGTTTCATAATCATCCTCTCATCTTGATTGCACTTAGATTAAGCATGAACTTGCATTCCCTTTGCATTAGAATCTCTTGGAATTGGATTGATATCTTGTATTCTACAACATTTGATTAGGACCCTAGAAAAAGTCCTTTCATCAAATTGGCGCCGTTGCCAAGTTCTAAGTTGATTTTGACATTGGGATTTAGTTATTTGCTTGAGACTAAGTCATTTTTATTTTTATTTTTATTTTATCTTGTGATATTAGTTCTTGCCTCTTCTATCTTTGACTTTCAGGTGTATGATCACAAGAAGCAGAGGGGTATCCAACTTGGTTCCTACTGTTGAAGAGATTGCTGCACTTGAGAGGGAGATAGCTAGACAAAGAAGAGAAGTAGAGCAACAGGCTCATCTTCAAAGGTTGGGGTTTGAGATGGAGAATCTGCCTCAAAATGGTGATGCCCTAGGGGGCAATGGTCCAAGAGCTGACAACATAAGACCACAGCACCAGCCACAACAACCACAGCGCCAAGCTAGAGCCATTGGAGCCTATGATCAACCACACATTCATGGTCATAGGTTGGGGATAAGGGCACCAGCTGTGGAGAACAACAACTTTGAGATCAAATCAGGGCTGCTGCATTTGATTGAGAACAACAAGTTTCATGGCCTTGCTGTTGAGGATCCCGTTGATCACTTGGACACATTTGATAGCTACTATAGCTTGTCCAAGATTAATTGAGTCTCTGAAGATGCTTTCAAGCTGAGGTTGTTTTCTTTCTCTTTGGGAGACAAGGCACATCTATGGGAGAAGGCTATTCCAAGTGACTCTATCACAACTTGGAATGAGTGCAAGAGGGCATTCCTAGAGAAATTCTTCTCTACCTCAAGAACAGCCAATATCAGAATTGAGATCTCTAGCTTTCAGCAGAAGAACCTTGAGAGCTTTAGTGAAGCATGGGAGAGGTTCAAGGGCTATTGGTCTCAATGCCCACATCATGGCTTCACCAAGGAGAGTTTGCTTAGTACCTTCTACAGAGGTGCTCTACCAGAGTTCAGGAGCAGATTGGACACAGCCAGCAATGGGTTCTACTTGGGCAGAACTGAGCAGGATGCTGAGGAGCTGGTGGAGATCATGGCCAGGAGTGACTCAGTCTACAGTGAGGAGCATGATAGGGCCAACAGAGGCACTGATGAAGATGATCCGCACACAAGAAAGGCCCTGAAATCTCTCCAAGAAAAGATGGACAAGCTTCTTGTCGAAAAGGCCAAGCAAGAGCAGCTTAACTCCATTGGGAACCAACAACAAAAACAGCCTGCTAGGACTACTGAAGTTCATGGTGTAGAAGGTCAAGAGGAGCTGTGCTTCATCAATTCTAATGGCACATGGTATAGGAAAGAGCCCAACTTCCAATACCAAAACAACTACCAGCAAAGACCTTACTACAACAATCAACAAGGAGGTTACCAAGCAAACCAGCCTACTCAGCCCCAAGGAAGCTCTTCTCCAGCTCAGGCTCCAAGTTCAAATTTGGAGTCCATGTTCAAGCAACTCTTAGAAGCTCAAGAGAAGAATGCTAGGAGCATTGGAGATGAGTTCAAGAATATCCATGCCAAGATTGATGGAACTTATTCTGATCTCAACAACAAGTACATGCAACTTGCCTCTCATCTCAAAGCTTTGGAGAGCCAGGTTGCTTCTATGTCTTCATCCTTCAAGAGCCCAATGGGATCTCTACCAGGAAAACCAGAGAAGAACCCTAAGGAGACTTGCAATGTTATCCTCTCCACTTCTTCAAGGATTAAGTTGAGTGATCATAAAAATGATGTTGATGAGATTGAGAGGCTAGTGCTTGGAAATCAGATTGCAAATGATAAGAGACTGGTTGTGGCCACAGCTGAAGCTAGAGTTGTGCAGAGAGCTGATAAGAAGGTTCAAGGAAAGATTCTGAAGATTGATGAGCCTAAGGTTAAGACACAAGTTGAGAAGAGTGCTAACCCCAAGCTGAAAGAAGTGAAGGAAGAAGACAATGAGGTTGAGCTATCACCATATGATAAGCTCCCTTTCCCTCAAAGGTTCCTCACCAAAGCTCAGAAAAAAGTAGTCTCCAAATTCAGAAAAGACCTCAGTGATATTGGAGTCAAGCTTCCAGAGATCAGCAATATGCATGCTGCTCATGTCCAAATGATTCTCATACAGGACATTCTCACCCACCAAGCTAAAGTAGCTGAGCTTTTGGACATCTCACTTCTGAAGATTGATCCACCAATCCCTCCCAAGTCCCTCCCTAAGCTTGAGTCTCAAGGGAAGTTCACATTGTCTTGCTCCCTTGGTACACTAACTATGGATGATGCCCTTGTTGATAGTGGTGCTAGTGTGAATGTCATCTCATTGGATATGGTGCAGAGTATTGGGATTGAAATCATGGAACCAGATACTCCTCCTCTCACCTTTGGGGATTCCTCTTCTACAATCCCACTTGGCATAATCAAGGACTTCCTCTTGAAGATTGGATCCTGTACCATACCCATTGACCTCACTGTTTTGAGGATGGCATCTGAAGAGTGAGTCCCTTTGATCCTTGGCACTCCTTTCCTCACAACAGTTGGAGCTTGCATTGACTTTCCCAACAAGAAGGTCACCCTCATGCATGTCAACAAAGCTGTCTCCTATCCTCTCCAACCTCCATTGGAATCATCCTAATGTGGGACAATCACTTGTGATGCACAAGCTGTGGAGAAACCCCAAGATGAAGTGGCTGTTTGTCAAGAAGAAGGTTTTGATGGGGAGTCCTCTAGAGAGAAGTGTGGTGAGCACTTGGAAAGTGCTAAAAAAGAGGGGATGAGTGGAGCCTCAAAGGCCACTCATGGCAAGAAGAAGATGGTGAAAGAGCCTCATCCTCCACCTCTTGATTTGCTCCCACACACTCTCACTCTCCATCCAAAGAAGCTCAAGGATGGAGTCATTGAGTACAAGATCAAGCACAAGGGTAGATCCGCACCATTCTCAAGTGCTAGAGCCATCATCACTCCTCAGCTCCAAGATGACCCAATCAAGCTTCAAGAGCTTCTCTCTCAGGTCCTCACCATCACTCTTGAAGGTGGGAAGGACCCTCCTTCTCACTAGTCCAAGAGAAAAGGTAGTCAAGTTAGTGACTCAAAACAAGCTCACTTGAGAGGAAGTCCCATGGTTATCCTTGTATATAGCTTTGCAATTTCAAATTTCCTTTTAAGTTTTTAATAAAAGTGGTCAAGGTTTTCAGGTTGAGCCAAGCACTAGAGGAGAGAAGAATGGTGGTGAACCACTTGAGCCCCATGATCCATGTAGCAGCCTCCTCTAGTTGCTATGAACCAAGCCAGCTCCTAGCCCCGACACCAAACACCACACCCAAACACCCTTCTTAGGTATCACTCCAACCCTTCTTGTATATACATTTGTTTTTGTCTTGTTGGGGTATCTCTTTCTCTCTTACTCACACAGAGACTGTGTGATTTAAGTGTGGGGGAGGTACCAAGTATTTGATCTTGTTTGCTTTGTGATTTTGAGTCTCATGCATTGCCTTGTACATTCTTATTTGCATAGAAAATCCAAAAAAAAATTAAATTTTTGAATCATGTACAGTGCATCACCTGCATCCTTAAGATTGAGTCTAGAGCATATAGGTTGCATTCATTTGCATATGGAGCATTGCCTTGTAAACAACACTTGTTTGCACTGAATTTGGCACCCTAGTTAAACATATCAAGTAGCTTAAGCATCTTTTGAAAGGCTTGCATGCTTTGAGCCTTGAAAGCTCTTCTTGAAACTTGCTTGCTTGCTTGATATTGGCATTTTTCTTAAGACTAGCTCCATCCTGAACTTAGACTTGAATGAACTTAATTTCTCTTGCATATGGGCATTTGCATACTTGATCATGGATCTCATACACATTTGGGTTATCTTTTCCCCATTGTACCACTCTTTGTTAACCCAAATGGCACTCCAATACCCTTGAACCCTAGCCATTCTTTGAAGCCTACATTGATTTGCTTGAGTGAGGCCTCTTTTGATAGCTTGTCATGTGCAAAATCTTGAGAGTATTGGGAGCGACATGGATTTGTTCTCATCTCTTGCTAGCATAGGGTCATCATTTGAGCTAGCTTCTAGGATGGTGAGTGAAGTTTTTGTTCCTTAATGGTTTATATCTTGGGTTTGGAATGTAACAATGTTGAGATTGATGAACAAATGAGCATCATAAGAAAGAAGAACCCTAGGGGCCTAGAACAGAAAAAAAAATATAATAAAGCTCTTGTGTAATGTTTTTGACCTTCCCCCTATATATATAAAAAAAAAGAGAAGAAAAAAAAAGAAGAAAAAGAAAAAGAAAAAAAAGAAAGAAAGAAAGATTCAATAAGATAGTGGAGAAGGGAAAACCAAAATAGTTAGAGCTTAGAAAAATGAATAGAGGTCCTTAGTGGTTGAATTTCAAAGGAAAAAAAGTTGTTCATTGGGTGAGTGATGTGAGAATGTTTTCATTTTGGGTTATGGGATGAATAAAGGGGGGTAGATCTTGTAATCACTTAGGAATTGGGTAGAATGATGAGGAAGGATCCATGTATGCATGAATTGCTCCTAGTCTTAGATAAATTTTGCATAATGATCAAGCTCCTTGATTTTGAGTGATTGCCACCTTGAAATGATGCATTGAACCCCCATTATCATCCATATTAGACCATTTGATCACCTAGCCAAATGATTGAGATCATGTGCCCATATGTGAGACTTCACCTTGTGTGTGTGTGTGTGAATCAATAAGAGGGCTGGTTAAGAGAACTTGTTGGTTGATAAGCATTGCATCTTGTGTAGAGGCATAAGAGTAATTGATAGGCCTTGTGAAGCTAGAGCATAATAAGAAAGTTTTGCTCATGCTATTTGCTATGTTTCTTTAGGATGTCAAGTTGAGTGCTATGAGTGTTTCTTTTGGCTTTGCTTCCATCTTTATGTCTCTCCTCCTTGTGTTTTGAAAAGATTACTTGAGGACAAGTAAAGGTCTAGTGTGGGGGAGTTGATATCTTGCATATTTACATGTTTTTAGCATCCATATCTTATGCATTTTGATCATATAAGTTAGGCATTAGGCATGTTTAGGTCCATTTTGCATTCATTTGTCCTTATCAGGTGTTGGAGTATGCTTTGGTGTGATTTGAGGTGTTTGGAAGACTTATGGCCCCAAAAGAGATGAAGTATCATGTTTGGCCATGAAAAGAGAAGTCAATCCATGATCTGGTCAAGACAAAGATGAGCATGGACAGAGGTCTTAGAAATGTCTCCTGCTGCTAGGATTTTGTGGAGACACAGAAAATTGAGTTAGCTTTCCAATGGAAGTGGTTTCAAGTCATTTGGACCTGTAATGGAGAAGTTATGATCAATTCACTTGAAGCATGTCAGGATGGCCGGGTAGAGACGGCCGGGTTCAAGCAGCCGGCCGGGAAAAGAACAGATGGATGGAAGTGATCCAGTCCGGGATGACTGAGCCTGGGACAGGTACCCGGTCTTTTGGCTTGTGCTGGAGGTGACCAGACCGGGTAGACAAGTCGGGGTTGGTGAAGCCGGATGGGAAGAGACGGATCAAGGCGTCCGGACGGCCGGGGAGGAAGAACCGGGGAGCATAACCCGGACTGACTGGACAGAGCACAAGAGCATGCACTGGACCGGGGATCACAGGCCGGTTGGATGACCCTGGTCGGGAGAAGCAACACACGAGCAGGAAGAGGCTGGCCGGGTAGAAACGTCCGGGTGCAAGCAGCCGGCCGGCTTGGACGCGGCCAGAACTGGACAGGCCGGGGAGCACTGACCGGGTTGGATGGGGTTGAGTCTCCCTGACCGAATTTTAAGCCTCATTTTGATTGGCTGAAGACCTAATGACCTCATGGGAATTTTAGTAATTTTTAATGATGTTTCTAAGGGCTTTCAAGCCTCCTATATATACTCTTGTAATCTCATTAAAAAAAGAACTTCTTTTCTCTCAAAAACATAATAAGATCTTGAAGAAAGTTTGGATCTTTGATCCTTTCTATTTCATTTCTCTTGTGTTTAATAGATTATCTTCTTCTCTAATCATGTTTAGCCTTGAATCATCATTGATTTTGAGGTTTTCCATGGCTATTAGTGAGTAGATCTATCTAGGGTTCATGGGCTTGGGAGACTAAGGGTGACTAAGTGTAGATCCAAGGTGCTTAGTGTTAGATCTATCCTTTCCTTGCATTGATTTGGTGTTCTTCAAGCTATATTTGAGTTGGCCTCTCAAACATAAAGCTATAGGCATTTCATGCCCGGAAGGTGTTCTATGAAATGCCTGAACCAACTCATCTATGCTTTTAGCTTGCTTTGCCTAAGGGATTAGTTGTCAAAGGAGCTAGGATTGCTATTAGACTCATTCTCCATGTTTGCTTTGATCATTACAGCCAAAGGGATTTGGTGTACTTGGGTGATCATTGCAAAAGAGCATTCATCTAGGGATAGAGCTTGCTTAGTTTTGTTGTCTAGGCATAAGGAATTACACTGATTGAAAAGTTAACATCTTGGATTGAATCTTGATCACCCAAAGTCAGTTCCCTTGTCCCAAGAACCCCCTTGCCTCATTGAGAAAGAAAGTTCAATCTTTTATTGCATTTTTAATATTGTCTTAGTTTCGTAATCATCCTCTCATCTTGATTGCACTTAGATTAAGCATGAACTTGCATTCCCTTTGCATTAGAATCTCTTGGAATTGGATTGACATCTTGTATTCTACAACATTTGATTAGGACCCTAGAAAAAGTCCTTTCATCAGCAAGCTGCTATCAATCTTGGAGTGAACAGTCTTGAACTCATGGCCAATGTCGTTGGCTGCTCTAGCTTGACCTTCCAATAGTTGTTTGAACATAGCTTCCATAGATGAATCTGGAGGTTTAGCTTGGGAGGAGCTACCTTGAGCTTGAGTAGATTGATTGCCATGGTTTGTAAAACCAGGAGGAGGATTCTGCCTAGGCTGGTAGTTCCCTTGCTGAGTGTTTTGCTTTGGTTGATAGCCTCCTTGCTGGTTGTTGGGATAAGACCTTTGCTGGTAGTTGTTGTACTGAAAGTTAGGTTCCTTCCTGTACCAAGAACCATTGTTGTTGATGAAGCAAAGCTCTTCTTGCCCTTCTAACGCTTCAACTTCATTAACCTTAGGAGGAGTTTCCTGACTTGGACCACCCACAAAGTGGATCTGCTCCTGTTTGGCTTGGTTAGCAATCAGAAAGTCTATCTTCTCTTGCAAGGATTTGATTTCCTTCTTGGTCTGGTTGTCATCAACTCTGGTTGTTATATCAGCTCTGTCATGTTCTCCACTGTAAACTGAATCACTCTTCACCATGTTGTCCACCAGCTCCTTAGCATCTTCTTCAGACCTGCCCAGGAAGAAACCATTGCTTGCTGTATCCAATCTTGCTCTAAACTCAGGAAGGGCACCTCTATAGAATGTGCTCAGCAAACTCTCCTTGGAGAAGCCATGGTCTGGGCACTTAGCTTGATACCCCTTGAACCTTTCCCATGCTTCACTAAAGCTTTCCAAGTTCTTCTGCTGGAAACTAGAGATCTCATTCCTCAGCTTGGCTGTCCTTGATGTGGAGAAGAATTTCTCCAAGAAGGCCTTCTTACAATCATCCCAAGTAGTGATGGAATCACTTGGTAGAGATTTCCCCCATTGGCGTGCCTTGTCTCCTAGAGAGAATGGAAACAACTTGAGCTTGAAGGCATCTTCGGACACACCATTGGTCTTGGACAAGCCACAATAGCTATCAAACTTGTCCAAGTGATCAAATGGGTCTTCTACAGCCAAGCCATGGTACTTGTTGTTCTCAATCACATTCAACAAGCCTGACTTGATCTCAAAGTTGTTAGCTTCCACAGCTGGTGCGCGGATGCCCGTCCTATTGCCATGAATGTGAGGATGGTCATAGGTGCCAATGGCTCTAGCTGGCCGCTGTGGGTGTTGTTGTTGCTGGTGCTGTGGTCCAAAGTTGTCAGCTCCTTGACCATTGCCATCTTGAGGTTGATGCTGGTGATCATCCATCTCAAACCCCAACCTCTGAATGTGAGCCTGTTGCTCTTCTTCTCTTCTCCTTCTTGCTATTTCCCTCTCAAGTGTAGCTATCTCTTCAACAGTGGGAACCAGGTTAGTTGCACCCCTGCTTCTTGTGTTCATACACCTGAAAATCAAAGGAAGATTCAAAAGGAGAATCAATATCACAAGAAAAGAAAAATGATTTAGTCTCAAGCAAGTGACTAAATCCCAATGTCACAATCAACTTAGAATTTGGCAACGGCGCCAATTTGATGAAAGGACTTTTCTAAGGTCCTAATCAAATGATGTAGTATATAAGATTGTCGAACCAGTCCTAAGTGACCATGAAACAGAGGGAATGCAAGTCTATGCTTAATCTAAATGCAATCATTAAGAGGATGATGATTAAACTAAGACAATAAGTAAAATGCAACAAAAAGTAAAACTTTCTTTCTTATGAGGAGAATGAGACCCATGGGTGTAGGGACTTGATATCAAATGATTATGATTCAATCCAATATGCTAACTTTTTCAATCAATCTAATTTCTTATGCCTAGACAACAAAACTAAGCAAGCTCTATCCCTAGATGAATGCTCTTTTGCAATGATCACCCAAGTACACCAAATCCCTTTGGCTGTAATGATCAAAGCAAACAAGGAGAATGAGTCTAATAGCAATCCTAGCCTCTTTGACAACTAATCCCTTAGGCAAGGCAAGCTAAAAGCATAGATGAGTTGGTTCAGGCATTTCATAGAACACCTTCCGGGCATGAAATGCCTATAGCTCTATGTTTGAGAGGCCAACTCAAATATAGCTTTAAGAACACCAAATCAATGCAAGGAGATGATAGATCTAACCCTAATCACCTTGGATCTACACTTAATCACTCTCAATCACCCTAACCCATGGATCTTAGATGGATCTACTCACTAATCCACATGCTTACTCTTAAACCCATTAGAGATTCAAGCTTAAACATATAGAGAAAGAAAGGAGATGAAATAAACAATCAAGAACACAAGATGAGATGAGATAATAAATCAAAGATGAAGCTTTACTCAAAAGGTTTGTGTTCTTAGATAATAAATAACATGAGTCCTAAACTTGGGATAATAAGAGTATTTATAGTAGGCTTAAAAGCCCTAAACACATAGAAGTAAGATGACTAAAAAGCCCTTAGAAGATTAATGGTCTAAGCCAATCAAAATGCTCCAAAAGGAAGAAACTCGGATACCCTGGTCGGACAGGTTTCCACCAGGCCGGGTATGACCACCCGCGTATGAGGATGCTCGTCCGGCTTGTCCGACTGGTCGGGTTGTCCTCCCCGGGTGCTCTGAGCCGCGTGCTGTCCGTGTCCAGCAGCAAGCAGGCCGTGCGGGTGCTTCAGGCCGCGTCCTTCCAGTTGGGTGTGCAGGCCGTGCGGGTGCTTCTGGCCGCGTCCTCCAAGTCGGGTGTGCAGGCCGTGCGGGTGCTTCAGGCCGCGTGTGCCAAGGCCGGGTGTCGTATGCTCGAGTGTACTGGGGTCGAGTGGAGTGGTACGCGGGCGAAGGAGGTCGGGTGTGATCGGCCGCGTCCTGATCCTGGGCGTTCTCCATCGTCGGGTCGTGCGGGTCATCTTCCTCGGGTGTGGACGCTCGGGTAGGCTCGCACGCGGGTGGTGTCCAGTCGGGTGTGGACGTCTGGGTATGCTCGCTTGCGGGTGGCGTCTAGTCGGGTGTGGACGACCGGTGGGTTGGTGATCGTACGCGGGTAGCTTCATCCGGGTGCTCCAAGCCGCGTACGTGTTGTCTGTTCCCGTGGTCAGGCCGTGCGGGTTATCGAGGTCGCGTACGTCCGTCTGGGTGCTGCATCGTCCAGCATCATCCCTTCGTTCCGTGCGGGCTGGTCAGGCCGAGTGTGCTGACCCGGGTGTACTGACATGCTTTCACTCAAATAATCATAACTCCTCCAATATGGCTTCAAATGGCTTGAAACCACTCCCAATGGAAAGCTAACTCAAAATTCCATGTCCCCACCAAATCTTAGCACAGAAAGACTTCTTTATGGCCATCGTCCATGTCCATCTTTCACCCTTCCTTTTTGTAACAAAGTACCCCCAAACACCTTCAAATTCTCCAAAGTACACTCCAAGACCTGATAAAGACTTATGAATGCAAAATGAACCTAAGTATGCCTAATGCCTAATCTAGAAGGGAAAAAATTCACAAAATAGAAAGCTAAAACAATGAAAATATGCAAGACATCACCTCCGCAAGTATATCATGAAGCTCAATCCTGCCAAGTGTTCGTTCGGCGTTAGCTCCGGAAAGTTCCTAGGTTACATTGTAACTCACCGGGGCATCGAGGCTAATCTGGATCAGGTCAGGGCCATCCATTCCATCCCTTCCCCGAGAAGTGTGAAAGAAGTACAGAAACTAACCGGTAGAATGGCAGCTCTAAGCAGGTTCATCTCCCGACTCTCCGACAAATCTCATGCCTTCTTCGAAACACTCAAGAAGCCGAAGGATTTCAATTGGACCGAGAAGTGTGAATCGGCCCTCGAGGAGCTGAAGATCTATCTCACCACACCTCCTCTCCTATCCAAACCTTTGCACGGGGAAGTCCTACTGCTATACCTCGCTATTTCGGAGCATGCAGTCAGCGCCGACCTAGTCCGAAAAGAGGGAGCCAAGCAGCTACCAATCTACTACGTAAGCAAAGCTCTCCTAGAAGCGGAAACCCGCTATAGCTGCTTAGAGAAGTTGGCCCTAGCTTTGATGGTCGCCGCTCGGAAATTACGACCCTATTTCCAAGCTCACCTGATTGTAGTAGTCACCTCCTTCCCTATAAAACTGGTCCTACATAAACCAGAGGTCCCCAGACGACTGGCGAAATGGGCGGTCGAGCTAGGAGAATACGACGTAATCTTCAGACCAGCAACGGTGATCAAGTCCCAAGTCCTAGCGGACTTCGTAGCAGAGTTCTCCCCAGATTTGCTCCCTGCCCTCGAGCAGGAGGAGCGTCTCCAGAAAGAGGCCAAAGAGGAAGGAGAATGGGTCCTCCATGTAGATGGCTCCAGCAATGTTCGAGGAGCTGGAGTGGGGATCGTGCTCACATCACCAACGGGAAACACAGCCTCAAGGGCTGTAAGATGCAACTTCAAAGCGACGAACAATGAGAGTGAGTATGAGGCTCTGATCGCAGGGCTGTCACTCGCCCATCAACTGGGTGCCGAGAATATCCAGGTCTACAGCGATTCCCAACTGATTATTAATCAAGCGCAGGGGGAATATCAAGCCAAAGACGACAGAATGATCCAGTACCTGGCAGTCGCACAACGCCTCATCAACAAATTTAAAAGCTGTAAGCTCACGCAGATCCCCAGGGATCAAAATTCACAGGCCGACGCCCTGGCTAATCTAGGGTCAGCCCTTCATTATTAGTGCTCCCATGGTCGGCCACCTTAGAACCATTGAGTGAAGAGATCACCGCTATTGAGGAAGGAGAAACCTGGATGACCCCCATAGTTCGGTACCTAGAAGATGATATTCTCCCAGAAAATCGTAACGAAAGCAGGAGAATCAAAAAGCAGGCTGCTATATATTGTCTGTCTCAAGGAATGCTGTACCGCAGATCGTTCGCTGGACCATACCTCAGATGCGTCACGCCCCGAGAAGCAGCCAAAATCTTGGTCGAACTACACGAAGGAGATTGCGGATCCCACTCTAGTGGGAGGAGCCTGGTGCTGAGAGCTAAAAGAGCAGGTTACTATTGGCCAACAATGGCAGAAGAAGCTAACAAAAAAGCCAAATTCTCCGACAAATGCCAGAGACATGCTCCAATCCCCAGATTACCCCCGGAGAACCTCAAATCCATAAGTTCACCGTGGCCCTTCAGAAAATGGGGCATGGACATAGTGGGAAAGTTCCCTACGACGCCAGGGCAGAAGGTCTTCATGCTAATAGTAACAGACTATTTCTCAAAATGGGTCAAAGCAGAGGCGCTCAGCAGGATTACCTCATATGGACGCACGTGATCACGCGGTTCGGGGTTCCAGAAGAAATTGTCACAGACAACGGACCCCACTTCATGATGAAGGACTTTTCAAGGGTCCTTATCAAATGTTGTAATATAAAAGATGTCAAACCAGTTCTAAGTGATCACAAAGCAAAGGAAATGCAAGCCTATGCTTAATCTAAATGTAACCATTAAGAGAGATGATTATTAAATTAAGACAATACTTAAATGCAATAAAAGATGAAACTTTCTTTCAATATGAGGAGATGAGACCGTGGGTATATGGACTTGATCTTAAGTGATTAAGGTTCAATCCAAGATGCCAACTTTTCAAACAATCTAATTCCTTATGCCTAGACACTATATTTGAACAAACTCTATCCCTAGATGAATGCTCTTTTGCAATGATCACCCAAGTACATCAAATCCCTTTGACTGTAATGATCAAAGCAATCCTAGCTTCTTTAACAACTAATCGCTTAGGTAAAGCAAGCTAAAAGCATAGATGAGTTGGTTCAGGCATTTCATAGAACATCTTCCGGGCATGTAATGCCTATATCTCTATTTTTGAGAGGCCAACTCAAATATAGCATTAAGAACACCAAATCATGCAAGGAAAGGATAGATCTAACACTAAGCACCTTGGATCTACACTTAATCACTCTCAATCACCCTAACCCATGAATCTTAAATGGATCTACTCACTAATCCACATGCTTACTCTTAAACCCATGAGAGATTCAAGCTTAAACATGTATAGAAAGAAAGGAGATGAAATCAAACACTCAAGAACACAAAGATGAGATGAGATTATGATTCAAAGATAAAGCTTTTACACAAAGGTTTGTGTTCTTAGAGAGAAAATAACATAATCCCACTTAAGGTCTAACAAGAGTATTTATACTAGGCTTAGAAAACCTAGGAACATCATTAAAAATTACTAAAAAGTCCTTGGAGTCAATTAGGCTTCAACCAATAGGAGAAGAGCTTGATTTTCGGTCTGGGGTCCACCAAGTGACCCAACCCGGTCCTTCTCACCCGGTCCAGCCTCGTCCTGGTCGTCCCTCGTCCCGACTGGGTTCAGCATCCCGGCTTGTTCTTCCCGGTCCGGATCATGCCTTGGACGCGTCCGTCTTCCGACCCGGTGTGTGTACCCGGTCCAACCATCCCAGTCCTGCCTTGTCCATCTCGACCTTCTCCCGACCGGGTTCATCATCCCGGCCTGTCCATCCCGGCCGGCCTCTCCTCGACATCTCCCGACCGGATGAGCTTACCCGGCCGAGTCTCCCCGGTCCATCTCGTCCATCTCATGAATTTACTTCTCTTTTCATGGACAAACTTGATTCTTCACTTCTTTTTGGGTCATATGGCTCCCAAACACCTCAAATCACACCAAAGCATACTCCAACACCTGATAAGGACAAATGAATGCAAAATGGATCCTAAAGATGCCTAAACCTTAGCCTACAAGACAAAGAATGCAATATAAAGATGGCTAAATCAATGAAAATATGCAAGACATCAACTCCCCCACACTATTCCTTTACTTGTCCACAAGTAAACTAGCAAGGACTAAGGAGGGGACTCATAACCAAAAGAATGCTCTTCTTAGTTCTCAACTTGATAACCTTTATAATCATACCAACTAGCTAGAGCAAACACTTTATCCAACTCTAACTTCTCAAGGCATATCTCCACTCTTTTGATCCCTACACTCATTCATCATGAATCCACAAACCACAAATCCATTTACTCTCAAACAATCATTAAGCAAACTCAAAAGATCTCTTGCAAATGGTCAAATGGTCCAAGTCATTTGGTTTGGTGAAAAAGGCTTTGATGCAAAGTGAAACAAGAAGTTCAAAGGATTTTTCAATGAGTGGTTCACTTTCAAAAAAAGTAGCCTTGACATTGCACATAATTTATCTAAGAAAGAGATCAACTCATGCATACAATGCTCAATCTTCATTGTTCTATCCTTCTTCCAAACATAAACATGGAATACTCTTATCTACAATGCCAAACCAACTCACATCACTCACCCAAATGCTTCCCAAGAACTCAAGGCACTTTTTCTCATATAGAACTCTTTTTTTTTTTATGTCTAACAAGGGATCTTCATACTTTTTAAAACCTTGTCTAGCTCTCTCTTTTAACTTGCTAGCCCCCTTTCTTATTTATTATTTTTTTTCTCTTTCTTTTTCTTCTCTTTCCTTTTTTTTTCTTTTTCTTTTTCTTTGGGGGCCAAGACTTTCATCTTAAATAGGAGCTAGAGAGTTCTAATCCCAAAAAGACTAAAAATATTGAGTTCTAAGAGTTCATTCTTTTCTTTCATAACCTTTTCACATTCCCCAAATAAAACTTTTCAACACTCACCACCCAATCCTATGAGCTAGACAATAGAGTGCCTAATCTAGCAAGAATGGAGACTAAGCATTGTCGTTCCCAATACTCTCTAGATTATGCACATGTAAGACTTTCAAAATAATATAGGCTTCATACCACTTGAGTTTGTCAAAAAGGTAGGCAAAGAATGGGAGAGACAACTCAAGTGTTCTATCCATGACTCAGTACACAAGGGACCATGGGCAAGAGACCTAGAGTCTAAATAAGACCGGAGTAAACTTCAAAGAGAGAGCATCAATCAATCAAATGAGTTTTAGGAAGAGTTTTCAAGGCTCGAAGTTTACAAGCTATCTTAAGGTTGCTCAAGCTACTTACCATGATTATAAAGGTTATCACTTTAAGAACTTAGCATGAGCATCTTTACAAGGTAACTATCATCCCTGTCCCCTTATGCATGATGCAACCTATATGATGATTTTTTTTATGCAAGTGAATGATCTAGACTCAATCCTAATGCAACCACATGATTCATTTTGTGCTTTTCAAAATTTTCAAAGTTTTATGGCTTTTCTATGCAATAACTATCTACAAATGCATGCTTATGACATAAACACAAGATGATCAGAAACTTGGCACCTCCCCCACACTTAATTCACACAGTCCCTGTGTTTGTTAAATGTAGAGAAGGGCCCAAAAGAGGAAAAATCTAAATGCAAAGATAAATTGTATATACAATGGTAAGGTTTTGGAGTACCTCTATGGAGCGTGTGATCAGGCTGTTGCCTCACCCTCAGAATCATCTTCCTCATCAGTGGTGTCTAGAGAAGGGGACTTGTTCCCAGACTCGGATGGAACGATGTATGGGTTTCTCAAGCGGCGGAGAGCTTGCTTCTTGGTCTGTGGCGCAGAAGGATCATGAAGTGGCTGAGGAGGAGGTGCAAAGAAAGCATCAAGATCGAAGTCCTCAGCCTTGCAACCAGTTACAGCTCCTCTAGTCAGAACATCAGCCACTTCCTCATAAACTGAGCTGAAGCTTCAGCTTATATCTTCACAGTTCTTCTCAGCTCTTTGCACTTGTTGGTGATCTTGAAGATAGTCCTATCCTGAGCTCTGTTCTACCTCTGAAGAGTGCTAATCTTGTCATGAGCCTGGCGAATGGGACCAAGAGGAAAAACACTGATGCATTGGTCGAACTTGTAACGAGGAGGACCAAAGAGATGTGCGGTGGCTCTGCTGGTGTATCCTTGGTCATAAACAGCTACCTTGGGTGCTTCCTTTTCACCCTTGGGAAAAACCATGGGGCCTAGGGCTCCATGACTCTTAAGGAGATGCTGCTCACTGATGTCGAATCGAATTGCTTCTGGAGTATCTAATTTGGTGAGTTCATAGTGAGGAAGCAGCAACTCAACTTTTGGGCACCTCTCAAATAGGAGTAGACACACCTCCCATTATACCTTCGACTGAGGAATTGAGCTTTCTTCAGGTAAGATCCATCCAAGAAAGTTGGACCTGCTGCATCATTACCCAATCTAATCTTCTTGTGAGCCAGCAGTGAATTTATCCATCCACCAATCCCAATCTGAGGACCTGAATCACGGTTTGTCCAAGCCCAACTCTTGTAGTGCATGAAGCGCTGAACAAGGAATCCAACCATACCAAAATCTGAGTAGAAATCATCGGGGAAAACAAGGAGCTGAGGAAAGGAAGCAAAGTGTTGTGCAGTTTGGTGAAGGAACCTCAGCTCTTCTCCAGCAACATTACCTATCTCTTTCTTTTGGAAAAGGGTGTGGTTGAGCAGCCTATGGAGATAGCGCACAGTAGGGTGCCTGATGCAGGTGTTCTTCTCTTTCTTGCCCCCCCCCCCTTTCCTTTCCTGTCAACAAAGTCCACATTGAATCTGCAATGCTCTTCGCCTTAGGGACTGTTTTGAGCTTGGGAAGTAAAGGGTTTTTCTGGTCTTGTAGACCAAGAACTTCACCAATCTCTATGAAGGACATGGAGTGCACCCTGCCATCAATCTTGAACTTGATCTTTCCCCATCCTTGCTGTGCATGCTTGGAAGTGTAAAAGGTTGCTTCCAATGAAGCCAAGAATTGGCAAGAGACTTCTTTGTATGTAGGATGAGCCATTGTGTAGAGAGTTCCCACCTTCATGTGTTCTAGCATGGCTTGAACTTCATCTTCAAGATACATCTCTTTCAAGATCACCTTATAAAGAAATCTGGTTGGGAGCCAAGTAATACCATTCCTCAAGAGATCCACCAACTCAGCTTCAGTAGGCTTCTTGGTCCTGTCCCTTTTGTCATACTTGGATTTCTTAGGGTCATCATACTCATTAGAGCTGCAATTCCGAACCAAACCGAATGGTCCGAACCGAACCGAACCGACGTTTGGAAATTTTGGTTTTTGTTCGGTTACTGAGAGAAAACCGTTCGGTGGAGATTTAAAAATACATCGGTTACCGCCTCGGTTCGGTTCGGTTAGGGTTAACCGATCAGAAACCCGACAATTATTTAACCTAAGTATAAATACACCTCTTAACCTAATCTGTCCGCTAATCTAAGTCTAACCAGTTTCAAAAAAAAAATCCTCTCTCTAATCTTTTCTCTCTAATCGATGGATAGGATCTTCTCTTCTTGATTTGAGGTTAGTTCTTCTTTTTCTTTCTGTTTAATTGTTTATGATTGGGGTTGGGATGAATATGGTTATATGGAGTACGATTTCGTTGAAAACGAGTTGGGATTAGGGTTTGTCTTTCGATTTTGGGATTTAGGGTTAATGTCAAAATCGTTTTGTGAAATAGGGTTTCTCACATAACTTGATTCGATTTCACTTTCTATCCATCTATTATGCTCGATTTTTTATATTAGGGTTTGGGTTTCAAATTGATTTTTGGTTTAAAGTAAAGGGCAAACACGATTTGGGTTTATGATTAGTGTTGAATGATGATCTGATTTCACTGTCTCATTATCTCAAACTCTCACTAACTTGATTTTTAAATCTTTATGTAGATGTCGACTTGTGAAGATAACATCAACGATAACGATGATAACGTTGGAGAAAGGCATGAATCAGTGGGAACTGAAGCTGGTGGAAGGAAAAGGCCCGCTTCAGAGAGATCAAGTTGTCCTCCGGCTACAAAGAAGCAGCAAGTTCACAAAGCAGAAGTGTGGCAGTACTTTATTCAGAGGGAAGATGACCCGAGCATAGCCAACTGCCGTTACTGTGGTCAAGATATAGGATGCGATTCAAAGAAGAGCAGAACAAGCGGCATGAAGAACCATATAGCTCGATGTAAGTTGTATGAACTCTATAAGTCTAGTGGGAAGCAGACCATGTTAGGTGGTGATAGTACTGGTGTAGTGACTGCAGTGAAGTATGATGCTACTCTGTTTAGGAGATCTGTGAATGAGATGATTGTGCTGAATGAGTTGCCGTTTCCTTTTGTGGAATCTGAGGGTTTTAGGCGTTTCTGTAAGAATGTGTTGCCTATGTACACGGTTCATTGTAGGAGGACAGCAACAGAAGACATATTTGGCATGTTTTTGAGAGAGAAAGAAACATTGAAGCACTTGTTCAGTTCGGAGAAGAAGAGGGTCTCTTTAACCACAGATATATGGGTTGCTCCTACAACCTCTTGCAGCTACATGGTTGTGACAGCTCACTGGATTGACAGAAACTGGGATATGCAGAAGAGGATCATTAGCTTCAAACTAGTGACAGATCACAGAGGAGAAACAATTGCGGAGCATCTGAGTCAATGTCTTGAGGAGTGGAGAATTGAGAAGGTGTTCACAGTGACAGTAGACAACGCCAAGGGGAATGATAAGGCGATTAGGCTGTTTACAGAAGCTTGTAGGCAACTAGGACCAGATGCTTTAGTTAAGAATGGGGCGTTGATGCATATGCGTTGCTATGCGCACATTTTAAACTTAATATTGAGGGATGGCTTAGCTGAGGTAAAAGCTAGTGTGGTGGCTATTAGGACTGCAGTGAAGTATGTAAGATCATCTAGTCTGCGGCTACAATCATTTCAGCTGAGGGTCCTCACTGGAAAAGTTAGCAGGGGAAGCTTGTCTTTAGACTGCATCACGAGGTGGAACTCAACATATCTGATGCTCTGTGCTGCGTTGAAGTTTAGGGTGGCTTTTGAGAAGATTTTAGCTGAAGACATGTTGTACAATGAGTACTTCAACGAAGTAGAAGAGAGTGGGCATAAAAGGGTTAGACCTCCAACTTCTGACGGGTGGGATGAGGTGCAAAGGTTAGTAAAATTCCTCAAGCTCTTCTTTGGTTGCACGTTAGTGTTTTCAGCATCCAAGACAGTGACTTCAACTATATGTTACAATGAGATTGTCATCATTGAGAGGAACCTCATCAGTTTGAGCAACAGCAAAGATGGACTTCTACAGATTCAAGCAAGGGAGATGAGGAAAAAGTTTGAGAAATATTGGGATGGCCTTATCAACATGAATCCGCTTATCATCATTGGACGTGTGTTCGATCCAAGAAACAAGATGCAGTTTGCTTGCATTTGTTTTGATAAGCTTTATGGTAAGGACAGTGTAGAGAGTACCCATCTTAGAAGCCCAATTAGGACACTGATGAAAGATCTGTATGAGGAGTATGCAGTGAGGATGCGCCCACAATCTCAAGGAGACAGTGCTGGAAACACTAGTGAGAATGTCGAACATGAGATGGGTACTGGTGACATGTTTGACATCTCTGATGATGATGAAGAGTATGAGGGGAGGGATTCTTTGTACTCAGAGATGGAATCCGAGGTTGCAAATGATGAAGGCAGTAGCGAGCTTGATATTTATCTGATGGAAAGACCAGTGCCACGAACCACTGACAGGATGGGAAGGGAATATGATGTGTTGTCATGGTGGAGGCGTAATTCTCTTAAGTATCCAGTGCTATCAGAACTAGTAAAGGATGTTCTAGCTGTCCAGGTTTCTTCTGTTGCTTCAGAATCGGCATTTAGTACTAGTGGTAGGATTTTAGATCCTTATCGGAGCTGTCTAACACCATTTATGGTCGAGGCACTCGTATGCACACAGCAGTGGCTTCGAAATAATATTCATGCCGAGAAGCTTGCAAATTTGGTTCAGATGTTTGAAGAATTGGATTTTCATGAGTCTTTAGGTAAATTTTTCAGTTTTCACTTCTTTTGTTACTTTTTTGATATATTTTTGTGCTAATTGTATTATTTGTCATTGTGCAGAGACTTTGGAATTACCAAGACAACCTGAGAATTAGAGGTAATGTCATCTTCTTTAATCTTTAGTGTTCTATCTCTTTAATTACTTTGTAACTTATGAACTGATTTTTACCTTAAAAAATTGTAGGTTTGAGTGCGAGAGTGAAGGTGTTGATGGTCTGTTCTTTTTTGGCTCTCTCTCTCTGTTTTTGGACGTAAGTTAAGGTTCCCTTTCTCTATTTTTTGGTGAAACTATGATTTGTAATTTTGTATCCATGGCTCTTTGCCTCTTTGAATGTGTTTGTGGCAAAGAGACTTAGATTCAAAGTGTTTGATGAACTGTTGTTGATGATTGGGAAAGGAATATATGCGGTTTGAACTTTGAAGTTGACCAATGGAATGAATGTCTCAGATATTTTTCTTTTTTTTCGGTTTTTTAATGTTTATGAGATTAACCGAAATAAACCGACAAACCGAAACAGCATTTTTTATTTAAAATAACCGATTAACCGATAACCGAAATTAACCGAATCAACCATAAATAACCGAAAATTTCCGAGTTACAATTAATTAATATTTGAAATCGGTTAAATTCGAATATTTGTTGTTTCCGAAAATAACCGATTTCCGAACCGAACCAAACCGATAAATCAAACGGTTATTTGCGGAAATTATTTCAGCGATTTCGGTTAACCGAAAACCGAAAAATCGGTCCGGTTCGGTTTCGGAAAACCGAAATCACAGGACTAATACTCATCATCAGAAGTTGCCTCAGCCTCTTCACTCTCATTCTCTTCGACCATTGGCTTCTTGCCTTCTTTCTTTGCTCTCTCCTTTGCCAATTGCACTTCCAAGGCTTGCTGCTTGAGGTCTTTTTCACTTTCTGCCATGGGACTTGGTGCGTTCCTAGACTGAGTCTTAGCTCTGGTGGTGGGAGAGGGTGCATAACCAGCTTCTTTGTTGGTTTTCTTTAAAACCAAAGCTCCAACATTAGTGCTTCTTGGCGCCTTAGCTCTCTTGGGAGGAGCTTGCTTGTGGGCACCATCAGTAACACTTTCATCAACAGCAACTCTCTTTCCATCCCTCTTGGCTTGCTTGTGAGCAACATCAGCCACACTCTTATCAACAACAGCTCTCTTTCCATCCTTCTTGGCTTGTGCTTTCTTCCTTAACATTGCCAAAGCTTGTTGTCGACGCTCCTCCTCTGAACCAGGTTGTGAACCCAATGCTTTCCCAAACTGAGCAGTCTCTCTTGCTGCAAGCTCTTGCTTCTCAGCCTCTATCTCAGCTTCATTCTTTCTCCCCATTAGTACGTGAAATTTAAACCTTGGAAAAGAATGAGCTTAAGAAGAAAAACTTCTCAAGGAGAGAAATATGATCAAAAGCATAAGAGTTCATCCCTAATGATCAACCACTCAATAAGAAATGAAGCATTAAGCAAAGAATGGGTTTTAAACTAACTTACAGGATTCTCATGTTCAAATAATTTTTTTTAATGAAAAATGAGAATCTCCAAGTAACAAAACCCATAATCAATCATCACCAAGCTCGAAATCAGCCTCAATTGAAGTTCTCCAGCAACTTAGCATTCAATCTACCCCAAAAACAACCTAAAACAAGCACTTTGTGAAAAACCCCTAAATCTCATGAACCCTAATTTCTCAAAGTTCAAATTAATCTCAATTCCACCATGAAATCAACTACCCAGCATGATATATAAACTTTCCCTAGTCTATTTTACAAGAATCTAGCAAGAAAAAGTTCAAATTTCAAGTTATAAATATTTAGGGTTCATGAGAGTTACGAATTTGAACTTAAAGAACTCATACCTTGCTATGGATGAAGGGAAATGAAGAAAATATTCAAGGAAGTAGACTAAAGGGTGAAAGATTTTGATTTAGGAAAAAGAATGGGGTGATTTGGTTGAGATATGAGAAAGTTATGGTGTTTTTGGTTCTTGGAGGCTAGACAGGATTTTGATTTGGGGAAGAAGATGAAATGAGGAGAAAGAGGGTGAATTAGGGCTTTTAGGGAGGTTCTGGGTCGGGTTTGATGGGTTTGGGTCGGTTTTAGATGGGTTTGGGTCGGTTTAAGAGGAAGAAACACTTGCCTGGGTCACAGCTGGGTCGAAGCGCGGGTCGTGGGTCTCCATCGGGTCAACGCGCGGATCCTGGCTGGGAAAGGCTCCCGACCGGGTAGCTCACCCCGGTCAGCTTCACCCGGTCTCTCCCTCTCGATCTTTTCCATATTTCTCCCAACCGGGTAACTCACCCCGGTCTGTTTCTCCCGACCATCTTTCGATCAATCCGACCGGGTAGCTTACCCCAGTCCGTTTTACCCGGTCCACTCAACCTCACACATTTTTCCAAGGTTTTCCAACTCAAATCCCATGCCATCACCTTCCTATGGCCTCAGCATCTTCCAAGGGATTTTAAAAAGAAATCCTAAAGCAATATTTACAAGGATAACCATGGGACTTCCTCCCAAGTGAGCTTGTTTAAAGTCACTAGCTTGACTTTGCCTCCTTTGAGGTTAGGCAAGGGAAGGATCATAGAGTGGGGTTGATGTCCAAATCTCCTTTGGTGTGGTAGCCATGTACTGCTTGACCCTCTTTCCATTCACTATGAAATCTCCTCCTTCCTTGTTCCAAAGCACAATAGCTCCATAAGGCTTCACTTCCTTGATCACAAATGGACCAGACCATTTTGACTTGAGCTTCCTTGGAAATAACTTCAGTCTAGAGTTATAAAAAAGGACTTGATCTCCATCCTTGTGATGTCTTGCATATTTTCATCTATTTAGCCATTTTTATTGCATTCTTTGTCTTGTAGGCTAAGGTTTAGGCATGTTTAGGATCATTTTGCATTCATTTGTCCTTATCAGGTGTTGGAGTGTGCTTTGGTGTGATTTGAGGTGTGTGGGAACCTTATGACCCAAATAGAAGCGAAGATTCAAGGTTGCCATAAGAAGAGAAGTGAAATCAAGAGATGGAGAGTTGGACCGGGGACACCAGACCGGGTACACATACCCGGTCGGATGGGATTTGATCAGGACGTCCGGATGACCGGGTAGATCAGTCCGGGTTCGAGCAGCCGGTCGGGAAGGACGCCCGCAGAACGGACGGCCGGGTAGATCAGTCCGCGAAGGGACACCCGGTCGGGAGGAAGCCGCATCCGGACAGGCCGGGGACAATGGACCGGCTTGGCGAACCCGGACGATGAAGAGCATGAAGTGGACCGGGGAGACGCGTCCGGCTTGGTGAACCCGGACGGGAGAAGCACACGCGCAGGACGTCCGGACGACCGGGGAGATGGGTCCGGCTTGGTGAACCCGGTCGGGACAAGGTGCTGCCAGAACAAGAGTTGGACCGGGGTGGGACGACCGGGTTGGACCACTCGGTTTACCCCTGACCGAGTTTCATGCTTTCTTCCTTTTGGTTGAGACCCATTTGGCTCAAGGACTTTTTAGTCATTTTGTTTTATGTTTCTAGGGCTTTTAAGCCAAGTATAAATACTCTAGTTATCCCTATTTTGGGACATATGTTATTTTCTCTCTAAGAACACAAACCTTTGAGTAAAGTTTTATCTTTGAATCATAATCTCATCTCATCTTTGTGTTCTTGATTGTTTGATTTCATCTCTTTTCTTTCTCTACATGTTTAAGCTTGAATCTCTCATTGGTTTAAGAGTAAGCATGTGGATTAGTGAGTAGATCCATTTAAGATCCATGGGTTAGGGTGATTGAGAGTGATTAAGTGTAGATCCAAGGTGCTTAGTGTTAGATCTATCCTTTCCTTGCATGATTTGGTGTTCTTAATGCTATATTTGAGTTGGCTTCTCAAACGTAGAGCTATAGGCATTTCATGCCCGGAAGGTGTGCTATGAAATGCCTGAACCAACTCATCTATGCTTTTAGCTTGCTTTGCCAAAGGGATTAGTTGTTAAAGAAGCTAGGATTGCTATTAGACTCATTCTTAATGTTTGCTTTGATCATTACAGTCAAAGGGATTTGATGTACTTGGGTGATCATTGCAAAAGAGCATTCATCTAGGGATAGAGTTTGTTCAAGCATTGTGTCTAGGCATAAGGAATTAGATTGATTGAAAAGTTGGCATCTTTGATTGAACCTTAATCATTTTAGATTAAGTCCCAATAACCATGGGTCTCATTCTCCTCATAAAGAATGAAAGTTTTATATTTTCTTGCATTTTAGATATTGTCTTAGTTTAATAATCATCTCCTTTAATGATTGCATTTAGATTAAGCATAGCTTTGTATTTCCTTTGCTCTGTGGTCACTTAGAACTGGTTCGACAATCTTATATACTACATCATTTGATAAGGACCCTTGAAAAGTCCTTTCATCAAATTGGCGCCGTTGCCAAATTCTAAGTTGATTGTGACATTGGGATTTAGTCACTTGCTTGAGACTAAATCATTTTTCTTTTCTTGTGATATTGATTCTCCTTTTGCCTCTTCCTTTGATTTTCAGGTGTATGAACACAAGAAGCAGGGGTGCAACAAACCTGATTCCCACTGTTGAAGAGATAGCTACACTTGAGAGGGAAATAGCAAGAAGGAGAAGAGAATAAGAGCAACAGGCTCACATTCAGAGGTTGGGGTTTGAGATGGATGAACACCAGAATCAACTTCAAGATGGCAATGGTCAAGAAGCTGACAACCTTGGACCACAGCGCCAGCAACAACAACACCCACAACGGCCAGCTAGAGCTATTGGCACCTATGACCGTCCTCACATTCATGGTCATAGGACGGGCATCCGCGCACCAGCTGTGGAAGCTAACAACTTTGAGATCAAGTCAGAGTTGTTGAGTGTGATTGAGAACAACAAGTACCATGGCCTGGCTGTAGAAGACCCATTTGATCACTTGGACAAGTTTGATAGCTATTGTTGCTTGTCCAAGACCAATGGTGTGTCAGAAGATGCCTTCAAGCTCAAGCTGTTTCCTTTCTCTCTAGGAGACAATGCACGCCAATGGGAGAAATCTCTGCCTAGTGACTCCATCACCACTTGGGATGATTGCAAGAAAGCCTTCTTGGAGAAGTTCTTTTTTACATCAAGGACAGCCAAGTTGAGAAATGAGATCTCTAGCTTCCAGCAGAAGAATTTGGAAAGCTTTAGTGAAGCATGGGAGAGGTTCAAAGGCTATCAAGCTAAATGCCCACACCATGGCTTCTCAAAGGAGAGTTTTCTGAGCACATTCTATAGAGGTGCCCTTCCTGAGTTCAGAGCTAGATTGGATACAGCAAGCTATGGTTTCTTCCTGGGCAGGTCTGAAGATGATGCTGAGGAGCTGGTTGACAACATGGTGAAGAGTGACTCAGTTTACAGTGGAGAGCATGACAGAGCTGATAGAACCACCACAGCTGATGACAACCAGACCAAGAAGGAAATCAAATCCTTGCAGGAGAAGATAGACTTGCTGATTGCTAACCAAGCCAAAAAGGAGCAGATCAACTTTGTGGGTGGTCCTAGTCAAGAAACTGCTCCTGAGGTTAATGAAGTTGTTGGTATAGAAGGGTAGGAAGAGCTTTGCTTCATCAACAACAATGGTACTTGGTACATGAAGGAGCCTAACTTTCAGTACAACAACTACCAGCAGAGGTCTTATCCTAACAACCAGCAAGGAGGCTATCAACCCAAGCAAAACACTCCGCAAGGGAACTACCAGCCTAGGCAGAACCCTCCTCCTGGTTTTACCAATCAAGGCAATCAGCCTACTCAAGCTGAAGGTAGCTCTTCCCAAGCTAAAGCTCCAGATTCAACTATGGAAGCTATGTTCAAACAAATACTGGAAGGTCAAGCTAGAACAGCCAAAGACATTGGCCATGAGTTCAAGACTGTTCACTCCAAGATTGATAGCAGCTATACTGAGCTAAACAACAAGATAAGAGCTTTGGAGAATCAGTTTGCTTCTATGAACTCTCAGCAAAGTCGCCAACAAGGAACACTACCAGGAAAGGCTGAGCAAAACCCCAATGAGCCAATGAAAGCAATCACTTTGAGAAGTGGTAGAGAGTTACCTCCAAGAGCTCTCCCCAAGGATGGTGAGCAACTAGGTGGGGGGGGGGTGGCCATCAACATTGCTGATGATGTTGTGATTGTAGATGAGAAGGTTGATGAGGAAATTCTAGAAAAGATTGTTGAAGCTAAGGGTAAAGGAAAGCTTGGAGAAGAGAAGAAAACACTAAAGCATGGTGAAGTTGCCACTCCAACAAAAGAGTCTTCTTTTGTTCCTCCTCCCTATGAACCTAAGCTGCCATTTCCTAAGAGATTCAAGAAGCAAATTTTGGAGAAGTACAAAGCACTCTTTGGGAAGCAAATGAGTGAAGTTCAAGTCACAATGCCCATCATTGATGCCTTCATGCTTGTCCCTCAATACAGCAAGTTCTTGAAGGATGCTGTGCCTGCCAGGAAGAAGTAAATGGAGGGCATGATGGTTCTTACTCATGAGTGCAGTGCCATCATCCAGAGATTGACGATCCCTAAGAAGTTAGAGGATCCAGGCTGCTTTACCCTACCTTATGCCATTGGTCCTTTGATGTTTGAGAGATGTCTATGTGATTTGGGAGCTAGTGTCAGTCTCATGCCTCTATCTGTTACCAAGAAGCTTGGGTTCAGCCAATACAAGAAGTGTAAACTCTCTTTGGTGCTTTCTGATCGCTCAGTCAAATTCCCTATTGGTATCCTTGAAGATCTCTCTGTGATGGTGGGAAATTGTGAGATTCCTACTGATTTTGTGGTTCTAGAGATGGATGAAGATGCTAGAGACCCCTTGATCCTTGGAAGACCATTCTTAGCCACATCAGGAGCCCTTATCAATGTGAAGGAAGGCAAGATTGATCTTCATTTGGGGAAAGAGCACACTCTCCATTTTGACATCAATGAGGTAATGAAGAGTTCAACTGTGCAAGGCCAAGTGTTTTACTTAGAAGAGATGAAAGCTCTTGCTGATGAGCTTCTTGAGGAATTAGCACTTGGAGAGTTGGCAATAAAGGACCCCTTGCAACATGCTTTGACAGTGGATAAAGAGGTCCAAGTGGTTGAGAACAAAGAGAGTGATGCTATTGTGGCCATGCTGGATTCTTGCAAGAAGATTGATGATGAAGGCCAGTATGAGGAGCTTAAACAAGAGGTGCACAAAGCTGTTTCAGCCACTCAACAAGAGGACACCCAACAAGATGATTGGAGTGAGCTCAAGGCACCAAAAGTGGAGCTAAAACCTCTTCCCCATGGTGTAAGGTACGCATATCTAGGCCCTAATGAGTCATATCCTGTCATTGTGAGTAGTGAACTTACTGAACTTGAACTTTCTCAACTTTTAAATGCACTTAAAAAGTTTAGAAAGGCAATTGGGTACTCACTAGATGATATAAAGGGGATATCACCTTCTTTGTGCATGCATAGGATACATCTAGAAGATGAATCAATGACTTCTATAGAGCATCAAAGAAGGTTAAATCCTAACCTGAAGGATGTTGTAAAGAAGGAGATTCTTAAGCTCTTAGATGTTGGTGTTATCTATCCTATTTCAGATTCTAAATGGGTATCTCCTGTGTATGTAGTCCCGAAGAAAGGTGGTATCACTTTGGTTAAAAATGACAAGGATGAATTGATACCAACTAGAACCATAAGTGGCCATAGGATGTGTATTGATTATAGAAAGCTCAACTCTGCATCTAGAAAAGATCATTTTCCATTGCCATTCATTGATCAAATGCTTGAGACACTTGCAAACCATCATTTCTATTGCTTTCTTGATGGGTATTCAGGGTTCTTCCAAATCCCATACATCCCAATGATCAAGAGAAGACAACATTCTCATGCCCCTATGGCACCTTTGCTTATCGAAGGATGCCATTTGGGTTATGTAATGGTCCAGCAACCTTTCAAAGGTGCATGATGTCTATCTTCTCGGATCTCATTGAGGATATAGTTGAGGTATTCATGGATGATTTCTCTGTCTACGGATCTTCGTTTTCTGCTTGTTTGTCCAAGTTGTGCAGGGTCCTATAGAGATGTGAAGACACCAACCTTGTGCTGAATTGGGAGAAGTGTCACTTCATGGTCAAAGAGGGGATTGTGCTTGGGCATAAGATTTCAGAAAAGGGCATTGAAGTGGACAAGGCTAAGATTGAGGTGATGGTCAGCTTGCCACCACCAAAGACAGTGAAAGACATCAGAAGCTTCCTTGGCCATGCTGTGTTCTATAGAAGATTCATCAAGGACTTCTCAAAGATTGCTAGACCAATGACCAAGTTGCTGTGCAAGGAGGCCACTTTCAGCTTTGATGAAGAGTGTCTTGAAGCCTTCAAGAAGATAAAGGGTGAACTTGTTAGTGCTCCCATTGTCCAGCCACCTGATTGGGACCTCCCTTTTGAGATAACGTGTGATGCTAGTGACTTTGCTGTTGGGGCTTTCCTGGGGAAAAAGAAGGATGGCAAGACTCGTGTGATCTATTAGGCTAGCCAAACCCTGAATGATGCACAGATGAAGTATGCCACAACTGAGAAAGAGATGCTGGCCACTGTCTTCGCCTTTGAAAAATTCAGAAGCTACCTGGTGGGTTCCAAGGTGATGAAAGGACTTTTCTAGGGTCCTAATCAAATCATGTAGTATATAAGATTGTCGAACCAGTTCTAACTGACCACAAAGCAAAGGGAATGCAAATCTATGCTTAATCTAAATGCAATCATTGAAGGAGATGATTATTAAACTAAGACAATATCTAAAATGCAACAAAATGTAAAACTTTCTTTCTTATGAGGAGAATGAGACCCATGGGTATAGGGACTTGATTTCAAATGATTAAGGTTCAATCCAAGATGCCAACTTTTCAATCAATCTAATACCTTATGCCTAGACACTATGCTTGAACAAACTCTATCCGTAGATGAATGCTCTTTTGCAATGATCACCCAAGTACACCAAATCCCTTTGGCTGTAATGATCAAAGCAAACATTAAGAATGAGTCTAATAGCCATCCTAGCTTCTTTGACAACTAATCCCTTAGGCAAAGCAAGCTAAAAGCATAGATGAGTTGGTTCAGGAATTTCATAGAACACCTTCCGGGCATGAAATGCCTATGGCTCTATGTTTGAGAGGCCAACTCAAATATAGCATTAAGAACACCAAATCATGCAGGGAAAGGATAGATCTAACACTAAACACCTTGGATCTACACTTAATAACTCTCAATTACCCTAACCCATGGATCTTAAATGGATCTACTCACTAATCCACATGCTTACTCTTAAACCCATGAGAGATTCAAGCTTAAACATGTAGAGAATGAATAGAGATGAAATCAAACAATCAAGAACACAAGATGAGATGATGAATCAAAGATAAAACTTTACTCAAAGGTTTGTGTTCTTAGAGAGAAAATAACATAACATCCAAAATAAGGATAACTAGAGTATTTATACTTGGCTTCCAAAGCCCTAGAAACATAGAACAAAATGACTAAAAAGTCCTTGAGCCAAATGGGTCTCAACCAAAATAAATGAAGCATAAAACTCGGTCAGGGGTGAACCGAATGGTCCAATCCGGTCTGGCCACCCCGGTCCAACTCTTGTTCTTGGCCGCGTCCAATCCGACCGGGTGCTCCAAGCCGGACGTCCCACCCCGGTCCTCAGCACTCTCTTCACGACCGGTGCTCCAAGCCGGACAGGCCACCCTGGTCGTCCAGACGTCCTGCGCGTGCTCTTCTCCCGTCCGGGTGCCCTTACCCGGACGCGTCCCCCCGGTCCGTCTCATGCTTCTCATTGTCCGGACGCGGCCTCCTCCCGACCGGGTGTCCCTTCCCGGACTGATCTACCTGGACGTCCGTCCTGCTTGTGTCATTCCCGACCGTCTGCTCGAACCCGGAGTGATCTACCCGGTCCAACTCTCCATCTCTTGATTTCACTTCTCTTCTTATGGCCAATCTTGAATCTTCACTTCTTTTTGGGCCATAAGGTTCCCAAACACCTCAAAACACACCAAAGCACACTCCAACACCTGATAAGGACAAATGAATGCAAAATGATCTTAAACATGTCTAAACCTTAGCCTACAACTCAAATAATGCAATAAAAAGATGGCTAAATAGATGAATATATGCAAGACATCAACTCCCCCACACTAGTCCTTTACTTTTCCACAAGTAAACTAGCAAGGACTAAGGAGGAGAGGTTTGAAGGAGGGGACTCATAACCAAAAGAATGCTCTTCTTAGTTCTCAACTTGATAACTTTGCATAATCATACCAACTAGCTATAGCAAACACTTAATCCAACTCTAATTTCTCAAGGCCTATCTTAACTCTTTTGATCCCTACACTCACTCATCATGAATCCACAATCCACAAATCCACTTGCTCTTTAACAATCATTAAGCAAACTCAAAATATCTCTTGCAAATGGTCAAATGGTCCAAGTCATTTGGTTTGGTGAAAAAAAGACTTTGATGCAAAGCAAATCAAGTAGTTCAAGAAGGATCTCTAAAGGTGGTTTACTCTCAAAACAAAGTAGCCTTGACATTGCACATAATATATCTAAGAAAGGGATCAACTCATGCATACAATGCTCAATCTCCATTGTTCTACCCTTTTCCCAAATACATAAAGTACATCCTCATTCCCAATGTCAAAACTACTCACATCTCTCACCCAAAGATTCCCCCAAAACACTCAAAGATACTTTCTCATTTAGAACTCTTTCTTATTGAAGTCTACAAGGGATTTTTCACATTTTAAACTCTTATCAGCTCTTTCTAAACATTGCTAGCCCCCTTTTCATTATTCTTTTTCTCTTTTTTTTTTTTTCTTTTTCCTTTTTTTTTTTTAATTTGGGGGCCAAGACTTTCTTTATAAACTAGAGCTTTAGAACTTTTCATTTCTCTTATCCCTTCTAGACTAAATCAGTTATAACCTTAAAGTTCCTTGAGTCAACCTTTTCTTTCAAAAACCTTTCACATTCCCAAGATCACACCACACAACACTCACCCCCATCCTAGAAGCTAGACAATATGAGTTTCTAATCTAGCTAAAATGGAGACCAAGCATTGTCGTTCCCAATACTCTCAACATTATGCACATGTAAAGCTTTCCAAAGAAGGCCTCACTCAACAAACAATGAAGGCTTGAAAGGAGGAAAGGGTTCAAGGGAGTGGAGTACCACTTGAGTTTGTCGAAAAAGATAGGCAAAGAATGGGAGAGACAACTCCAGTGTTCTATCCATGACTCAGTACCCAAGGGACCATGGGCAAGAGACTTAGAGTCTAAATATGACAGGAGCAAACTTCAAAGAGAGAGCATCAATCAATCAAATGAGCTTTAGGAAGAGTTTTCAAGGCTCGAAGTTTACAAGTTATCCTAAGATTGCTCAAGCTACTTACTATGATTATAAATGTTATCACTTTAAGAACTTACCATGAGCATCTTTACAAGGCAACTATCATCCTTGTCGCCTTATGCATGATGCAACCTATATGATGATTTCTTTTCTTTTTTATGCAAGTGAATGATCTAGACTCAATCCTAATGCAACTACATGATTCTTTTTATGCTTTTCAAATTTTTCAATTTTTTTCGGTTTTTCTATGCAATAACTATCTACAAATGCATGCATATGACATAAAACACAAAACTATCAGCAACTTGACACCTCCCCCACACTTAATTCACACAGTCTCTGTGTTTGTTAAATGTGGAGAAGGGCCCAAAAAAGGAAAGATAAATAAAATCTAAATGAAATGATGAATGGTATATACAATGATAGGGTGTTGGAGTACCTCTATGGAGCGTGGGATGAGGCTGATGCCTCACCGTCAGAGTCATTTTCATCAGATGTGGTGTCTAGGGAAGGTGACTTGTTTCCGGACTCGGATGGGGCGATGTAGGGGTTCCTCAAGCGGCGGAGAGCTTGCTTCTTTGTTTGTGGTGCAGAGGGGTCATGAAGTGGCTGAGGAGGTGGTGCATTGAAAGCATCAAGATCAAAGTCCTCAGCCTTGCAGCCAGCTACAGCTCCCCTAGCTAGAACATCAGCCACTTTCTTCAATAACCGAGCTGAAGCTTCAGCTTGCCTCTTCACAGTCCTTTTCAGCTCTTTGCACTGGTTGGTGAGCTTTAAAATGGTCCTATCTTGAGCCCTGTTCCACCTCTGGAGAGTGCTAATCTGGTCAGGAGCTTGGCGAAGGGGCCCAAGCGGCAGGACACTGGTTCATTGCTCGAACTTGTAGCGAGGAGGACCAAAGAGATGAGCAGTGGCTCTTCTGGTGTGCTCCTGATCATAGGCAGACTTTTTACTTGCTGCCTTCTCACCTTTGGGAAGGGTCACAGGGCAAAGGGGTCCATGACTCCTAAGGAGGTGCTCCTCACTGATGTCAAAGCTGATGTTTCCTGAAGTGCTCAATGAAGTGAGTTCTGAGTTAGGAAGCAACAGCTCAGCCCTTTTGCCACCTCTCGAATAGGAATAGACTCATCTCCCATCAAACCTTCCACTTAGGAACTGAGCCTTCTTCAGGTAAGCTCCATCCAAGAAAGTAGGACCTACTCCATCATCACCCAAATCAATCCCCTGGTAAGCCAATAATGGATTTATCCATCCACCAATACCAATCTGAGGACCTGAGTCACGGTTTGTCCAAGCCCAACTCTTGTAGTGCATGAAGCGCTGAACAAGAAAGCCAACCATACCAAAATCTGAGTAGAAGTCATCCGGGACAACAGGGAGCTGAGGAAAGGCAGCAAAGTGTCGGGCGGTTTGGTGAAGGAATCTCAGCTCTTCTCCAACAACATTCCCTATCTCTTTCTTCTGGAAGAGGGTGTGGTTAAGCAGCAGGTGGAGATGGCGCATAATGGGATGCCTAATAGCGCCGTTCTTCTCTTTCTTGTAGCCTCCTCTCCCTTGTCATGTTAACAAGGGGCTGTCTTGAGTGTGGGAAGTGAAAAATTTTTCTGATCCTCAAGGCCAAGAACTTCACCAATCTCTGTGAAAGAGATGGAGTACACCTCACCCTCACCCTCAATCTTGAATTTGATCTCTCCCCATCCTTGCTGTGCATGCTTGGATGTGTGAAAGGTTGCATCTAGTGTAGCCAAGAATTGGCAAGAGACTTCTTTGTGAGTAGGGTAAGCTGCTGAGTAGAGGCTTCCCACCTTCATGTGCTCAAGCATTGTTTCAACATCATCATCAAAGTACATCTCTTGCAAGATCATCTTATGAACAAATCTGGTAGGGACCCAAGCAATGCCATTCCTCAAAAGATCTACCAGCTCATCCTCAGTAGGTGTCTTGGACCTGTCCCTCTTGTCATACTTTGATTTAGGATCAGCATGCTCATCATCAGAAGACATCTCATCCTCTTCACCTTCACTCTCTGCAACTATTGGCTTCTTGCCTTGCTTCTTTGCTCTAGCCCTTGCAAACTTCTCTTCCATGGTGGGCTGGTTAAGGCTTTCTACATTCTCTTGCACAGGATCTGGGGCTCTCCTAGGTGGAGTCATAGCCCTCATAGTGTGAGCAAGTGCATGATCACCTTTGTTGTTGGTTTTCTCTACCACAAGGGCTCCCACACTAGAGTTTCTTGGTGCCTTAGCTCTCTTGGGAGGAGCCTGCTTGTTAGCACCATCAGTCACACTGTCCCCAACAGCTGTTCTCTTTCCATCCCTCCTGGCTTGCTTGTGAGCACCATCAGCCACACCCTTATCAGCAACAACTCTCTTCCCATCTTTCTTGCCTTGTGCTTTCTTCCTTAGCATTGCCAAAGCTTGCTGGCGACGCTCCTCTTCTGAACCAGGCTGTGAAGCCAAAGATTTCCCAAACTGAGCAGTGTGTCTTGCTGCAAGCTCTTGCTTCTCAACTTCTATATCAGCTTCACTCTTTCGCCCCATTGGTACCTGAAATTTTAAACCTTGGAAAAGAGTGAGTTTAAGAAGGAAAAACCTCTCAAGATGAGAAACATGATCAAAAGCATAAGAATTCAATTCCAATGATCAATCACTCACAAGAAACAAAGCATTAAGCAAAGGGGGGGGGGGGGGGGGGGGGGGGGGGGGGGGGGGGGGGGGGCTTTAGAACATCTTAGAGAATTCTCATGCTCAAATTTTTTATTTTTCATTTTTTTATTTTTTTTAATGAGCAATAAGAATCTCCAAGAATCAGAACCCCTCAATCAAACACTATCAAGCTTGAATTAGCCTAAATTGAAGTTCTCCAGCAACCTAGCATCCAATCTAACCCAAAAACAACCTAAAACAAGCACTTTATGAAAAACTCCCAAATCTCATGAACCCTAATTTTTCAAAGTTCAAATTAATCTCAATTCCACCATGAAATCAACTACCCAACATGATATATAAGCTTTCCCTAGTCTAATTGACAAGAATCTAGCAAGGGGGGGGGGGGGGGGGGGGGGGGGGGGGGGGGGGGGGGCTTTAGAACATCTTAGAGAATTCTCATGCTCAAATTTTTTATTTTTCATTTTTTTATTTTTTTTAATGAGCAATAAGAATCTCCAAGAATCAGAACCCCTCAATCAAACACTATCAAGCTTGAATTAGCCTAAATTGAAGTTCTCCAGCAACCTAGCATCCAATCTAACCCAAAAACAACCTAAAACAAGCACTTTATGAAAAACTCCCAAATCTCATGAACCCTAATTTTTCAAAGTTCAAATTAATCTCAATTCCACCATGAAATCAACTACCCAACATGATATATAAGCTTTCCCTAGTCTAATTGACAAGAATCTAGCAAGAAAAAGCTCAAATTTCAAGTTCAAAATTTTAGGGTTCATGAGAGTTACGAATTTGAACTTAAAGATACCATACCTTTCTTTGGATGAAGGATAAAGATGAAAAGATTCAAGGAATTAGACCTAGGGGAAGAAGACTTGGATGTGGGAAAAAGAATTTGGTGATTTGGTTGAGATTTGACAAAATTATGGGGATTTTGGTTCTTGGAGGCTAGAGAGGATTTTGATGTGAGGAAGAAGATGAAATGAGGAGAGAGAGGGTGGATTAGGTCTTAAAGGGTGTCTGGGTGGGTCTGGGTCGGGTCTGGGTCAGGGTAGGTGGGTCTGGGTCCTGAAAAAGGAAGAAAAACCTTACCTGGGTTGCGGCCGGGTCGCGGATACAGGTTTGGTGTTCCGGTGGGCTGGCGCGCGGATCCAGGTGTGTGGAAGCAATCCGACCAGGTGCCCTTACCCGTACATGCCACCCCGGTCCTGCTCCACCTTCTTCCCGACCGGGATGCTGCACCCGGACGCCTGTCCCCGGTCGTCCACCTTGCTGCTTCACGACCGGGATGCTGAACCCGGACAGTTCACCCCGGTCCGTTCTCCTTCGGCCATCCGACCGGGTAGGCCACCCCGGTCAACCCTACCCGGTCCAAACCACCTCTTCTCTCTTTTTTTTTAATATGCTTTCTCCATCTCAAGACTTCATCCAACTCATTCTGAAGCTCTCACCATCCTCCAAGTGATTTATTGTTGAAAAAGAACAAATCCTAATGCAATATTTACAAGGATAACCATGGGACTTCCTCCCAAGTGAGCTTGTTTAAAGTCACTAGCTTGACTTTGCCTTCTTTGAGGTTAGGCAAAGGGGCGCATCAGAGAGTGGGGTTGATGTCCCATCCTCCTTTGGTATTGTGGCCATGTATTCCTTGAGTCTCTGGCCATTCACTGTGAAGTCTCCACCATCCTTGTTCCAAAGCACAATGGCTCCATAAGGTCTCACTTCATTGATCACAAATAGACCAGACCACCTTGACTTAAGCTTCCCTGGAAATAACTTCAGTCTAGAGTTATAAGAACTTGATCTCCAGCCTTGAACTCTCTCTTGAGGATGTGCCTGTCATGGAAGGCCTTAGTCTTTTCCTTGTAAATCCTTGAGTTCTCAAAGGCATCCATCCTTATCTCATCCAGTTCACTGAGTTGAAGAAGTATCTTCTCCTTTGCACTCTTGATGTCAAAGTTTAAAAGCTTTACAGCCCACAATGCCTTGTATTCAAGCTCAACTGGTAGATGGCAAGACTTCCCATAGACAAGGTTGAAAGGGGTAGTGCCTAGAGGAGTCTTGAAGGCTGTTCTATATGCCCAAAGAGCATCATCAAGCTTGTCTGACCGATCCTTCCTCTTGGTTCCCACAATCTTCTCCAAGATTCCCTTGATTTGCTTGTTGGAGACCTCCACTTGGCCACTTGTTTGAGGGTGATAGGGTGTTGAAACCTTGTGTTTCACTCCCTTCTTCTAGAGAAGACCTTCAAATACCTTGTTGATGAAATGTGAACCCCCATCACTTATGACCACTCTTGGTACTCCAAACCTTGGGAAGATATTGCTCTTGAACATTTTGATCACCACTCTTGAATCATTTGTGGGAGTTGCTATGGCTTCCAGCCACTTTGATACATAGTCCACAGCCACCAAGATGTATTTGTTGCCATAAAAAGAAGGGAAAGGTCCCATGAAGTCTATCCCCCAAACATCAAACACTTCCACTTCAAGGATTGGGTTTTGAGGCATCTCATTCCTCTTAGTAATGTTCCCCTTCCTTTGGCAAGAGTCACATCTTGAAATGAAGTCTTGTGTGTCTCTGAACATGTGTGGCCACCAAAATCAAGCTTGTAGCACCTTTGAGACAGTCTTGAAGCTAGCAGAATGGCCTCCATAGGAAGATCCATGGCAATGTGTGAGGATTCCTTCAACTTCTTCTTCAGCAACCGCTCTTCTATAGATCTGATCTTTGCATAGGGTGTAGAGGTATGGTTCATCCCAATAGTCTTTGTAGAACTTCTTCTACTCATACCCCGCAAGACCCAATGGCTCCTTCCCAGTGGCTAAGTAGTTAACCAAATCAGCATACCAAGGTCCCTTCTCTTCAGCTGCCTTAACCTCTTCAATCTTCTTTACAGTCTCAATAACTGCCACCACTGACATAATAGCCATGACATGCTCTTGTCTAACTCCCTCATCAATAGGGATTCCACCTTCATCCTCAGCCTGGACAAGTGATCAGCAACTCCATTCTCAATCCCTGGCTTGTCTCTAATCTCTAAGTCAAACTCTTGAAGCGAAAGGATCCACCTTAGTAGTCTTGGCTTGGCATCCTTCTTTGCTAGGAGATGTCTCAAACCTGCATGGTCAGTATACAAAATGTGTAAACTAACCTGCATGGTCAGTATACAGAAGCTACCTGGTGGGTTCCAAGGTCATTGTGTAAACTGACTATGCAGCTTTGAGACATCTCCTAGAAAATAAGGATGCCAAGCCAAGACTACTAAGGTGGATCCTTTTGCTTCAAGAGTTTTACTTAGAGATTGGAGACAAGCCAGGGATTGAGAATGGAGTTGCTGATCACTTTTCCAGGCTGAGGATTGAAGGTGGAATCCCTATTGATGAGGGACTTAGACAAGAGCATGTCATGGCTATCATGTCAGTGGTGGCAGTTATTGAGACTGGAAAGAAAATTGAAGAGGTTAAGGCAGCTGAAGAGAAGGGACCTTGGTATGCTGATTTGGTTAACTACTTAGCCACTGGGAAGGAGCCATTGGGTCTTGCGGGGTATGAGAAGAAGAAGTTCTACAAAGACTTGAAGAGATACTATTGGGATGAACCATACCTCTACACCCTATGCAAAGATCAGATCTATAGAAGAGTGGTTGCTGAAGAAGAAGTTGAAGGAATCCTCACACATTGCCATGGATCTTCCTATGGAGGCCATTCTGCTAGCTTCAAGACTGTCTCAAAGGTGCTACAAGCTTGATTTTGGTGGCCACACATGTTCAGAGACACACAAGACTTCATTTCAAGATGTGACTCTTGCCAAAGGAAGGGGAACATTACTAAGAGGAATGAGATGCCTCAAAACCCAATCCTTGAAGTGGAAGTGTTTGATGTTTGGGGGATAGACTTCATGGGACCTTTTCCTTCTTCTTATGGCAACAAATTCATCTTGGTGGCTGTGGACTATGTGTCAAAGTGGGTGGAAGCCATAGCAAGTCCCACAAAGGATTCAAGAGTGGTGATCAAAATGTTCAAGAGCAATATCTTCCCAAGGTTTGGAGTACCAAGAGTGGTCATAAGTGATGGAGGTTCACATTTCATCAACAAGCTATTTGAGGGTCTTCTCAAGAAGAAGGGAGTGAAACACAAGGTTGCAACACCCTATCACCCTCAAACAAGTGGCCAAGTGGAAGTCTCCAACAAGCAAATCAAGGGCATCTTGGAGAAGATTGTGAGAAATAAGAGGAAGGATTGGTCAGACAAACTTGATGATGCTCTATGGGCATATAGAACAGCCTTCAAGACTCCTCTAGGCACTACCCCTTTCAACCTTGTCTATGGGAAGTCTTGCCATCTACCAGTTGAGCTTGAATACAAGGCTTTGTGGGCTGTGAAGCTTCCAAACTTTGACATCTGTGGGAACCGAAATTCGCACTGTCAATTTTTGATGAACATGTATGGAGGAAAACCGAGTAAACCCGATCTTCCTTGAAGGTTCGAATTCTCTGCGTAATCACTTTAGAATCGATAAAAGATAAGTAGCAAAATAAAAAATGAATGGTCGCTCAGAGGCGTTTTATTAGTTAAAAAGTATGAATACAAGATTTCTCTGAGAGGAGTAGAGATATTCTAACTATCGGAACAACAAAACAAGAGGCGGCTAAGACGTCCTAAGCCTCGCGGTACTAGTCTAACCACCAAAGTTCTAAGTTCTCTAAGCTAGCAGGAGTTCTCTAAGTCTAAAATCTCGGATCCTCTTCTCTTCTGCTCAAGTCCTCCTTATATAGTCGCTTTAGGTCGGTGGCCCGTTTAACCTTTCGCCTTTGGGCCCAAGTTTATCTCTTTTGGAAATATTCCATTTTCCGTCGATCTTCGTAGTTATCCTCGAGCATTGACATTTATCAGCGAAAACTTAGCATTTATCCTACTTTAATAAGTTAGGATAAATTGTCATAGCTCTTATTGGGCTTGGGTCTCCAAAATCGTAAGTGAGCCCGTGGACAAGCTTCAAGCCCTCGAACGTTCGTACGATTTCTCGGAAAGATTATCTTTTCCGAAAAATAAATCGTATAGCCTAAAGAATCGATGTTCGAGTTGATCGTCCTTGTTTTAAACGATACATTTTGTGGAAGAACCAACCTTCCTAGCTCTAGTTGTAAAACTTCGAGGATAACTCTAATCAAGTTGAACCGAGGAACGTTAGGTCCATAGCTAAGGTGCTATGACTTCACGGACACAGCCACGGAAGGTGCGATCTAACCTAATGGACCCCCGAGCTGGAACAGGACTGGATGTGCCGGCGCCCGGGGTCAGCACAGGGTGAGACGGCGCAAGGTGCCCGGTGGAAGCACGGGCGAGCGGTCACGCGCACGGCACAGCAAGAGGCGAGTCAGCACACCGGCACAAGGGGACAAGCACGGGCGAGCCGGCGCAGGGGCCAAGCATGGGGAGAGAAGCCCGGCGCCCGGGGCCAGGCGGGGGGAGCCGGCGAGCCGGGCCCGGCTCCAGACAGGTCGAGCGGCGCGCCGGACAGCCCGCAAGGCCAGCAAGGAGCGGCGCCACGGACAGCACGGGCGAGCGGCACGGCTCCCCCGACCGGGCACCCGGTGACAGCAAGGGCGAGCCGGCTCCGGCGCCCGGCACCCGGTGCCAGCAAGGGCGAGCGGCTCCGGCGCCGGGGCCAGCATGGGCGAGCCGGCGCCCGGCACCCGGGACCAGCATGGGCGAGCCGCCCGGCGCCCGAGACCTTGGTCGCACCTGTTCTTTTGCGATCCAACCTCTGTTGATCGTTTTTTGCGGAAAGTCCGTAGACAGGAAATGATCTTAGCCATTGATTTCGAGATAACTGTTTTCGACCCCAACAACATCAAGAGTGCAAAGGAGAAGAGACTTCTTCAACTCAATGAACTGGATGAGATAAGGATGGATGCCTTTGAGAACTCAAGGATTTACAAAGAAAACACTAAGGCCTTTCATGACAGGCACATCCTCAAGAGAGAGTTCAAGGCTGGAGATCAAGTTCTTCTCTACAACTGTAGACTGAAGTTATTTCCAAGGAATCTTAAGTCAAGGTGGTCTGGTCCATTTGTGATCAAAGAAGTGAGACCTTATGGAGCCATTGTGCTTTGGAACAAGCAAGGTGGAGACTTCACAGTGAATGGCCAAAGACTAAAGGAATACATGGCCACCATACCAAAGGAGGATGGGACATCAACCCCACTCTCTGATGCTCCCCTTGCCTAACCTCAAAGGAGGCAAAGTCAAGCTAGTGACTTTAAACAAGCTCACTTGGGAGGAAGTCCCATGGTTATCCTTGTAAATATTGCATTAGGATTTATTTTTTCAACAATAAGTCACTTGGAGGATGGTGAGAGCTTGGGAATGAGTTGGATAAGGTCTTCGGATGGAGAAAGCATAAAAATAAAATAAAAACAAAAAAGAGAAGAAGGGGTTTGGACCGGGTAGGGTGGACCGGGGTGGCCTACCCGTTCGGATGGCCGAAGGAGAACGGACCGGGGTGGTCTGTCCGGGTAAGAACGCCCGGTCGTGAAGCAGCATGAAGAGGACCGGGATGCATCTGTCCGGGTAAGAACACCCGGTCGTGAAGCAGCAAGAAGAGGACCGGGATGCATCTGTACGGGTAAGAGAACCCGGTCGGGAACCCTACCCAGCTTGACCCGCGCATCGACCCACGGAGCTCCACGACCCAGCCGCGACCCAGGTAAGTATTTCTACCCCTAAACCAGACCCAAACCCACCTACCCTGACCCAGACCCGACCCAGACCCACCCAGACACCCTTAGGGCATCAGCAATGGTGGGACTTTCCTTAGTCCCTTAGCTAAGGGATTTTTTTTTTTTTTTTTTTTGGTCGGTAAGGACTAAGGGACGTCCCGAAAAGTCCCTTAATTAAGGAACTTTTCCTTCTCTTTCTTTCTCGGTCTCCGCGTCCTCCCCTCCAAGGGACCCCTAAGGGACCTCCATTGCACTTGCCCTTAAAGACCTAATTCACCCTCTCTCTCCTCATTTCATCTTCTTCCTCACATCAAAATCCTCTCTAGCCTCCAAGAACCAAAATCACCATAACTTTGTCAAATCTCAACCAAATCACCAAAATCTTTTTCCCACATTCAAGTCTTCTTCCCATAGGTCTAATTCCTTGAATCTTTACATCTTTATCCTTCATTCAAAGCAAGGTATGGTATCTTTAATTTCAAATTCGTAACTCTCATGAACCCTAAAAATTTGAACTTGAAATTTGATCTTTTTCTTGCTAGATTATTGTAAATTAGACTAGGGAAAGCTTATATATCATGCTGGGTAGTTGATTTCATGGTGGAATTGAGATTAATTTGCCCTTTGAAAAATTAGGGTTCATGAGATTTGGGAGTTTTTCATAAAGTGCTTGTTTTAGTTTGTTTTTGGGGTAGATTGGATGCTAGGTTGCTGGAGAACTTCAATTTAGGCTGATTCAAGGTTGATAGTGTTTGATTGAAGGGTTTTGATTCTTGGAGATTCTCATTGTTCATAAAAAAAAAAAAAATTGAGCATGAAAATTCTCTAAGATGTTCTAAAGCCCCCCTTTGCTTAATGCTTTGTTTCTTGTGAGTAATTGATCATTGGAATTGAAATCTTATGCTTTTGATCATGTTTCTCATCTTGAGAAGTTTTTCCTTCTTAAGCTCACTCTTTTCCAAGGTTTAAATTTCAGGAACCAATGGGGCGAAAGAATGAAGTTGATATAGAAGTTGAGAAGCAAGAGCTTGCAGCAAGACACACTGCTCAGTTTGGGAAAACTTTGGGTTCACAGCCTGGTTCAGAAGAGGAGCGTTGCCAGCAAGCTTTGGCAATGCTAAGGAAGAAAGCACAAGCCAAGAAAGATGGGAAGAGAGTTGTTGCTGATAAGGGTGTGACTGATGGTGCTCACAAGCAAGCCAAGAGGGATGGGAAGAAAACAGCTGTTGGGGACAGTGTGACAGATGGTGCTAACAAGCAGGCTCCTCCCAAAAGAGCTAAGGCACCAAGAAACTCTAGTGTGGGAGCTCTTGTTGTAGAGAAAACCAACAACAAAGGTGATCATGCACTTGCTCACACAATGAGGGCTATGACTCCACCTAGGAGAGCACCAAATCTTGTTCAAGAGAATGTAGAAAGCCTTAACCAGCACACCATGGAAGAGACGTTGGCAAGGGCTAGAGCAAAGAAGCAAGGCAAGAAGCCAATAGTTGCAGAGAGTGAAGGTGAAGAGGATGAGATGTCTTCTGATGATGAGCATGCTGATCCTAAATCAAAGTATGACAAGAGGGACAGGTCCAAGAGACCTACTGAGGATGAGCTGGTAGATCTCTTGAGGAATGGAATTGCTTGGGTCCCTACCAGATTTGTTGATAAGATGATCTTTCAAGAGATGTACTTTGATGATGATGTTGAAACCATGCTTGAGCACATGAAGGTGGGAAGACTCTACTCAGCAGCTTACCCTACTCAGAAAGAAGTCTCTTGCCAATTCTTGGCTACACTGGAAGCAACCTTTTACACTTCCAAGCATGCACAGCAAGGATGGGAGGAGATCAAATTCAAGATTGAGGGTGAGGTGTACTCCATGTCTTTCACAGAGATTGGTGAAGTTCTTGGCCTTGAGGATCAGAAAAATTCTTCACTTCCCACACTCACGACAGCCCCTAAGGAGAAGACCATTGCTGAATCAGTGTGGACCTTCTTAACAGGACAAGGGAGAGGAGGCCACAAGAAAGAGAAGAATGGCTCTATTAGGCATCCCATTGTGCGTTATCTCCACAGGCTGCTTAACCACACCCTCTTCCAGAAGAAAGAGATAGGGAATGTTGCTGGAGAAGAGCTGAGATTCCTTCACCAAACAGCCCGACACTTTGCTTCCTTTCCTCAGCTCCCTGTTGTCCCGGATGACTTCTACTCAGATTTTGGTATGGTTGGCTTCCTTGTTCAGCGCTTAATGCACTACAAGAGTTGGGCTTGGACAAACCGTGACTCAGGTCCTCAGATTGGTATTGGTGGATGGATAACTCCATTATTGGCTTACCAGGGGATTGATTTGGGTGATGATGGAGTAGGTCCTACTTTCTTGGATGGATCTTACCTGAAGAAGGCTCAGTTCCTAAGTGGCAGGTTTAATGGGAGATGTGTCTTTTCCTATTCAAGAGGTGGCAAAAGGGCTGAGCTGTTGCTTCCTAACTCTGAACTCACTTCATTGGACACTTCAGGAGACATCAGCTTTGACATCAGTGAGGAGCACCTCCTTAGGAGTCATGGACCCCTTTGCCCTGTGACCCTTCCCAAAGGTGAGAAGGCAGCAAGCAAAAAGTCTGTCTATGATCAGGAGCACACCAGAAGAGCCACTGCTCATCTCTTTGGTCCTCCTCGCTACAAGTTCGAGCAATGCACCAGTTCTTGCCTCTTGGGCCCATTCGCCAAGCTCATGACCAGATTAGAACTCTCCAGAGGTGGAACAGGGCTCAAGATAGGACCATTTTCAAGCTCACCAACCAGTGCAAAGAGCTGAAAAGAACTGTGAAGAGGCAAGCTGAAGCTTCAGCTCGGTTATTGAAGAAAGTGGCTGATGTTCTAGCTAGGGGATCTGTAGCTGGCTGTAAGGCTAAGAACTTTGATCTTGATGCTTTCAATGCACCCCCTCCTCAGCCACTTCATGACCCCTTGATGTCTTGCATATTTTCATTGTTTTAGCTTTCCATTTTGTGCATTTTATCCCTTATAGATTAGGCATTAGGCATACTTAGGTTCATTTTTGAATTCATGAGTCTTTATCAGGTCTTGGAGTGTACTTTGGAGATATTGAAGGTGTTTGGGGGTACTTTGTTACAAAGAGGAAGGATGAAAGATGAGCATGGACGATGGCCATAGAGAAGTCTTTTTATGTTAAGATTTGGTGGAGACATAGCATTTTGAGTTAGCTTTCCAATGGGAGTGGTTCCAAGCCATTTGAAGCCATATTGGAGGAGTTATGATCATTTGAGTGGAGGCATGTCAAGGCACCCGGGTCAGCACACTCGACCTGACAAACCCGCACGGGACGAGGGAGAGATGCTGGACGATGAAGCACCCGGACGGACGTACGCGGCCTCGACAACCCCCACGGCCTGACCGCAGGAACAGAAAGCACGTACGCGGCCTGGACACTCGGGTGAAGTTACCCGCGTACGAACATCAACCCACTGATCACACCCGAGGACGACGACCCGAGTGCGAGCACACCCGGTAGCGACGAACGCCTAGGACAAGACGCGACCGGACGCACCTGAGGAAGGCAACCCGCACGGCCCGACGATGGAGAACGCCCAGGATCAGGACGCGGCCGATCACACCCGACCTCCCTCGCCCGCGTACCACTCCACTCGACCTCAGCACACTCGAGCAAGACGACCCGCGTAGCCTCACACTCGGCCATGACCACTCGAGCAGCACGACCCGCACGGCTTAGACTGCCTGGTCGAGATTCCACACCGGGTGGTCATACCCGGCCTGGTCGATGCCCATCCGACCAGGGTATCCGAACTTCTTCCTTTTGGAGTTTTTTGATTGGCTTAGACCATTACTCTTCTAAGGGCTTTTTAGTCATTTTGCTTTTATGTTTTTAGGGCTCTTAAGCCCACTATAAATACTCTTATTATCCCTAGTTTGGGACTTATGTTATTTTCTATCTAAGAATACAAACCCTTTGAGAAAAGTTTCATCTTTGATTCATAATCTCTTCTCATCTTTGTATTCTTGATTGCTTGATTTCATCTCCATTCTTTCTCTACATGTTTAAGCTTGAATCTCTCATGGATTTAAGAGTAAGCATGTGGATTAGTGAGTAGATCCATTTAAGATCCATGGGTTAGGGTGATTGAGAGTGATTAAGTGTAGATCCAAGGTGCTTAGTGTTAGATCTATCCTTTCCTTGCATTGATTTGGTGTTCTTAATGCTATATTTGAGTTGGCCTCTCAAGCATAGAGCCATAGGCATTTCATGCCCGGAAGGTGTTCTATGAAATGCCTGAACCAACTCATCTATGCTTTTAGCTTGCTTTGCCTAAGGGATTAGTTGTCAAAGAAGCTAGGATTGCTATTAGACTCATTCTCCATGTTTGCTTTGATCATTACAGCCAAAGGGATTTGGTGTACTTGGGTGATCATTGCAAAAGAGCATTCATCTAGGGATAGAGCTTGCTTAGTTTTGTTATCTAGGCATAAGGAATTAGATTGGTTGAAAAGTAGCATCTTGGATTGAATCTTAATCATTTGAAATCAAGTCCCTATACCCATGGGTCTCACTCTCCTCATAAGAAAGAAAGTTTTACTTTTTGTTGCATTTTACTTATTGTCTTAGTTTAATCATCATCCTCTTTAATGATTGCATTTAGATTAAGCATAGACTTGCATTCCCTTTGCTTTGTGGTCACTTAGAACTGGTTCGACAATCTTATATACTACATCATTTGATAAGGACCTTAGAAAAGTCCTTTTATCAAATTGGCGCTGTTGCCAAATTCTAAGTTGATTGTGACATTGGGATTTAATCACTTGCTTGAGACTAAATCATTTTTCTTTTCGTGTGATATTGATTCTTCTTTTGCCTCTTCCTTTGATTTTCAGGTGTATGAACACAAGAAGCAGGGGTGCAACTAACCTGGTTCCCACTGTTGAAGAGATAGCTACACTTGAGAGGGAAATAACAAGAAGGAGAAGAGAAGAAGAGCAACAGGCTCACATTCAGAGGTTGGGGTTTGAGATGGATGATCACCAGCATCAACCTCAAGATGGTAATGGTCAAGGAGCTGACAACCTTGGACCACAGCGCCAGCAACAACAACACCCACAGCGGCCAGCTCGAGCCATTGGCACCTATGACCGTCCTCACATTCATGGCAATAGGACAGGCATCCGCGCACCAGCTGTGGAAGCTAACAACTTTGAGATCAAGTCAGGGTTGTTGAGGGTGATTGAGAACAACAAGTACCATGGCTTGGCTGTAGAAGACCCATTTGATCACTTGGACAAGTTTGATAGCTATTGTGGCTTGTCCAAGACCAATGGTGTGTCCGAAGATGCCTTCAAGATCAAGTTGTTTCCTTTCTCTCTAGGAGACAAGGCACGCCAATGGGAGAAATCTCTACCTACTGACTCCATCACTACTTGGGATGATTGCAAGAAAGCCTTCTTGGAGAAATTCTTCTCTACATCAAGGACAGCCAAGCTGAGGAATGAGATCTCTAGCTTCCAGCAGAAGAACTTGGAAAGCTTTAGTGAAGCATGGGAAAGGTTCAAGGGGTATCAAGCTATATGCCCACACCATGGCTTCTCAAAGGAGAGTTTGCTGAGCACATTCTATAGAGGTGTCCTTCCTGAGTTTAGAGCAAGATTGGATACAGCAAGCAATGGTTTCTTCCTGGGCAGGTCTGAAGAAGATGCTGAGGAGCTGGTTGACAACATGGTGAAGAGTGACTCAGTCTACAGTGGAGAACATGGCAGAGCTGATTGAACAACCAGAACTGATGACAACCAGACCAAGAAGGAAATCAAATCCTTGCAAGAGAAGATAGACTTGCTGATTGCTAACCAAGCCAAAAAGGAGCAGATCAACTTTGTGGGTGGTCCAAGTCAGGAAACTCCTCCTAAGATTAATGAAGTTGAAGGGTTAGAAGGGCAAGAAGAGCTTTGCTTCATCAACAACAATGGTACTTGGTACAGGAAGGAGCCTAACTTTCAGTACAACAACTACCAGCAAAGGTCTTATCCCAACAACCAGCAAGGAGGCTATCAACCAAAGCAAACCACTCAGCAAGGGAACTACCAGCCTAGGCAGAATCCTCCTCCTGGTTTTACCAATCAAGGCAATCAGTCTACTCAAGCTCAAGGTAGCTCCTCCCAAGCTAAAGCTCCAGATTCATCTATGGAAGCTATGTTCAAACAAATATTGGAAGGTCAAACTAGAACAGCCAAGGACATTGGCCATGAGTTCAAGACTGTTCACTCCAAGATTGATAGCAGCTATACTGAGCTAAACAACAAGATTAGAGCTTTGGAGAATCAGTTTGCTTCTATGAACTCTCAGCCAAGTCGCGAACAAGGGACACTACCAGGAAAGGCTGAGCAAAATCCCAAGGAGCCAATGAAGGCAATCACTTTGAGAAGTGGTAGAGAGCTACCTCCAAGAGCTCTCCCCAAGGATGGTGAGACACTAAGTGGGGGGGGGTGGCCATCAACATTGATGATGATGTTGTGATTGTAGATGAGAAGGTTGATGAGGAGATTCTAGAAAAGATTGTTGAAGCTAAGGGTAAAGGAAAGGTTGGAGAAGAGAAGAAAACACTTAAGCATGGTGAAGTTTCCACTCCAACAAAAGAATCATCTTTTGTTCCTCCTCCCTATGAACCTAAGCTGCCATTTCCTGGAATATTCAAGAAGCAACTTTTGGAGAAGTACAAAGCTCTCTTTGAGAAGCAAATGAGTGAAGTTCAAGTCACAATGCCCATCATTGATGCCTTCATGCTTGTCCCTCAATACAGCAAGTTCTTGAAGGATGTTGTGGCTGCCAAGAAGAAGGAAATGGAAGGCATGATGGTTCTTACTCATGAGTGCAGTGCCATCATCCAGAGATTGACAATCCCTAAGAAGCTAGAGGATCCAGGCTGCTTTACCCTTCCTTGTGCCATTGGTCCTTTGATGTTTGAGAGATGTCTATGTGATTTGGGAGCTAGTGTCAGTCTCATGCCTCTATCTGTTGCCAAGAAGCTTGGGTTCAGCCAATACAAGAAGTGTAAACTCTGGTGCTTGCCGATCGCTCAGTCAAATTCCGAATTGGTATCCTTGAAGATCTTCCTGTGATGGTGGGAAATTGTGAAATTCCTACTGATTTTGTTGTGCTTGAGATGGATGAAGAAGCTAGAGACCCCTTGATCCTTGGAATACCATTCTTAGCCACAGCATGAGCCCTTATCAATGTGAAGGAAGGCAAGATTGATCTTCATTTGGGGAAAGAGCACACTCTCCATTTTGATATCAATGAGGTAATGAAGAGGTCAACTGTGAAAGGCCAAGTGTTTTACATAGAAGAGATGGAAGCTCTTGCTGATGAGCTTCTTGAGGAATTGGCACTTAGAGAGTTGACAATGGGGGACCCTTTGCAGCATGCTTTGACAGTGGATAAAGAGGTCCAAGTGGTTGAGAACCAAGAGAGTGATGCTATTGTGGCCATGCTGGATTCTCGCAAGGAGATTGATGATAAAGACCAGTATGAGGAACTCAAACAAGAGGTGCACCAAGCTGCTTCAGCCACTCAACAAGAGGACACCCAACAAGATGATTGGAGTGAGCTCAAGGAACCAAAAGTGGAGCTAAAACCTCTTCCCCATGGTGTAAGGTACGCATTTATAGGCCCTAATGAGTCATATCCTGTCATTGTGAGTAGTGAACTTAATGAACTTGAACTTTCTCAACTTTTAAATGCACTTAAAAAGTTTAGAAAGGCAATTGGGTACTCACTAGATGATATTAAGGGGATATCACCTTCTTTGTGCATGCATAGGATACATCTAGAGGATGAATCAATGACTTTTATAGAGCATCAAAGAAGGTTGAATCCTAACCTGAAGGATGTTGTAAAGAAAGAGATTCTTAAGCTTTTAGATGCTGGTGTTATCTACCCTATTTCAGATTCTAAATGGGTATCTCCTGTGCATGTAGTTCCAAAGAAAGGTGGTATCACTGTGGTAAAAATGACAAGGATGAATTGATACCGACTAGAACCATAATTGGCCATAGGATGTGTATTGATTATAGAAACTCAACTACGCATCTAGAAAGGATCATTTTCCATTGCCATTCATTGATCAATGCTTGAGAGACTTGCAAACCATCCTTTCTATTGTTTTCTTGATGGGTATTCAGGGTTCTTCCAAATCCCCATACATCCCAATGATCAAGAGAAGACAACATTCACATGCCCCTATGGCACCTTTGCTTATCGAAGGATGCCATTTGGGTTATGTAATGCTCCAGCAAACTTTCAAAGGTGCATGATGTCTATCTTCTCGGATCTCATTGAGGATATTGTGGAGGTATTCATGGATGATTTTTCTGTCTACGGATCTTCGTTTTCTGCTTGTTTGTCCAACTTGTGCAGGGTCCTACAGAGATGTGAAGACACCACCCTTGTGCTGAATTGGGAGAAGTGTCACTTCATGGTCAAGGAGGGGATTGTGCTTGGGCATAAGATTTCAGAAAAGGGCATTGAAGTGGACAAGGCTAAGATTGAAGTGATGGTTAGCTTGCCACAACCAAAGACAGTGAAAGACATCAAGAGCTTCCTTGGCCATGCTGGCTTCTATAGAAGATTCATCAAGGACTTCTCAAAGATTGCTAGACCAATGACCAAGTTGCTATGCAAGGAGGCCACTTTCAGCTTTGATGAAGATTGTCTTAAGGCTTTCAAGAGGATAAAGGGTGAACTTGTTAGTGCCCCCATTGTCCAGCCACCTGATTGGGACCTCCCTTTTGAGATAATGTGTGATGCTAGTGACTTTGCTGTTGGGGATGTCTTGGGGCAGAAGAAGGATGGCAAGACTCATGTGATTTATTATGCTAGCCAAATCCTGAATGATGCACAGATGAAGTATGCCACAACTGAGAAAGAGATGCTGGCCATTGTCTTCGCCTTTGAAAAATTCAGAAGCTACCTGGTGGGTTCCAAGGTCATTGTGTATACTGACCACGCAGCTGTAAGACATCTCCTAGCAAAGAAGGATGCCAAGCCAAGACTACTAATGTGGATCCTTTTGCTTCAAGAGTTTGACTTGGAGATTAGAGACAAGCCAGGGATTTAGAATGGAGTTGCTGATCACTTGTCCAGGTTGAGGATTGAAGGTGGAATCCCTATTGATGAGGGACTTAGACAAGAACATGTCATGTCCATCATGTCAGTGGTGGAAGTTATTGAGACTGAAAAAAAGATTGAAGAGGTTAAGGCAGCTGAAGAGAAGGGACCTTGGTATGCTGATTTGGTTAACTACTTAGCCACTGGAAAGGAGCCATTGGGTCTTGCGGGGTATGAGAAGAAGAAGTTCTACAAAGACTTGAAGAGATACTATTGGGATGAACCATACCTCTACACCCTATGCAAAGATCAGATTTATAGAAGAGTGGTGGCTGAAGAAGAAGTCGAAGGGATCCTCTCACATTGCCATGGATCTTCCTATGGAGGCCATTTTGCTACATTCAAGACTGTCTCAAAGGTGCTACAAGCTGAATTCTGGTGGCCACATATGTTCAGGGATTCACAAGACTTCATTTCAAGATGTGACTCTTGCCAAAGAAGGGGGAACATTACTAAGAGGAATGAGATGCCTGAAAACCCAATCCTTGAAGTGGAAGTGTTTGATGTTTGGGGGATTGACTTCATGGGACCTTTCCCTTCTTCTTATGGAAACAAATACATCTTGGTGGCTGTGAACTATGTTTCAAAGTGGGTGGAAGCAATAGCAAGTCCCACAAATGATTCAAGAGTGGTGGTCAAAATGTTCAAGAGCAATATCTTCCCAAGGTTTGGAGTACCAAGAGTGGTCATAAGTGATGGAGGTTCACATTTCATTACCAAAGTATTTGAGGGTCTTCTCAAGAAGAATGGAGTGAAACACAAGGTTGCAACACCCTATCACCCTCAAACAAGTGGCCAAGTGAAGGTCTCCAACAAACAAATCAAGGGAATCTTGGAGAAGATTGTGGGAACCAAGAGGAAGGATTGGTCAGCCAAGCTTGATGAGGCTCTTTAGGCATATAGAACAGCCTTCAAGACTCCTCTAGGAACTACTCCTTTCAACCTTGTCTATGGGAAGTCTTGCCATCTGCCAGTTGAGCTTGAATACAAGGCATTGTGGGCTGTGAAGCTTCTAAACTTTGACATCAAGGGTGCAAAGGAGAAGAGACTTCTTCAACTCAATGAACTTGATGAGATAAGGATGGATGCCTTTGAGAATTCAAGGATTTACAAGGAAAAGACTAAGGCCTTCCATGACAGGCACATCCTCAAGAGAGAATTCAAGGCAGGAGATCAAGTTCTTCTTTACAACTCTAGACTGAAGTTGTTTCCAGGAAAGCTCAAGTCAAGGTGGTCTGGTCCATTTATGATCAAAGAAGTGAGACCTTATGGAGCCATTGTGCTTTGGAACAAGGATGGTGGAGACTTCACACTGAATGGCCAGAGACTTAAGGAGTACATGGCTACAATACCAAAGGAGGATGGGACTTCAACCCCACTCTCTCATGCTCCCCTTGCCTAACCTCAAAGGAGGGAAAGTCAAGCTAGTGACTTTAAACAAGCTCACTTGGGAGGAAGTCCCATGGTTATCCTTGTACATATTGCATTAGGATTTTAATTTTTCAGCAACAAGTCCCTTGAAAGATGTTGGGTCCATGTTGGGAGCTTGAGAATGAATTGACTGAGGTTTTGAGATGGAGGAAACACCAAAAGATGTGAAATGGTTCAGTGATCAGGAGAGAAAGAGGTGAAAAATGATGGTCTGGTCGAGTATTACCCGGGTCATGACACCCGTGTTATCCTACCCGCATGGACTGATGGGTGTTGGGGTCAAAAACGGTTATCTCGAAATCTGCGGCTAAAGATCCTTCCAAACTCAAAGATTTCCCGCACGAACGGCCAATGGGGGAAAGATCGGGCAACGGAAAACCCACGGGAGGCAGAGAACCCTTGGCGCCGGCGGCAGGCGAGACGGAGCCGGCCTGGCGCCGGCGGCAAGCCCCCTGGCGCCGGTGGCAAGCATCACGCAAGCCGGCCTGGTGCCAGCGGCAAGCCCCCTGGCGCCGGCGGCAAGCGTCACGCAAGCCGGCCTAGCACCGGCGGCAAGCCCCCTGGCGCCGGCGGCAAGCGTCTAGCAAGCCGGCCTGGCGCCGGCGGCAAGCCCCCTGGCGCCGGCGGCAAGCGTCACGCAAACCGGCCTGGCGCCGGCGGCAAGCCCCCTGGCACCGGCGGCAAGCGTCACGCAAGCCGGCCTGGCGCCGGCGGCAAGCCCCCTTGCGCTGGCGGCAAGCGTCACGCAAGCCGGCCTGGCGCCGGCGGCAAGCCCCCTGGCGCCGGCGGCAAGCGTCACGCAAGCCGGCCTGGCGCCGGCGGCAAGCCCCCTGGCGCCGGTCGACGGTCCTCGTCCTGGTCTGGATCAATCCTCGTGAGTTTGATACGATCACGGCTACGGAATAAACATCTTTCGATTCGACTCGATTGGAATCATCCTCGATGTTTTACGAAAAAAATTAAAAGGATTGGATTTCTCGTAGAAGATATCGTATAAAACAAGATCGATTAACTCGAACATCGATCCTTTAGGCTATATGGTTTATTTTACGAGAAAGATAGTTTTTCCAAAAATCGTATAAAACGTTCAACGACTTAAGACAAGTCCACGGACATACTTACGATTATAAGAATTCAGGCCCAATCAGGCTATGACGGTATATCCGATTTCCCGAACATCGGATAAACATCAAGTCACCGAAAAATAGGAGAAAACTCGAGGATAATTACGAAGATCGACGAAAATGGAATACTTCTTGAAGAGATAAACTTGGGCCCAAAGGCGAGGTCCATCATCCTAAGGCAAACCGACCTAGGAGTGGGTATATAAGGAGAGCAAGAGCAGAGGAGAAGGGGATCCGAAAATTAGACTTGGAGCACTTTGCTAGCTTAGAAGAATTAGGGTTTAGGTGGTTATACTAGCGGAGCAAGGCTTAGGACGTTTGGCTGCCTGCGACTCTATATTTTCTTTAATCGCAAATCTCTCTGTCTTTTGGAGAATCCTTGTATTCATATCTTTCATTCAATAAAACGCCTTCGAGCAAATATTACAATTCTTATTTTTCTCATCTGTTAACTTTCTCGATTTCGTGTGGCAACGCAGAGAATCCGGACCTTCAAGGATAGTCGGGTTTACTTGGCTTTCCTCCGCAATCTTATTCATTTAAATTCGACGGTGTGAATTTTGGTTCCCACAATGGGCGTCAGAACGGATAGCACGCGGGTGGACACACCCGGCTGGACGGCTGGTACGCGGGTGATAACACCCGACTGGAAGAACCCGCACGGGCTGGGAGCACTCGGACTGAACGGATGGAACACACGCGGGTAGACGTACCTGGTTTGAAGAGCCCGCACGGGTTGAGAGCATTCGGAAAGATAGCACGCGGGCGAGTATACCCGGGACGCACCAACCATGCTCACGCCCGCGTACGACCTGCGCATGACCCGCGCATGACCCGACCGCGACCCGACCGCCCGCCCAGGTAAGTTCTTCTTCCTTTTTTAAGACCCAAACCCGGATCCGACCCACCAGACCCGACCCACCAGACCCGACCCAGACCACCCCTAAAACCCTAATTCACCCTCTCTTTCCTCATTTCATCCCCTTCCTCACATAAAAATCCTCTCTAGCCTCCAAGAACTAAAATCCCCATAACTTTCTCAAATCTCAATCAATTCATCCAATTCCTTTTCCCACATCCAAGTCTTCTTCCCCTAAGTTTATTTCCTTGAATCTTTTCATCATAATCCTTCATCCAAATCAAGGTATGGTACTTTTCAGTTCAAATTCGTAATGCTCATGAACCCTAAAATTTGAACTTGAAATTTTGAACCTTTTCTTGCTTGATTCTTGTAAAATAGACTAGGGATTGACTATATATGATGATGGGCTGTTGCTTTCTTGGTCAATATGAGCTGAATTTGGATTTTAAGAAATTAGGGTTCATGAGATTTGGGGATTTTTGAAAAAGTTCTTACTTTTGGTTGATTATGGTCTAGATTGATTGGAATTGATGTTCTAGAGCTTGTTTAACATTCAATTTCAGCTTGCTTGGTGATTTCCCTTGGAATTGGCTAGATTAGGTTCCCTTGTTCATGAGAAAAAAAAAATTTGAATTTTGTGGACATGGGATTTTGATTGCTTTGTGATAGTCTTGCTAGGTTCCTGGTTTTAGACTAGGTTTGCAAGTGTTCATTCAACCTCCTATCATTCCAAAAGTGTTATTTCTTCCTTGTGCTTAATCTTGTCCAAGTCTTGAAATTTTTTTTCAGGTTCAAGATGGGAAGGAAAGATGAGAACTTGATTGCACAAGAAAAGGTTGAGGCTGCTCATAGAGAGACTGCTAGGTTTGGGAAAGAGTTAGGCTCCATGCCTGAATCTGAGGAGGAACGCAGGCAGCAAGCCTTGGCAATGTTGAGAAAGAAAACACAAACCAAGAGGGCTGGAAAGAGAGTGGTTGATGGGGCTAACAAGCAAGCCAAGAATGAAGGACAAAGGGTTGCTAGTGATGAGAAAGGGACTGCTGGTGCCCACAAGCAGTCTAAGAGGGATTAAAAGAGAGTGGTTGATGATGATCACAATACAACCAAGAAGGATAACAAGAGGTTGGCTAGTGATGAGAAAGTGATTGACGATGCTTACAAAAAGGCCAAGAGGGATGGAAAAAGAGTGGCTGTTGGTGATCACAAGCACACTCCTTCAAAGAAAGCTAGAGCTCCAAGACCTCACAGTGTGGGACCTCTTGTTTTGGAGAAGAACACCAAGAAGGATGCTGAGAAACCAAATCCTCCCACCAAGATCACGATCAAGGCACCAAAACCAAAGACATTGGCGCCTCCACCCTTGGAGCAAGTAGATGAAATCGTTGAAGAAGCATCTTCTCCAAATGGTAGTGTGGCTGAGCAAGAGACTTCCGAAAAACTGGGTTTCAATTCTCATAGAGATAGACAAAGGAAGCCTACTGAAGTTGAACTATTGGAGCAGATGAGGCAAGGAGTATCTTGGCCTCCAACCAGATCTGCTGATGTGAGGCTAATGAGAGAGTTAGAGATTGATCAAGACATGAAGGATTTGCTTGCTCTCATGAACATGGACAGCTTCTATTCCATGGCTCACCCAACACATAAAGAGGTCTCTTGCTAATTCTTGGCATCCTTGGAAGCCACATTCTACTCTTCTGTACCTGAGGAACAAGGTTGGGGAAGAATCAGTTTCAAGATTGATAAGAGAACCTACTTCATGACTTTTGCTGAGATTGGAGAGGTACTGGGCCTCAAGGATTTGAAGGAGTCTTCTTTGCCTAAGCTGAAAGGGCTTCCTAAAGGAAAGACCCTTCCACACTACACCTACAAGTTCTTATCCGGCAAAGATAGAGTGTCCAGCAGAGACAAGAATGCTTCTATCAGGCATCCATCAGTCCGCTACCTCCATAGGCTGATTGTCCACACCATCTACCCGAGGAAAGAGCCAAGTAACGTGAATGGAGAAGACTTGAACCTCATGCACCAAGCTGTCCAGCACTTTGCCTCACCTCCTCACTTACCTGAAGTTCCCACTGATTTTTACACTGAGTTTGGTATGGTTGGATTCTTTGTGAGGCGCCTCATGTACTACAAGGATTATGCTTGGACAAACAGGGATCCAGAGGCTAAGATTGGGATAGGTGGCTTGATCACACCATTCCTTGTGCACCAGGGTATTAGCTTGGGCGATGATGCATCCGGTCCCTCTTTCATTGACCTCACCTACTTGAAGTCAGCTCATTAGTTCTCTGGAAGATACAATGGGAGGTGTGTTTACTCGTACTTGAGAGGTTCCACCACAGTTGAGCTGCTTCTCCCTAACTATGAGCTCACTTCATTGAGGACACCAGGGACTATAAGTTTTGATATCAGTGAGCAGCACCTCCTAGGCAGTCATGGGACTCTCGGCCCTATGGTACTGAATATGAACGAGAAAGCAGCAGCGAAGGCAGCTAAGTTTGATCAGGGGTATTCCAGCAGAGCCACAGCCCATCTCTTTGGTCCATCTCGCTATAAGTTTGAGCAACGCACCAGTGCCCTGCCTATTGGTCCCATTCGCCAAGCTCATGACCACATTAGCACACTACAAAGGTGGAGCAGAGCTCAAGATAGGACCATCTTCAAGCTCACCAAGAAGTGCAAGGAATTGAGGAAAACTGTGAAGAGACAGGCTGAAGCTTCAGCTCAGTTCATGAGGAAGGTGGCTGATATTCTTACTAGGGAAGCTGTAGCAGGCTGCAAGGCTGAGGATTTCGATCTAGATAATTTCCTTGCACCCCCTTCTTTTCCCCTTCATGACCCAAATGCGCCACAAACCGAGAAACAAGCCCTCCGTAGCTTGAGGAACTCTTACATCTTCCCCTCTGTGTCCGGGAACAAGTCCCCCTCTCTAGACACCACTAATGAGGAAGGTGACTCTGAGGATGAGGCATCTGCCTCATCACACGCTCCATGAGGTACTCCACTTCCTGATCATTGTATATACCATTCATCTTTGCATTTAGATTTATTTTATTTTCTTTTAGGCCATTCTCTACATTTAACAAACACAGAGACTGTGTGAATTAAGTGTGGGGGAGGTGCCAAGTTGCTGATCTTCTTGTGTTTTATGTCATAAGCATGCACTTGTAGATATTTATTGCATAGAAAAACCAAAAAAAATTTGAAAAATTTGAAAAGCACAAAAAGAATCATGTAGTTGCATTAGGATTGAGTCTAGATCATTCACTTGCATAAAAAAAAAAAGAGAAAAATCATCATATAGGTTGCATCATGCATAAGGGGACAAGGATGATAGTTGCCTTGTAAAGATGCTCATGCTAAGTTCTTAAAGTGATAACCTTTATAATCATAGTAAGTAGCTTGAGCAATCTTAGGATAGCTTGTAAACTTTGAGCCTTGAAAACTCTTCCTAAAGCTTATTTGATTGATTGATACTCTCTCTTTGAAGTTTGCTCCTGTCATATTGAGACTCTAAGTCTCTTGCTCATGGTCCCTTGTGTACGAAGTCGTGGATAGAACACTTGAGTTGTCCCTCCCATACTTTGCCTATCTTTTTGGACAAACTCAAGTGGTACTCCACACCCTTAAACCCTTACCTCCTTTCAAGCCTTCATTGTTTGTTGAGTGAGGCCTTCTTTGGAAAGCTTTACATGTGCATAATGTTGAGAGTATTGGGAACGACAATGCTTGATCTCCATTTTAGCTAGATTAGATACTCATATTGTCTAGCTTCTAGGATGGGGGTGAGTGTTGTAAGGTATGATCTTGGGAATGTGAAAGGTTTTGAAAAAAAAAGATTAACTCAAGGAACTCCAAGTTGATAAGTGATTTAGTCTATAAGGGATAAGAGAAATAAAAGTTCTAAGCTCTAGTTAAAAAAAAAAAAAAGAGAAGTCTTGGCCCCTATAAAAAAAAGAAAAAAAAATAATAATAATGAAAAGGGGGCTAGCAATGTTTAAGAAAGAGCTGATAAGAGTTTAAAGAGTGAAAATCCCATGTAGACTTCAATAAGAAAGAGTTCTTAATGAGAAAATATCTTGAGTGTTTTGGGGGAATCTTTGGGTGAGAGATGTGAGTGGTTTTGACTTTGGGAATGGGGATATAACTTATGTATTTGGGAAAAGGGTAGAACAATGGAGATTGAGCATTGTATGCATGAGTTGATCCCTTTCTTAGATATATTATGTGCAATGTCAAGGCTACTTTGTTTCGAGAGTAAACCACGTTCAAAGATCCTTCTTGAACTATTTGATTTGTTTTGCATCAAAGCCTTTCTCACCAAACCAAATGACTTGGACCATTTGACCATTTGCAAGAGACCTTTTGAGTTTGCTTAACGATTGTTAGAGAGCAAGTGGATTTGTGGATTGTGGATTCATGATGAGTAAGTGTAGGGATCAAAAGAGTTAAGATAGGCCTTGAGAAGTTAGAGTTGGATTGAGTGTTTGCTCTAGCTAGGTGGTATGATTATACAAGGTTATCAAGTTGAGAACTAAGAAGAGCATTCTTTTGGCTATGAGTTCCCTCCTTCAAACCTCTCCTCCTTAGTCCTTGCTAGTTTACTTGTGGACAAGTAAAGGACTAGTGTGGGGGAGTTGATGTCTTGCATATTTTCATTGTTTTAGCTTTCCATTTTGTGCATTTTATCCCTTCTAGATTAGTCATTAGACATATTTAGGTTCATTTTTGCATTCATGAGTCTTTATCAGGTCTTGGAGTGTACTTTGGAGATATTGAAGGTATTTGGGGGTACTTTGTTACAAAGAGGAAGGGTGAAAGATGAGCATGGACGATGGCCATAGAGAAGTCTTTTTATGCTAAGATTTGGTGGAAACATAGAATTTTGAGTTATCTTTCCAATGGGAGTGGTTCCAAGCCATTTGAAACCATATTGGAGGAGTTATGATCATTTGAGTGGAGGCATGTCAAGGCACCCGGGTCAGAACATTCGACCTGACCAACCCGCACGGGACGAGGGAGAGATGCTGGACGATGAAGCACCCGGACAGACGTACGCGGCCTCGACAACTCGCACGGCCTGACCGCGGGAATAGACAGCACGTACGCGGCCTGGACACCCGGGTGAAGTTACCCGCGTACGAACATCAACCCACCGATCACACCCGAGGACGACGACCCGCGTGCGAGCACACCCGGTAGCGACGAACGCCTAGGACAAGACGCGACCGGACGCACCCAAGGAAGACAATCCGCACGGCCCGATGATGGAGAACGCCCAGGATCAGGACGCGGCCGATCAGACCCGACCTCCCTCGCCCGCGTACCACTCCACTCGACCTCAGCACACTCGAGCAAGACGAACCGCGTAGCCTCACACCCGGACATGACCACTCGAGCAGCACGACCCGCACGGCTTGGACGGCCTGGTCGAGATTCCACACCCAGGTGGTCATACCCGGCTTGGTCGATGCCCATCCGACCAGGGTATCGGAGCTTCTTCCTTTTGGAGCCTTTTGATTGGTTTAGACCATTACTCTTCTAAGGGCTTTTTAGTCATTTTGCTTTTATGTTTTTAGGGCTCTTAAGCCCACTATAAATACTCTTATTATCCCTAGTTTGGGACTTATGTTATTTTCTATCTAAGAATACAAACCCTTTGAGAAAAGTTTCATCTTTGATTCATAATCTCTTCTCATCTTTGTATTCTTGATTGCTTGATTTCATCTCCTTTCTTTCTCTACATGTTTAAGCTTGAATCTCTCATGGGTTTAAGAGTAAGCATGTGGATTAGTGAGTAGATCCATTTAAGATCCATGGGTTAGGGTGATTGAGAGTGATTAAGTGTAGATCCAAGGTGCTTAGTGTTAGATCTATCCTTTCCTTGCATTGATTTGGTGTTCTTAATGCTATATTTGAGTTGGCCTCTCAAGCATAGAGCCATAGGCATTTCATGCCCGGAAGGTGTTCTATGAAATGCCTGAACCAACTCATCTATGCTTTTAGCTTGCTTTGCCTAAGGGATTAGTTGTCAAAGAAGCTAGGATTGCTATTAGACTCATTCTCCATGTTTGCTTTGATCATTACAGCCAAAGGGATTTGGTGTACTTGGGTGATCATTGCAAAAGAGCATTCATCTAGGGATAGAGCTTGCTTAGTTTTGTTGTCTAGGCATAAGGAATTAGATTGGTTGAAAAGTAGCATCTTGGATTGAATCTTAATCATTTGAAATCAAGTCCCTATACCCATGGGTCTCACTCTCCTCATAAGAAAGAAAGTTTTACTTTTTGTTGCATTTTACTTATTGTCTTAGTTTAATCATCATCCTCTTTAATGATTGCATTTAGATTAAGCATAGACTTGCATTCCCTTTGCTTTGTGGTCACTTAGAACTGGTTCGACAATCTTATATACTACATCATTTGATAAGGACCTTAGAAAATTCCTTTCATCACCCCTCTGTGCCACAAACAAAGAAGCAAGCTCTCCGCCGCTTGAGGAACCCTTACATCGCCCCATCCGAGTCCGGAAACCAGTCACCTTCTCTAGACACCACTGATGATGAGGATGACTCTGAGGGTGAGGCATCAGCCTCATCCCACCCTCCATAGAGGTACTCCAACACCTTCTCATTGTATGTACCATTCATCATTTCATTTAGATTTTATTTATCTTTCCTCTTTTTGGCCCTTCTCTACATTTAACAAACATAGAGACTGTGTGAATTAAGTGTGGGGGATGTGTCAAGTTGCTGATAGTTTTGTGTTTTATGTCATATGCATACATTTGTAGATAGTTATGGCATAGAAAAACCAAAAAAATTTGAAAAATTTGAAAAGCACAAAAAGAATCATGTAGTTGCATTAGGATTGAGTCTAGATCATTCACTTGCATAAAAAAAGAATCATCATATAGGTTGCATCATGCATAAGGGGACAAGGATGATAGTTGCCTTGTAAAGATGCTCATGCTAAGTTCTTAAAGTGATAACCTTTATAATCATAGTAAGTAGCTTGAGAAATCATAGGATAACTTGTAAACTTTTGAGCCTTGAAAACTCTTCCTAAAGCTTCTTTGATTGATTGATGCTCTCTCTTTGAAGTTTACTCCTGTCATATTTAGACTCTAAGTCTCTTGCCCATGGTCCCTAATACACTTGAGTTGTCTCTCCAATTCTTTGCCTATCTTTTTGGACAAACTCAAGTGGTACTCAACACCCTTAAACCCTTAAACCGTTTCCTCCATTCAAGCCTTCATTGTTCGTTGAGTGAGGCCTTCTTTGGAAAGCTTTACATGTGCATAATGTTGAGAGTATTGGGAATGACAATGCTTGGTCTCCATTTTAGCTAGATTAGACACTCATATTGTCTAGCTTCTAGGATGGGGGTGAGTGTTGTAAGGTGTGATCTGGGAAATGTGAAAGGTTTTTGAAAGAAAAGGTTGACTCAAGGAACTCCAAGTTAATAAGTGATTTAGTCTAGAAGGAATAAGAGAAATGAAAAGTTCTAAAACTCTAGTTTATAAAGAAAGTCTTGGCCCCCAAATAAAAAAAAAAAAAGAAGAAAAAAAAAGAGAAAAAGAATAATGAAAAGGGGGCTAGCAATGTTTAGAGAGAGCTGATAAGAGTTTAAAATGTGAAAAATCCCTTGTAGACTTCAATAAGAAAGAGTTCTAAATGAGAAAGTATCTTTGAGTTTTTTGGGGGAATCTTTGGGTGAGAGATGTGAGTGGTTTTGACGTTGGGAATAAGGATGTAACTTATGTATTTGGGAAAAGGATAGAAGAATGGAGATTGAGCATTGTATGCATGAGTTGATCCCTTTCTTAGATATATTATGTGCAATGTCAAGGCTACTTTGTTTTGAGAGTAAACCACCTTTAAAGATCCTTCTTGAACTACTTGATTTGCTTTGCATCAAAGCCTTTTTCACCAAACCAAATGACTTGGACCATTTGACCATTTGCAAGAGATCTTTTGAGTTTGCTTAATGATTGTTAATGAGCAAGTGGATTTGCGGATTGTGGATTCATGATGAATGAGTGTAGGGATCAAAAGAGTTAAGATAGGCCTTGAGAAGTTAGAGTTGGATTAAGTGTTTGCTCTAGCTAGTTGGTATGATTATACAAGGTTATCAAGTTGAGAACTAAGAAGAGCATTCTTTTGGTTATGAGTCCCCTCCTTCAAACCTCTCCTCCTTAGTCCTTGCTAGGTTACTTGTGGACAAGTAAAGGACTAGTGTGGGGGAGTTGATGTCTTGCATATTTTCATCTATTTAGCCATTATTATTGCATTCTTTGTCTTGTAGGCTAAGGTTTAGGCATGTTTAGGATCATTTTGCATTCATTTGTCCTTATGAGGTGTTGGAGTGTGCTTTGGTGTGATTTGAGGTGTTTGGGAACCTTATGACCCAAATAGAAGTGAAGATTCAAGATTGGCCATAAGAAGAGAAGTGAAATCAAGAGATGGAGAGTTGGACCGGGGAGACCAGACTGGATACACATACTCGGTCGGATGGGATTTGATCAGGACGTCCGGATGACCGGGTAGATCCATCCGGGTTCGAGCAGCCAGTCGGGAAGGACGCCAGCAGAACGGACGGCCGGGTAGATCAGTCCGGGAAGGGACACCCGTACGGGAGGAAGCCGCATCCGGACAGGCCGGGGACAATGGACTGGCTTGGAGCACCCGGACAATGAAGAGCATGAAGTGGACCGGGGAGACGCGTCCGGCTTGGTGAATCCGGACAGGAGAAGCACACGTGCAGGACGTCTGGACGACCGGGGGCTTGGTGAACCCGGTCAGGACAAGGCTCTGCTAGAATAAGAGTTGAACCGGGGTGGGACGACCGGGTTGGACCACTCGGTTGTTGGGGTCAAAATCGGTCAACGACTAAATCATCACCCGAAAGTCCTCGGAAGAAAACTAAATGACGATCGAAACCGAGAAACGGATCGTCACTCGACGAACTTACGGGAAGGCATGAACGGACTGTGAGCCCCGGGGATCGACGAAGGCGAGCAACAGCAGCATCGGCGGACGCGGGACACGGCACGGGCGGCAGGGCGCCTGGCGCCGGCGGTAGGCCGACCACGCCGCGCCTGGCGCCGGCGGCGGGCCGACCACGCCGCGCCTGGCGCCGGCTGCAGGGCGCCTGGCGCCGGCGGCAGGCCGACCACGCCGTGCCTGGCGCCGGCGGCAGGCCGACCACGCCGCGCCTGGCGCCGGCGGCAGGGCGCATGGCGTCGGCGGCAGGCTCGTCCTCTCCCATCTGGCGCCGGCGGCAGGCCCATCGCCTCCCGTCTGGCACCAGCGGCAAGGGTCCTGGCGCCCATCCGTGCAGTCGTCTCGTGATCTCGGGCAACGCAACATCTTGGTCCCTTAAACCCAAGTTCGAATTGTTCGAGAAACACGACGATTCTTCCGCAAAGCCTTCTTGATTGTTTAACAAAGTTCATATTTTAAAATCTAAGTTCAAAGCCTCATTACTCAAACCCTCGAAGACGGGAAGTCTACTAATCCAAGTCCATCTCGATCCCGATACTCGAGAAATCTCGGAAGACCATAAAAGGTTCGAATGATGAATGGATTTCGATTCATCGTATAAAACGATCACGGTTATTCTAAACACCAATCATCTCGACTATACGACGAATTGGGATTCCTTCGGAAATGCCGAAACCTTCGAAGACTATTCTTTCGAAAAACCGTAAAAACGGCTAAGTAGCCCGACATGACCAAAACGGCCCACTTATGATTTTCCGAAAAAGGAAGGATAACTATGACGGTTTATCCTTATCCTCACATAAGAGATAAATGTCAAGTTTTCCAGAAGATAAATGTCAAGTTTTCCGAAGATAAATGTCAAGTTTCCCGATAAAAACGAAGATGGACAAAAATGGAAAAAGCCCGAGTAAGCCCGAAGGAAGATAGACTGTCTTAAGAGGAGTATATAAGGAGAGCTTTGGGCGAGGAGCAAATCATCATAAAATTTCCAGAGCACTTTAGCACTTAGAGCAAATTCAGCATTTCATTTCTGTTTTCACTAGCGAGCTGCGACTCAACTTAGTTAGATTTAGGCGGCCGGACTAGCACACTAATCGACAGCTCTTGTAGCCGATTTCTTTACCTGTTGTTCACGCTCAAATGCGAATTCGGAAATAAGATATCTTTTACTCTATTTTTACGATTTTTATTTTACAACTTAAATTCGCATTGATTGTGTCGTGTGTGGCCCAGCAGATATCCGGGACCTTCAGGGAAGATTAAGTTTACTTGGCTTTCCTCCAAATCAAACGAAAACTCGACAGTGCGAATTTCGGTTCCCACAGTTTGGCGCTAGAAGGAGGGGGGATTACGGATCTATCTATCTCGCAACTGCACACGCTCGATCATGTCTACTGACGTCACCAAAGACAAGCCAACGCTAGACGGAACACCCGTCGACGCCAACGTTGAAAAGACTCCAACTGGAGATACGTCCACAGTCACTGCTGATGCAAACACTGAGACGCTCAGACAGATGAAGGAACTGTTCACCTCCGCCCAGGAGCGGGCGGAACAACAGGACAAGCTGATAACCTCGCTCGCAAAACAGGTCAGCACCTTAACTGCAAGGAGCAAGCTGCCGCGCGGATCCACCAAGACACGGCGCGGCAGAAGACTCGACTTTGGATCTCCCGGAGAACGAGAAAAAGATGCCCCGAAAGAGTCCACTCCCGAGGAAACGGCTCCAAAAGGACAACAAACGACCTCGCAGAACCTTCCACCCCCAACTACAGGAAACAAGGAAAGCGACGTCGAGCGCTTCGATCCAGATATCAGCGACCAATCGAATCCTTCCAATGAAGACGCTGACATCCACCCTAGGAGGACCTGAAGCCAGTCCGCTCGGCAGACGGTATCCTTCGAGAGGCCCATGACAGAAGAGGAGGAAGAACTCTACTGGATTGAGCAGGAAGAACTCGCGGTGGATCAAGCTCGGATCCATCGCGACCAGCGCCGACAAACTCGGAGAAACGCCGGTAGCAATAACGAGATCCATGATCTCCGCGAATCTCTCAAAAAGACCGTGGCCGAGGTGAAAGCGGTGAAATCGCAAATCCACCAGGCGACCAGTTCCGCCCCCGAGATCGATAGACTTCTCGAGGAAGCACCGAAAAAGCCGTTCACCGCTCGGATCACGGAAACACACATCTCAGACACAGGGAAAATCAAAATCCCGGTCTATGACGGTACTACGGATCCTAAGGCGCACCTGCAGTCTTTCCAGATCGCAGTGGGTAGATGCAAACTCCCGGAGCGCGAACGAGATGCGGGTCATTGTCTTCTCTTCGTCGAGCACCTCAAAGGCGCTGCGCTCGAATGGTTCTCCCGGCTCAATAGGAACTCCATCGGAAGCTTCCGCCAATTGGCCTCGGCGTTTCTCAAACAATACTCCATGTTCATGGATAGAGAAACGTCCGACGTGGACCTATGGAGTCTAGCTCAGAAGGAAGACGAGTCGCTCCGCGACTTCATGCGAAGATTCAAACTGGTGATGGCCAGAGTAACAGGCATCAGCGACAATGTCGCAATCGACGCCCTAAGGAAAACTCTCTGGTACAAGTCGAAGTTCCGAAAGTGGATATTACTGGAAAAGCCGCGGACAATCCAGGATACTCTCCACAAAGCAACGGACTTCATCATCATGGAGGAAGAGAGGAAACTTCTATCGCAGAAGCACGGATCGCAGAAAACCGCATCCAAGAAGAAACCCTCTGGTAACGACAAGTACGTCCATCACGAAGGGGAAGACGCCCAAGGAGAGCATAACTACGCCATCAACTCGGAGCAAGGCAAAACCTCCGGAAACACCTGGACCAGGAACCAGTACAAGGATAATTCCTACTGCGAGTTCCACGAAACCACAGGTCACTCCACTGCGAACTGCAAGGTTCTCGGCGCCCGGCTCGCCGCAAAGCTCCTCACCGGCGAACTGTCAAAGGTCAAGAGTATAAAGGACTTGCTCCTGGAGTCCGACCGCCCAAAGACCAACAAAACTATCTCCGAGGACCGCGCCACCGAAAATCAATCGGGTGAAAATCGCGGAAGGAGACAGGACGACCAAGGGAACAACAGCAGTCGCCAGAGGGTAAACATGATCATCGGAGGATCGCAGTTCTACCAAGACTCTGTCTCGTCGATAAAAGCCTACGGGCGAAAAGCCGAGACGAGTTCCAACTGGTTTCCAGATACCGATATTCCCAACCACACGATCGTTTTCGAGGAACAGGAAACTGTCAGAATCGACAAACCTCATTGCGATCCTTTGGTTATCGACCTGGTAATCCAGGATCTCGAAGTCGGCCGCATCCTCGTCGATACAGGAAGTACGGTCAACGTCTTCTTCCGCGACACCCTCTACAGGATGAAGATCCCACTTGGGGAAGTCATCCCTGAGCCAAAACCTTTGACTGGGTTTTCGGGCGTCACTTCCATGACCCTAGGGAGAATTAAGCTCCGAGTCATGGCAAAGGAAGTCACAAAGATCGTCGAGTTTGCAGTAGTCGACAACCCGGCCATCTACAATGCCATCATGGGAACCCCTTGGATCAACTCCATGAAGGCAGTACACCACATATCACCTCGGCATCAAATTTCCGACTCCAACCGGAATCGCAGTAATCTGGGGTAGTCAGAAACAATCGAGACTCTGTTACCTAGCCGTGTTCAAACTGCCAAAAGATCGGAACGCCCCTGCGGCCAACCCGAAACGAGCAAAGGAATCACACAACATTCCTGAAGACTCATAGAAAGATGATCCAGAATCATCCGAACAGGCAACGATTCAAGACAGTGACAAAGTCTCTGAGTCCATCGCTGTAAAAGCAGACAGCTCGACCCCCGAACAAACCACCGATCCGACTAGCACGATCGGAACGGCAATGCACGGGGAGTAAAAATGTCTGCAGCAACTATCAGAACTACGAGATGGCTTGATCCTCGAAATAGGTACGTAGGCAGCTCGTCGAAACCCGGCGAGTTCAGCTATCCCCCTCACCAAAAAAGAGGGGGGGGGGGAGTGGGTACGTATACTCCTATACTCCCACGAAAAACGCGAAATATCCGCACATGTACTAGAACTTTTCGAAATTTTTTAATAAAATTCTTTCTATCTATTTTTTATGCTCACTTAATAAACGCGTAAACACTTCGGAAAAACGAAAATCATATCTTCAAAAGAAACGCGAGACGTCGCAACTTCTGAAAAAGATAACAAAACTCGTATCATCCGCTAAAACAGTCCACCTGCGACTTAAAAACAACTTATGCCCGTCGATTGGCCCCGACGGACGCACACAGAAACGTTTCACTCAATACAAACTTGTAGTCAGACCTATAAGGTCCTCTTACATCCGACAAGGATATCATAGCGCGCTATACAAGAAACCCAAAATTTTGGTTTAGCGTCTCGGATAAACTCCGAAGATAGCTCGATTCTTTTAACACAAGTCATACAAACCGGCGACTAGTCGCGGACTTTAAACGAAAAGAATCAGGAAGAAATCACTAACAGGCAAAACGAAAGCCGATCAGTCATCGCACAGCCTTAAAGCTGAGAGTAAGCCTAGGTCGTGCCCTAAACCCAGTCTTGCTGGATCTTGACATCTCACAGACATAGTATCGTATACGAGATCCCAAAACATGTCTCTTATCGCTTACACCTAAAAACGCTCGCTAAAAAGTAGCATACTGACCAAGCGAAAAAAAAGAGTTAGGATACGAAGTGACTACTCGCATTCTTTCCTCTACACTTGACGAAAGTATAAATCAAAACAAAAGACGAAATCTCACAAATTTTTATATATTCATAAGACCGCAGAAACGGCAGGATTCTAAGCCACCAACGGTCAGTCCCAAAAACATAAGAATGCAACCTCCAACGGTCGCAGACTAAACTCCTAAAAACGGCCACACGCGGCCAAACATACAACTCACAAAAGAAAGTCAACATCGAGAAATCCAGACGCGGAAATCCCGAATGAACCCGCAGGCTGGTCCACTTCCTCGTTCACACCTTGGGCGTTCTCGCCACCTTCGGCGTTCTCATCAGCTCCGGCCTCCACCGTATCCTCGGAAACCTCGATAGGCTCCCATAGTCTCCGGACTCTTTCTTCGACTGGAGGAACCAAGGATTCAGCATGAGCACACTCGGCCATGAAGTCCTTCATCTCAGCAATCTCGGAATCAAAGGAGAAATCCGGGTTCTGAGACTTGTAAAGATTCACGACCGAGCCCCGGCACTCGCGGAAATCGCCAACAAACTCCTGAGCATCTTTAAACATTGAAACTCAGCAGCAAACGATTCCGCCCGTCTCGCCACCTCGGCTGCGACCATTCTCCTTCCTCTCCTTTCCGCCCGAACAAGGGCTCGAGCATGAAGCTCAGCTTGCTTTGTGTTCTGCGCCTCTACCTCTTGTCGGAATCGGAAGAGCTCTCGCTCAGCTTCTTTGGTCTTGAAATTAGCAATCCTAGACTTGCGGAAACTTGAGTCAAGCACATTGCCAAACACTCTTAGTCCCTGCATAAATTCAAGATCAATAAATATACATATATACAGATTCAAAAATACGGTTAAGAAGTTCAAAGGGCAAAACCTCGTTGACCCGCTGGGAACCCTCGGCAAAAACCCGTTGCTTCTCCTCATCCTCCAGCGACTCACCAGTAACGAACTCCGGAGGAAGGCCGTCAAAGAAATTGTTGGGGACTGGAAAATCGCTGGCTCCGCCTTTTTCCGTTGGAACGAAACTAGGGTTTTCCCCCTACGGCGAAGGGTCTTTCGAACCTTCCCCACAGTCGACTTCTTTACTTTACGAGATCTCTGTTTACGTCTCCAAGTAGGAGCTTCGATAACCGGTTCGGCATCGCATGTCGGGACAGGGTCTCGGGACCGGTAAAGCCTTACCGCGTCTCGAATCCGTCCAAGGGTGAAGGACATCCAGAAAAACGGCCTTTGACGAAGGAGATCCCTCTTGACAAAAAGATCACCATGCGTATGCGCAACACTCCCGTTCTCTACAAGCGAAACTTTTTCACTAAAAACTCGCACTTCCAGAATGGTGAAATAGACAACAAGTTTTTATCATATTACCTCGGTTGAAGTTCCATGCGTGCGGAAATAGATGGAGGCAGCTCTCCTCGACGGACTCACCATCTATTCGGACATAGAAGAAACGCTCCTGCCACAACTTAGGGTTCGAAGTAGTCCCCTGAATTATGGTCATATCCTTCTTGGGCACCATGGTGTAGTAACCGTAGCTCCCCGTTGGTCGAGTGCTCCAAAGACCTTCGAAATCAGCGGGACTAAGATCGATCCCGAGCTCATAACTTGCGATCAGCACACCAAGCCAACTCTCTAAGGCAGGAACACTGAGCTGGTTGATCGAAAGTTAGAAGTGACGAAGCGCACGAACAATGGTACCGGGGATCGGGAACCACATGCGGCAATACGTAAGGAAGGCCTCGTAACATGTAAAGAAACCTTCCGGAGGATTCCTCGCACTCTCGTTGCGGACAGGGATTCGGAATTTAACTCCATCAGGAATCTGGTAAAAATCCCGAAGAGTCCTGAGATATTTACGTGAAACCAAGCTCAGCGTAACCCACAAGAGCTCGGTAATACGCATTCTTCGCCTCCTCATCGACTAATTCCTCTTGCTTCACCATCACGTGGGCAGGAGAGTCATCCGAGGATGAATGGGAAGAAGAATTTCTCTTGGAGGATCTTGAAGACATTGTTCTTAAAGAGAGAGAAAGGATTCTTGAGAGAGATGAATTTTTTATGATGAAGCAAGAATGAATGAGATTTCTTACTCCATCCTTATAAAGGAGGTAAAATCACTATTTACCCCGACTTTAGGCAAACGATTACGTCTCTACACCTTCCCATACGGCTATACCGCAAGCTAGGACCCGAAAGGCACTACGGTTCCTAGCTAGCTGGGGGGCTAACTGTTGGGGTCAAAATCGGTCAACGACGAAATCGTCACCCGAAAGTCCTCGGAAGAAAACTAAGTGACGATCGAAACCGAGAAACGGGTCGTCACTCGACGAACTTACGGGAAGGCGTGAACGGACCGTGAGCCCTGGGGATCGACGAAGGCGAGCAACAGTGGCATCGGCGGACGCGGGACACGGCACGGGCGGCAGGGCGCCTGGCGCCGGCGGTAGGACGACCACGCCGCGCCTGGCGCCGGCGGCAGGCCCGTCGTCTCTCGTCTGGCGCCGGCGGCAAGGGTCCTGGCACCCATCCGTGCAGTCGTCTCGTGATCTCGGGCAACGGCAACATCTTGGTCCCTTAAACCCATGTTCGGATTGTTCGAGAAACACGACGATTCTTCCGCAAAGCCTTCTCGATTGTTTAACAAATTTCATATTTTAAAATCTAAGTTCGAAGCCTCATTACTCAAACCCTCGAAGACGGGAAGTCTACGAATCCAAGTCCATCTCGATCCCGATACTCGAGAAATCTCGGAAGACCATAAAAGGTTCGAATGATGAATGGATTTCGATTCATCGTATAAATCGATCACGGTTATTCTAAACAAAATTCATCTCGACTATACGACGAATTGGGATTCCTTCGGAAATGCCGAAACCTTCGAAGACTATTCTCTCGAAAAACCGTAAAAACGCCTAAGTAGCCCGACATGACCAAAACGGCCCACTTACGATTTTCCGAAAAAGGAAGGATAACTATGACGGTTTATCCTTATCCTCACATAAGAGATAAATGTCAAGTTTTCCAGAAGATAAATGTCAAGTTTTCCGAAGATAAATGTCAAGTTTCCCGATAAACACGAAGATGGACGAAAATGGAAAAAGCCCGAGTCAGCCCGAAGGAAGATAGACCGTCTTAAGAGGAGGATAGACCTCCAAATCAAACGAAAACTCGACAGTGCGAATTTCGGTTCCCACATCGGTTTACCCCTGACCGAGTTTAATGCTTTCTTCCTATTGATTGAGACCCATTTGGCTCAGGGACTTTTTAGTCATTTTGTTTTATGTTTCTAAAGCTTTTAAGCCAAGTATAAATACTCTAGTTATCCCTATTTTCGGAGGTATGTTATTTCTCTCTAAGAACACAAACCTTTGAGTAAAGTTTTATCTTTGAATCATAATCTCATCTCATCTTTGTGTTCTTGATTGTTTGATTTCATCTCTTTTCTTTCTCTACATGTTTAAGCTTGAATCTCTCATGGGTTTAAGAGTAAGCATGTGGATTAGTGAGTAGATCCATTTAAGATCCATGGGTTAGGGTGATTGAGAGTGATTAAGTGTAGATCCAAGGTGCTTAGTGTTAGATCTATCCTTTCCTTGAATGATTTGGTGTTCTTAATGCTATATTTGAGTTGGCCTCTCAAACATAGAGCCATAAGCGTTTCATGCCCGGAAGGTGTTCTATGAAATCCCTGAACCAACTCATCTATGTTTTTATCTTGCTTTGCCTAAGGGATTAGTTGTTAAAGAAGCTAGGATTGCTATTAGACTCATTCTTAATGTTTACTTTGATCATTACAGTCAAAGGGATTTGATGTACTTGGGTGATCATTGCAAAAGAGCATTCATCTAGGGATAGAGTTTTTCAAGCATAGTGTCTAGGCATAAGGAATTAGATTGATTGAAAAGTTGGCATCTTGGATTGAACCTTAATCATTTAAGATCAAGTCCCTATACTCATGGGTCTCATTCTCCTCATAAAGAAAGAAAGTTTTATATTTTCTTGCATTTTAGATATTGTCTTAGTTTAATAATCATCTCCTTTAATGATTGCATTTAGATTAAGCATAGAGTTGTATTCCCTTTGCTTTGTGGTCACTTAGAACTGGTTCGACAATCTTATATACTACATCATTTGATTAGGACCCTTGAAAAGTCCTTTCATCACCTTGAACTCTCTCTTGAGGATGTACTTGTCATGAAAGGCCTTGGTTTTCTCCTTGTAGATCCTTGAGTTCTCAAAAGCATCCATCCTTATTTCATCCAGCTCATGTAACTGAAGGAGTCTCTTCTCCTTTGCACTCTTGATGTCAAAGTTTAGAAGCTTCACAGCCCACAATGCCTGGTATTTAAGCTCAACTGGTAGATGACAAGACTTCCCATAGCCAAGGTTGAAAGGGATAGTGCCTAAAGGAGTCTTGTAGGCTGTTCTATATGCCCAAAGAGCATCATCAAGCTTGTCTGACCAATCCTTCCTCTTAGTTCCCGCAATCTTCTCCAAGATGCCCTTGATTTGCTTGTTGGAAACTTCCACTTGGCCACTTGTTTGAGGGTGATAATGTGTTGCAACATTGTGCTTCACTCCCTTCTTCTTGAGAAGACCCTCAAACAACTTGTTGATGAAATGTGAACCTCCATCACTTATGACCACTCTTGGTACTCCAAATCTTGGGAAGATATTGCTCTTGAACATCTTGATCACCACACATAGTCTACAGCCACCAAGATGTACTTGTTTCCATAAGAAGAAGGGAAGGGTCCCATGAAGTCTATCCCCCAAACATCAAACACTTCCACTTCAAGGATTGGGTTTTGAGGCATCTCATTCCGCTTAGTAATGTTCCCTCTCCTTTGGCAAGAGTCACATCTTGAGATGAAGTCTTGTGTGTCCTTGAACATATGTGGCCACCAAAACCCAGCTTGTAACACCTTTGAGACAGTTTTGAAGGTAACAAAATGGCCTCCATAGGAAGATCCATGGCAATGTGTAAGGATTCCTTCAATTTCTTCATCAGCCACGACTCTTCTATAGATATGATCCTTGCAAAGAGTGTAGGGGTATGGCTCATCCCAATAGTATCTCTTCAAATCTCTGTAGAACTTCTTCTTCTCATACCCCGCAAGATCCAATGGCTCCTTTCCAGTGGCTAAGTAGTTAACAAAATCAGCATACCAAGGCCCCTTCTCTTCAGCTGCCTTGACCTCTTCAATCTTCTTTCCAGTCTCAATAACTGCCACCACTGACATGATAGCCATGACCTGCTCCTGTCTAAGTCCCTCATCAATAGGGATTTCACCTTCAATTCTCAGCCTGGACAAGTGATCAGCTACTCCATTCTCAATTCATGGCTTGTCTCTAATCTCTAAGTCAAACTCCTGAAGCAAAATAATCCACCTCAGTAGTCTTGGCTTGGCATCCTTCTTTGCTATAGGATGTCTCAAAGCTGCATGGTCAGTGTACACAATGACCTTGGAACCCACCAGGTAACTTCTGAACTTCTCAAAGGCGAAGACAATGGCCAGCATCTCTTTCTCAGTTGTGGCATACTTCATATGTGCATCATTCAAGGTTTGGCTCGCATAATAAATCACATGAGTCTTGCCATCCTTCTTCTGCCCCAAAACAGCCCCTACAGCAAAATCACTAGCATCACACATTATCTTAAAGGGGAGATCCCAATCAGGTGGCTGGACAATGGGAGCACTAACAAGTTCACCCTTTATCTTCTTGAAGGCTTCAAGACATTCTTCATCAAAGCTGAAAATGGCCTCCCTGCACAGCAACTTGGTCACTGGTCTAGCAATCTTTGAGAAGTCTTTGATGAATCTTCTATAGAACCCAACATGGCCAAGAAAGCTCCTGAAGTTTTTCACTGTCTTTTGTGGAGGCAAACTAACCATCACTTCAATCTTAGCCTTGTCCACTTCAATACCCTTTTCTGAAATCTTATGACCAAGCAGAATCCCCTCGTTGTCCATGAAGTGACACTTCTCCCAATTCAACACAAGGTTGGTGTCTTCACATCTCGGTAGGACCCTGCACAAGTTGGACAAACAAGCAGAAAACGAAGATCCGTAGACAGAGAAATCATCCATGAATACCTCCACTATATCCTCAATGAGATCCAAGAAGATAGACATCATGCACCTTTGAAAGGTTGCTGGAGCATTACATAACCCAAATGGCATCTTTCGATAAGAAAAGGTGCCATAGGGGCATGTGAATGTTGTCTTCTCTTGATCATTAGGATGTATGGGGATCTGGAAGAACCCTGAATACCCATCAAGAAAGCAATAGAAAGGATGGTTTGCAAGTCTCTCAAGCATCTGATCAATAAATGGCAATGGAAAATTATCCTTTCTAGATGCAGAGTTGAGTTTTCTATAATCAATACACATCCTATGGCCAGTTATGGTTCTAGTTGCTATCAATTCATCCTTGTCATTTTTAACCGCAGTGATACCAACTTTCTTTGGGATAACATGCACAGGAGATACCTATTTAGAATCTGAAATAGGGTAGATAACACCAGCATCTAAGAGTTTAAGAATCTCCTTCTTTACAACATCCTTCAGGTTAGGATTTAACCTTCTTTGATGCTCTATAGAAGTCATTGATTCATCCTTAAGATGTATCCTATGCATGCACAAAGAAGGTGATATCCCCTTAATATCATCTAGTGAGTACCCAATTGCTTTTCTAAACTTTTTAAGTGCATTAAAAAGTTGAGAAAGCTCAAGTTCAGTGAGTTCACTACTCACAATGACAGGATATGTCTCATTAGGGCCTAGAAATGCGTACCTTACACCATAGGGAAGAGGTTTGAGCTCTACTCCAGTCATCTTGTTGGGTGTCCTCTTATTGAGTTGCTTGATATCTTGTGTATTTGCATGATTTTAATATTTTTTTAGCTTCTTTTTGATCTTTAGAATCCATATAGAATGCATATAGGTTGCATTTTCATTGCATTTGTCCGTATCAGGTATTGGAGATGCTAGTTGGTGACTATGGAGACATTAGAGATGATTTTTGAGCAAAAGGATGATTCATGTTCGAGAAAGCTCCCCAGGACTAAGTGTTGCAGCGGCCAGACGTCCCCAGCGGCCTGAGAGCCATCCACCAAGTCGAACCAGGCGCGACATGAAGTTGAAATTCCCCAAGTGTTGGCGCGGCCTAGTGGCGTGGCCTAAGGAGACCGGGGGATAAAGATGATCAAATTTGCGGAAACTCACTCGGCCTGATCCCGCGGTCTACGAAGCCGCGCCTCAACAAGAAGCTCTCCACGGTCTAAGTGTCCCAGCGGCCTTGTGGTGCGCCTTCCAGGCCGCTGCCTGCCCTCTAAGTGACTATTTACCATTTTGCCCTCTACGTTTTAGACTCTGAAAACCTAAGTTTAACTACTCTTTGTAGGCCATTTGAGCCAGATTATCTTTTGTTTTTAGAAAAACCACCAAAAACCTCTTGGAAAGTTAATCTCTTGAAATCATTTGATCATTTGTTCTTGTTATTCTATTGATTTTCAATCTATTTTATGTATCTCTCTACATGATTAATCTGAAATCTAATATGGGTTTAAGAGGAATCATGGAGATTAGTGAGTAATCCTCCTTTGAATACATGGGTTAGGAGATTAAGGGTGATTAGGCTAGATCTAGGATGTTTTAGTGTAGATCATTCTTATTCCTTGCTAGTAGAGTATTCATAATGCATCTTCTGAGTTGGCCACTCAAAAGTTGATCTTTAGGCATTTCCCACCCACAAGGTGTTCAATGAAATGCCTGAGATAACTCTCCTAAGCTTTTAACATACTTTACCAAAGACATTTGTTGTTAAAGGTGTTAAGATAGCCAATAGACTTGCTAGTAATGATTGCTTTCATATTATTCAACCAAAGACATTTGATGTTTGAAATGTTGTGGAACCAAAATTCACACAGTCGATTTTAATGAATAAAATATGGAGGAAAGCAAGGAAAACCCTACTTTTCTTGAGGTCCGAATTCTCTGCGACAGCCAACGACAAGTGACCAAATAAATGCGGAAAAGGGTTTGTTAAGAGTTGGGACTGGACCTTAAGACAGGCTGCCTACGTACCCCTTTCGAGAATCAAGTCGGACGTAGTTCAGTTAGAAAGAATTGAACAAGAGATCGAACTGTCTGGGCGAGTTCGTCAAGTACGAGCGTTGGTCATAGAAACAGGCATGTCGAAGATTATGCCTAGGGTCTCTATGTGCGGAGCTCTGAAGTTAAAGAATTGTTAGATCCTTCCGAGAGGAACAGAGGTCTACGGATGAGATAAAACTAGAACAAGAGGCGGCCAGACGTTCTAGGTCCTGCCTTGCTAGTCTAACCACCTAAATTATAAGTTCTCTATGCTAACGGGAGTTCTCTAGGTCTCAAATCTCGGATCCCTTTTTTCTTCTGCCCCAGCTCTCCTTATATAGTTTCTTTTGGTCAGTGGCCTGTTTATTCCTTTGCCTTCGGGCCCAAGTTTATCTCTTTTTGGGAATATTCCATTTTTCGTCGATCTTCGTAATTATCCTCGAATCCTGACATTTATCTTCAGAAACTTAACATTTATCCTACTTCCGAGAGTTAGGATAAACCATTATAATTCCTATGGGCTTGGATCCCCTCTGATATTGTAGGTGGACCTCTAGACAAGTTTGGATCCTTGCGGACCGTTTTTAGGCCTTTGGGCGTTTATAGGATTTTCTCGGTTTTAGTCGTAAAACTTCGAGAATAAATTTAATCGAAACGAAGCAAGAAGTATGTGGTCCCAAAGGTCGGACACCACAGCTATACGGAAGATACGGGAGTCAAAGTAAGTCGGACAGGCCGGGATCAAGTCAGCTCGTTGGTCAAGCTGACCCGCGTGCTGGTCGAGCTCGCCCGGCGAGTACACCCACGCCGGGGTTGAGCTCGCCGGCGAGCTGACCCACGTGCTGGTCGAGCTCACCCGGCGAGTACACCCAGGCCAGGGTTGGGCTCGCCGGCGAGCTGACCCGCATGCGGGTCGAGCTCGCCTGGCGAGTACACCCACGCCAGGGTTGAGCTCGCCGGCAAGCTGACCCGCGTGCTGGTCGAGCTCGCTCGGCGAGTACACCCATGCGGGGGTTGAGCTCGCCGGCGAGCTGACCCGTGTGCTGTTCGAGCTCTCCCGGCGAGTACACCCATGCCGGGGTTAAGCTCGCCGGCGAGCTGACCCGCATGGGCGTACTTGCCCTGCATGCTGGTTGAGCTCGCCTGGCGAGTACACCCACGCCGGGGTTGAGCTTGCCGGCGAGCTGACCCGCATGCTGGTCAAGCTCGCCCGGCGAGTACACCAATGCCGGGGTTGAGCTCGCCGGCGAGCTGACCCGCATGCTGGTCGAGCTCGCCCGGCGAGTACACCCATGCCGGGGTTGAACTCGCCGGCGAGCTGACCCGCATGACGGTCATACTCGCCGGGCGAGTACGCCCATGCTAGGGCTGAGCTCGCCAGCGAGCTGACCCGCGTGCTGGTCGAGCTCGCCGGCAAGCTGACCGGCGTGACGGTCATACTCGCCGGGCGAGTACTCCAATGCTGGGGATTGAGCTCGCCGGCAAGATGACCCGCGTGTTGGTGGAGCTCGCCGGGCGAGTACGCCCACAAGGTGGCCGAGTTAGTGACTTTGTTCTCTTCGTAAAATCTCAACGGAAACTACAATTGAGACGAAACGAAAGCCATTTTGATCTAGACTCAAAGGAGAACAAAGTTGAGCTTGCCCTAGGCCGAGGTGGTCATTACAGAGGGCGAGCTGACCCGCGTGATGGTTGTACTCGCCGGGCGAATACACCACGAGGTGGCCGGGACAGTGACTTTGTTCTCTTCGTAAAATCTCAAGGGAAACTCCGATTGAGACGAAAGGAAAGCCATTTTGATCTAGACTCAAAGGATAAAAAATGTGAGCTTTCCCTACGGTGAGGTGGCCATTACAGAGGACGAGCTGACCCGCGTGATGGTTGTACTCGCCGGGCGAGTACACCCACGAGGTGGCAGGAACAGTGACTTTGTTCTCTTCGTAAAATCTCAACGAAAACTCCGATTGAGACGAAACGAAAGCCATTTGATCTAGACTCAAAGGAGAACAAAGTGAGCTTGTCCTAGGGTGAGATAGGAAGACTGAGCTCGCCCTATGGCGAGTTGACCATGTAAGACCAAGCTCAGACCTCCTTTGGTTTTGCCGTTTGTTTCCCGAGAGTTGTGTGTCGGAGAGATTGGATATTCTATTTCGAGAACTTTTCATATAGCCTCTTTTGGATTTATACGAGACTTTTAGTTCCGAGAAATACTTTCCGGGGACTTTCAGGCATTGATTCCGTCGTGACTGATTCTGACCCCAACAAATGTGTTAGAAAATGAACATTCATCTAGACATAGAGTTTGTTTAAGTTTATGTCTAAGCTTAAGGTTGATAGTTTGATTGATCATTTGCCATCTTTAGTTCGAAACTTGATCACCCAAGGTCTAATTCCTATACCCATGAGTTCTCTTTTATCATACCCAAAGAAAGTCTCTTCATTTATTGTTTTACTGTTTTGTTATTGCATTCTCTCATTAGCAGTAGTTCAAAACCATCCAAATTATCGGTTGCACTTAGATTAAGTAGGTACTTGCATTCTTGGTGCTTTGAATCCCTCAGAACTGGTTCGACATTCACTCATACTACAACATTTGTCTTAGGAGCCTTGAAAACTCCTAACATCAAATTGGCGCCGTTGCCAAATTCCGAGTAGATTTGAACATAGAGATTTAGTCACTTGTTTGAGACTAAGTCATTTTTCTTTTATCTTGTTACTGATTCTCCATCTTCATCTCTTTGCATTTCAGGTGTATGAACTTGAGGAGTAAAGGCACAACAAACCTTGTTCCAAGAGTTGAAGACATTAGAGCATTTGAGAGGGAAACTAGAAGAAGGAGACAAGCAGAAGAGCAACAGGCTCACTTGCAAAAGTTGAATATAGATATGGCAGACTTACCTCAAGGAGGAAATGTGAACGGTCAAGGTGCTGACAACCCTCCACCACAAGGGCCACAACACCCACAGCGACCAGCTCGACCCATTGGAACCTAGGACCGCCCTAACATTCATGGTCATAGGTTAGCAATCCGAGCACCAGCTGTGGAAGCCAACAACTTTGAGGTCAAACCAGGACTCCTCAACGTGATCGAGAACAACAAGTATCATGGCTTGGCTGTAGAGGACCCATTTGATCACTAGGACAAGTTTGACAGTTACTGTGGGTTATCAAAAAACAATGGTGTGTTCGAGGATGCTTTCAAGCTCAAGCTATTTCCTTTCTCTTTGGGGGATAAGGCACGTCAGTGGGAGAAGTCTTTACCCAGCGACTCCATCACCACCTGGGATGACTACAAAAGAGCATTCTTGGAAAAGTTCTTCTCTACCTCAAGAACTGCAAAGCTGAGAAATGAGATTTCAAGTTTTCAGCAGAAGAACTTGGAAGGATTCAGTGAAGCTTGGGAGAGATTCAAGAGCTATCAAGCTCAATGCCCACACCATGGTTTCTCCAAGGAAAGCTTGCTAAGCACATTCTACAGAGGTGCTCTTCCTAAGTACAGAGCCAGGTTGGATACTGCAAGTAATGGGTTCTTCTTGGGAAGAACCCAGGAAGATGCAGAGGAGCTAATTGACAACATGGTGAAGAGTGACGCAGTCTACAGTGGAGACCATGACAGAAGCGTTCGAACTGATGATAAGCAGACGAGGAAGGAGCTAAAGGCTCTGCAGGAGAAGATAGACATACTCATTGCTGATAAAGCTACACAAGAGCAGCTGAACTTTGTTGGAAACCAAAACCAAGAGGCACCACCTGTAGTCAATGAGGTTGATGGGCGGGAAGGTCAAGAAGAGCTGTGTTTCATCAACAACAATGGTAGTTGGTACAGGAAAGAGCCTAATTTTCAGTACAACAACTACCCACAGAGATCTAATCCCAGCAACCAACAAGGAGGCTACCAGCCCAAGAGCAACTACACCACTGGTCCTTCTAACAACCAACAGAGTGCTTACCAGCCTAGGAACAATCAGCAAGGAAACTATCAGCCTCAGAAAAACCCTCCTCCTGGCTTCTCCAACAAAGGGAACCAATCTTCTCAACAACAAGCTAATCCTTCTACCTCTACTCCTCAGGAAAGCAGAACTGATACTCTACTGAAACAGATCCTGGAGTCTCAAACTATAAGTGAGAAGCATGTTGGTTATGAGTTGAAGAACCTCCACAACAAGATTGATGGGAGCTAAATGATCTCAACAACAAGTTCAGGGCTTTCGAGAGCCAGTTTGCTGCCATGAACACTCACCAAAATCATCAGCAAGGTTCTCTACCTGGAAAACCTGAGCAAAACCCCAAGGAGGCAATGAAAGGTGTTACCCTCAGGAGTGGAAAGCAGTTACCTCCTAGAACACTCACCAGGATGCTGAGAAACAAGGTGAGGGGGTGGCCATCAACATGGATGATGAGGTAGTGATTGTGGATGAGAATACCAATGATGAGATCTTGGAGAAGATTGTGGAAGCCAAGGTAAAGGAAAGGTTGAAGAAGAGAAGAAAATTGTGAAAGTTGGTGAAGTTGCTGCTTCAGCAAATGAGAATTCTTTTGTTCCTCCTCCTTATGAACCCAAACTCCCATTCCCTGGAAGATTCAAGAGGCAGCTGCTAGAGAAGTACAAAGCTCTGTTTGAGAACCAGATGAGTGAAGTCCAGGTCACAATGCCCATCATTGATGCTTTCATGCTGGTTCCTCAATGCAACAAGTTCCTGAAAGATGCTGTAGCTGCAAAGAAGAAAGAGATGGAGGGCATGATGATTCTTACCCATGAGTGCAGTGCCATCATCCAGAGGCTTGATGTTCCAAAGAAGCTAGAGGATCCAGGATACTTCACACTACCTTGTGCTCTTGGTCCTATGGTGTTTGAGAGATGTCTCTGCGATTTGGGAGCTAGTGTCAGCTTGATGCCTTTGTCTATTGCAAAGAAGCTTGGATTCACTCAGTACAAGAAGTGTAGACTACCTCTGGTTTTGGCTGTGAAGTAACATGTGGGTATCTTGGAGGACCTCCCTGTGATGGTTGGAAATTATGAGATCCCTACAGACTTTGTGGTACTTGAGATGGATGAGGAAGCTAAAGATCCCTTAATCCTTGGAAGACCTTTCTTAGCCACAGCAAGAGCTATTGTTAATGTAAAAGAAGGCAAGATTGATCTCCATTTGGGTAAAGGGAATATCCTCCACTTTGACATCAAGGAGATAATGAAGAAACCAACTGTGCAAGGGCAAGTCTTCTACATTGAAGAGATGGATGCTCTTGCTGATGAGCTCCTTGAAGAGTTATCACTAGAAGACCCTCTCCAGCATGTTTTGACAATAGAGAGAGAGGTTGAAGTGATTGAGAACCTGGAGAGTACTGCCTATGGGATGATGCTGGATTCACCCAAAGGATTTGGTAATGAGGATCAGTATGAGGAGCTGCCACAAGTGGTTCATCAAGAAGCCTCAGTCACCCAACAAGGGGATATCAAGCAGGATGAATGGAGCGAACTTAAGACGCCTAAGGTGGAGCTTAAACCTCTTCCCCATGGTGTAAGGTATTGATATACCATGGATTTTACCCGTTTTTACTCATGGTATATGAGTGTTTTTACTACTATTATCTATGTTTTGGAGTCTATTAGGTATGTTTTCAGGTTCGGGTACGTTCTGGAGAAATATGGTGATTTTGGTGTCTTTTGGAGCCTTTTAAGTGCAGAGCTGCGCAGACGTGTCAAATATTTAGCTATGGATGGAGACCTCCCACTGTTAGATTGAGCCTATATTTTGATACAAGATAGAGCTTTGAGTTATCTTTCCAATTCCACCGGTCTCAAGTCAATCAGAATCATGTAGCAGAAGTTATGCTCGTTTTACTGAAGAGTGGTCAGTCTGCCTCGCGAGAGAAGGCTGTCGAGAAGATGAATGGATATCGATCGATGCCACAGCCTTGGTATCGATCGACATGGATCCCAGAATGTGGGCCGAGCATATTTTATGACCGATTAAAGCCCAGGAGCCACCACAAAGTTACCAAAATACCCTTGGACGACAAGAAACCTTATTTATGTGTTTTCAAAGCCATAGTTGACGGCTACACTTTCTTTACTTCATTATTCTTGTTTTAGGGCTGAAGAGAAGATCAATTCTCCTTCAGAGATTGATTGGAACTCCATTGGTTTTATTATTGCTTTCTATTCTATTCATCTATTCTTTCTATGATTTCTGTGACAACTATCATGTCTGAATAGATCCACCTGCTAGGTTTGTTGGGGTCAAAATCGGTCACGACGGAATCAATGACTGAAAGTCTCTGAAAAGTATTTCTTGAAACAAAAGTCTCGGATAATTTGAAAAGAAGTTATACGAGATTTTCTCAAATTAGAAAATCCGCTCTCTGGTGAGGTCGAAAACGGTTATCTCGAAATCAACGGCTAAAGATCTTTCCAAACTCAAAGATTTCCCGTACGAACGGTCAACGGAGGAAGGATCGGGCGACGGAGAACCCACGGACGGCAGAGGATCCCTGGCGCCGGCGGCAGGCAAAACGGAGCCGGCCTGCCCCCTGGCGCCGGCGGAAAGTGTGACGCAAGCTGGCCTGGCGCCGGCGGCAAGCGTAACGCAAGCCGGCCTGGTGCCGGCGGCAAGCGTAACGCAAGCCGGCCTGGCGCCGGCGGCAAGCGTAACGCAAGCCGGCCTGGCGCCGGCGGCAAGCCCCCTGGTGCCGGTCCTCGTCCTGGTCTTGGTCCCACCGTGCTCGGTCTGATCCCATCTTGGCATTGCTTGGATCAATCCTCGAGGGTTTGATACGATCGCGGCTACGGAATTAAACATCTCTCGATTCGACTCGATTGAAATCATTCTCGATGTTTTACGACAAAAATTAGAAAGGTTGGATTTATTGTAGAGGATATCGTGTAAAACAAGATCGATTAACTCGAACATCGATCCTTTAGGCTATACGGTTTATTTTACGAGAAAGATAGTCTTTCCGAGAAATCGTATAAAACGTTCAACGACTTAAGACAAGTCCACGGACTTACTTACGATTTTAAGAATTCAGGCCCAATCAGACTATGACGGTTTATCCAATTTCCCAAACATCGGATAAACATCAAGTCACCGAAAAATAGGGGAAAACTCGAGGATAATCACGAAGATCGACGAAAATGGAATATTTCCTAAAGAGATAAACTTGGGCCCAAAGGCGAGGTCCATCATCCTAAGGCAAACCGACCTAGAAGTGAGTATATAAGGAGAGCAAGAACATAGGAGAAGGGGATCCGAAAATCCTAGATTGGAGACCTAGAGAGCTCCTGTTAGCTGATAGAACTTATAATTTAGGTGGTTAGACTAGCAAGGCAGGCCCTAGAACGTCTGGCCGCCTCCTGCTCGCAAATCTCCGCTCCTCTCGGAAGGATCGGACAATTCTTTTACTTCAGAGCTCCGCACATAGAAACCTTAGGCGTTATCTTCGACATGCCTGTTTCTATGACAAACACTCCTACTAGACGAACCCGCCCAGACGGTTCGATCTCTTGTTCAACTCTTTCTAAACTGAACTACGTCTGACTTGATCCTCGAAAGGGGTACGTAGGCAGCCTTTATTAAGGTCCAGTCCCAAATCTAACAATACCTTTTTCGCAATTATTCGGTCACTTGTCGTTGGCTGTCGCAGAGAATCCGGACCTTCAGGGAAAGTCGGGTTAACTTGGCTTTCCTCCGCAATCTTATTCATTAAAGTCGACAGTGTGAATTTCGGTTCCCACAAGGTTTAGGGATTTTATGAGCTTAATGTCAAATTGATAATCAATTAGGATTGCTAGGTTATCTATAGAACTTCTACACCAGGGTGATATGTAATAATAGGATCTGGAATAGTTTTATTCACATGAAAGTGTGACTGATTGTTTGAACCTAGAATCATAGGACAATTGAGTTACACTAAAGTGCACTCAATTAACGGAACCCGAATCCTGCTGGATTAGATACTTAGGCGCATATGAGAATTTGGTCTAAGAATCTAGTTGAACATAATCGATTAGGTCGTTAATGCTTGTCTGAGGAAGTATCGATCGATGCTCTGGCCATAGCATCGATCGACACTCACTTCTTCTTCGCATGCGAAAGCTGGAACAGAGACTTAGACATATGATTAGTAATTGCTTGAGAGAGATGATTACTTGCTTATCATAATCGAGTTCTAGATTGAATCTATAAACCCTTAGCATCATTGAATTATAGTTTTGAATCTCTTGACTGATAAATACCTAAATCTAGCTATTTCTTGTTATTGTTTACAACCTCAATTAATCGAACAACTGCCTTGTTCACATTGCTTTATTTACTGTTTTAATATTGATTACCTAGCTTAACCTTGATTTCTATAGTCTATTGTGTGCCCCTGCTCTCTGTGGATTAAATCCCTAAGTACTACAATCGAACCTCTTATTTGAGAGAGTAAGATCACTCCTTAGGGTAATTTGAGTGATATCAAATTTGGCGCCGTTGCCGGGGAGCAAGGATTCGCCATTAGACTTGATTAATAGGTTTAATCTAGGTTTTATTTACTGTTATAGTTACTTACTGAAAATTTTTTTCTTGTCTTTCAGGTACATGTCTATCAGTACCAGAAGCAGCAGGGAGGAATTACCTTTCGTCTCAGATCCTACAAGATTGGAGCGTTCAATCCGCAAAGAAAGTCGTTCCCCATCGATCGACATTATCTCTAGTTCGTCGATCGACACTTGCCAACCACAGTCGACTGAGACACCGTCTGAGCCGCGAGACATGGTTACGAGTATAATTCTTGTACGAGATGAGAACAAAGACCTGCATGACCAGGAGTGTTATCTGCGTAACGCACCAGGTCAGAAGATAGATGGACAAGGGACTGCAATCCTTGAGCTATCTGCTACCACTGAGGATGCTAAAGTTTCTCGTCAGAGAACAATAGCGGAATGGATCAGACCTAGTCAGTTCTATACCAACAGATCTGAAATTCAACCTCCAGCAATACAAGGTGTTGATATGAAAGCCAGATACTTCTCTCATGTGGCTCAGCACCCTTTTCATGGTCTTCCTCAAGAAAACCCCTTCGACCATATTGAGACACTAGAAGATTATGTGTCTGGAATACATGAGAATGAAGCAGCCACAGACTACATCATTTGCAAGGTGTTCAGGTATTCTCTATCTGGGAAAGCAAAAACTTGGCTGAGGCACTTACCATCGGGGTCTCTCACTACCTGGAGTGATGTCAGGACGGCGTTTTTGACTGAATTCTTCAACGAAGGAAGGGCTGATGAGATAAGGGATAAAATTTGGACATTCTCTCAGGGACCTACAGAAGCTTTTAGAAGTTCTTGGGAGAGGTTTAGGAGATACCAAAGGGACTGTCCACATCATGGTTTTACAGAGATTCAGCTGTTGCAGAGGTTCATCAAGGGTATTGATGTACGTTATCATATGATGCTGGATACTGCAAGCGAAGGAAACTTTGAGACAAGAACCCTAGAAGAAGCTAAGAGACTGATTGAGAACTTGGTTTCTAGCAACAGTGCCAAAAATATAGATATGCACAGGATAAATTCAGCTGTGAAGGATGACAACAAGATCTTTGAGGCTCAGATTGGTTCCATACATGAAATCTCACTGGTGGAGCAAGCTGTATGCCAGGATAAAGATCAGCGTGATATAGAGGAGATGAAATTTATGCTAGAGAAGCTTTTGAAAGACCAGCAGGAGATGACTGGGGATTTGAATCTACATTTGGATTTTCTCTACAAAGAGGTGAATGGAATATTAAAAACCTTAGATACCCGTGTCAAGATGCTATACACCCAAGCTTCCCAGACTGAAGAAGCTGTGAAGAATCAAGAAGCACTTTTTCAAAAGAAAAGTATTGTTCATCCGGGTACTGTTCATCGAAGTACTGTTCATCCGGGTACTGTTCCCCAACATCGATCGACACTGTTCACCCGACGTCGATCGATACTGTTCATCTTGCGTCGATCAACACTGTTCACCCAGTTACTGTTCACCGCGGTACTATTCATCGCGATACTATTCATGCAGTTACTGTTCATCGAGATACTGTTCACTAAGTTACTGTTCATCCCGTGTCCAAAAACACTGTTGATCAAGCCATTGAAGGACACCAGAGAGATTCCATCTTAGATAATGAATTTGGGGAAATACTTGAGCACGAGAAGCGGGAAGAAGATGCTTTTCTAGTCGAAAGTTCTATGTTTGTGGGAAGCTCGTATTGGTGTCGACCGACACCAACACCCAAGCATCGCTCGACATCATCTCCTGAGAGTCGACCGACACCATCAGACAAGCATCGATCGACACCACTTTTTGGATCGGACAAGACTGTCCGAATTCAGAGCCACTCCGACTTCTCCGCTCGACACCCACATCCTCCCACCCTAGTTCGCATCCGACCAAATGACGTTGATCGACAACAAGCTGAAAGAATCGATCGACAACATCACGAGAGAATCGACCGACATGAACATGGGAGCATCGATCGACAAGAGCAGCAGAGAATCGATCAATTTCCATCCACGCCATACCGAGTACGCTGGCCAAATCTTGATGCACACCGCTTGAATGCCACTCAAAATTCATCTCAGACATCAGTTTGCTTAGGGACAACAGAGCAGATCAGTCAGCAAACTGAAGACGCAACAGAGAAAGAGCACTCAACATTAGCTGAAACCTCTCTCGTTGAGATTGATCAACACCAAAGGGATGGATATGAACTTGCGATGGAAGTGCAGGCAACAAAAGAAGGAGTTCAACGTGAGAAGAGAGTCAAATCTAGGAAACCCTTTATTCCCAAACACCTCAGGAGAGAAGTTAACAAAGTGGATCTTGATGGATTTCACAAGAGGGTGAAGAGGGTTCCAAAGGATATGTCTTTTGAGGAGGCCTACTATAAGTATAGACTTGGTAATTTCTTCAGAGAGAGCAGAGAGACATATGAGGACATTGAGCAACTATTCAACAAGGTCTGCCGTAAGCCTAAGAGGACTTTGAAGAAGGAACAAGATCCTGGAAAGTTCCTGATTCCATGCTCTATACAAAACCATGATTTGCCAAACGCCCTATGTAATACTGGATCTGCAGTCAGCATCATGGCTATAGACACAGCTGAAGTATTAGGATTAAAGATAGAGCCTTCAACAGATAGTTTCACTTTTGTGGATAACTCCAATGCAAACTCAGCAGGCATGATCAGGAATGTTAAGGTGGAGATAGGAGACTGCACTATTCCTGTGGACTTTCATGTTTTGGAGATTAAATCAGGCAAGCCATCTTCTCTTCTTTTTGGAAGAGCCTTCATGGCTACAGTGGGAGCAGTTTGTGATCAAAAGAAGAATAAGATGTGCTTGACTAACATTGATGAAGGAATCTACTACGATCCTGTGGACAAGACCAGAAGCAAGGACTTTATCTCTTGCATAGAGCTGTCTGACAATGAAGCACACACAGCTGATTCAACTTGCGAGCCTGTAAAACTAGTATCAGCATCGATCGACCCCACAACCTCACCATCGATCGACATAACCACCACACCATCGATCGACAACAGCGTCCCGACATCGATCGACACAGACGTTTGTCACAGATCAATACCACTTGAAATCTCTGAAAGTTCGAGTTGTCTTCAGGACATTGCAGACTCAACACAGGAGAGCACAGATGAATCAAGCTATGATCTTACCTCCGATGTAGACAAAGTCACCCTAGAATACTTCTTGGAGTTGGAAGAATGGCTTAAGCAGAGGCTTGATGACGATCGACACCCACCCCACATCATCGATCTCAAACCGCATGATTTCATCGACCAACCAGACGCAACTGATATCGATCGATACCCAACAGAACCAGCATCGGTCGACACCCTCCATATTTCAGAACAGGCCGTGACAGAAACGTCTAAGTCTGGGGGAAGGACCAGGAAGAGGAAGAAGAAGAAGAGGAAAAAGAATATAGATGCTGATTTCCTGTCACTAGTTCCTTCACAATGCCAGGAGGAAAGTCTTGAGTGTAGAGTACGCTGCAGAGGAGGTCATGAACCTTTTACCAAGGTTAGAGTGCTATGTGATCCAGAGATGAGAGATAAAGGGGAACTTTCTGCACGAGCTTTCATCAACTGCATCAACAAAATGAGAAAGAGGGACACTGAGACTTGTTTTGGAGCAAGTTCACATTCTCATCTAGACTAAATCAGATCTCCAAAAGTCAAGCTAATGACTTAAAATAAGCGCTGAGTGGGAGGCAACCCACTGTTAGGTTTGTTTTAAATTTGGTTTTATTTTAATTTATTACTGATTCTTTGTTTTCTAATGATTTCAGGTTTTTAAATCTAAAAAAAAAAAAAGTGAACAGTAACGACGACACTGTAGCAGAGGCACTGTAGCAATGAAATCGACCGATACTGTAGCAGCAACATCGACATACACTGTAGCAGAAAATCGGGAGTTACTGTAGCTGCGTTACTGTAGCATAGTTACTGTAGCATAGTTACTGTAGCAGAATCACTGTTCGCCGAAAAAAAATGGTATTCTTTTCATTTGTTACTCAATTTTCATGTTTTCTTTAGATCAGGTAAAATGAAAGAGATCCGAGGAGGACAGTTTGCACAAGGATCGACGATGATACGTAGCATCGATCGACAGAGCATCAAGAGTATTGATCGCCACTTAACTGTGTTGGTCGACTCTCATATCTAAAGCAGGTATACTGTTTTTCCTTGTTATTTCAGAGTGCTTATGATTTATTCCCACCAATCTTAGACTATATAACACTAGGATAGTGTTGTTTAAGTCTGGGGGAGGTTCTACTAATATTATGTTTGAGTTAGATATTTAGAATAGGGACCCGAGTAGATGATTGCCTTGAATATCGACCGATTAGAGCATGTCGATATCGATCGACCGATTAGAGCATGTCGATATCGATCGACAGTATATCACCTGCAGCGACCGATGGTAACTCTTTTCCATCGATCGACACTTAATCCAGTCAGGTTTATCGTTCTTACTTGTTAAATTTCGTACTTCTGCTTTATAATTTTCACCTTACCATCGACTGTGTTACACTGGGGACAGTGTAATTTAAGTCTGGCGGGATTACTAACGTTTATCTACCTTTATGAATCTTATTTAAAATATTTTCAAAATTTGTTTTTATTGAGTCAAGAAGGGGATGATGATCTAATTCAATTTATCCTTGTTATCTAACCACTCCTTAGCACCATTCTAGACTTACTGATTGCAGATAGTACTAAAGATACTAAAGTGGATCAACCTGTCAACTATCCACACTTGCTGAGATTGTTTTGAAGGAACCAGAGCTGACCTCCAACACTAAACCTGACTCAATTGCTTCTCTCTCTCCATTTCGACCCTAGATATATAGGTAGAACCAAAAAAAAAAAAAAACGAACGAAAAAAAAATAAAAAAAAAAAAGAAAAAAAAAAGAAAAAAAAAAGAAAAAAAAAAAAATATATATATATATATATATATAGGTTTTTAGTTAGGTGGAATCCGAACAGGACTTGGTGGCTACAACCATTAAGGTTTGCTTCATAAGGATTCCAACAAAAAGAATTCGAACGGGACTTGGTGGCGGCAATCATCAAGGTTTGATTCATATGAATTATTGGATATAGGTCAAAAAGAAGTGAACAGGATTTGGTGGCAACCACCATTAAGTCTTGATTCATGGAAGCCTGTCCAATCTTGGTCAATGATCCTGCAATGAAAGCAGACTTTGAGTGAGAGAGAAATGAGTAGAGAGAGAGGATAGGAACTAACTTTTACCTGCAAGTCCAAATACTTGTTTGAGAATCCTTGCATCTTGTGATCGATACTCCCAAGGTAAAGCCTACACTTTTATTTATGTTAAGAAATGAGGTTGGTAGAGGGGAATGTCAGACAAGATTTGCTAAGTTGTTGGATAGGTGAATTTGGTTGCTAAGCTAGGATATGGTATAATGTGCTTTTATGATTAGGAATTTTTAGATGTGGATTACAATATTGTAGAGGTGATGATTCTAAGTTTTAAATCATGTGAGTCCCTGCTGTTTTCAAACCTCTTTCAGAGAGAATGCCTGTTGGTTTTACTTGAGGACAAGCAAAATAGTAAGTCTGGGGGAGTTGATATACCATGGATTTCACCCATTTTTACCCATGGTATATGAGTGTTTTTACTACTATTATCTATGTTTTGGAGTCTATTAGGTATGTTTTCAGGTTCAGGTACGTTCTGGAGAAATATGGTGATTTTGGTGTCTTTTGGAGCCTTTTAAGTGCAGAGCTGCACAGACGTGTCAAATGTTTAGCTATGGATGGAGATCTTCCTACTGTTAGATTGAGCCCATATTTTTACACAAGATATAGCTTTGAGCTAGCTTTCCAATGCAACCGATCTCAAGTCAATCTGCATCCTGTAGCAGAAGTTATGCTCGTTTTACTGAAGAGTGGTCAGTCTGCCTCGCGAGAGAAGGCTGTCGAGAAGATGAATGGATATCGATCGATGCCACAGCCTTGGTATCGATCGACATGGATCCCAGAATGTGGGCCGAGCATATTTTATGACCGATTAAAGCCCAGGAGCCACCACAGAGTTACCAAAATACCCTTGGACGACCAGAAACCCTATTTATGTGTTTTCAAAGCCATTGTTGACGGCTACGCTTTCTTTACTTCATTATTCTTGTTTTAGGGTTGGAGAGAAGATCAATTATCCTTCAGAGATTGATTGTAACTCCATTGGTTTTATTATTGCTTTCTATTCTATTCATCTATTCTTTCTATGATTTCTGTGACAACTATCATGTCTGAATAGATCCACCTGCTAGGTTTAGGGATTTTATGAGCTTAATGTCAAATTGATAATCAATTAGGATTTCTAGGTTATCTATAGAACTTCTACACCAGGGTGATTTGTAATACTAGGATCTGAAATAGTTTTATTCACATGAAAGTGTGACTGATTGTTTGAACATAGAATCATAGGACAATTGAGTTACATTATAGTGCACTCAATTAACGGAACCCGAATCCTTCTGGATTAGATACTTAGGCGCATATGAGAATTTGGTCTAAGAATCTAGTTGAACATAATCTATTAGGTCGTTAATGCTTGTCTGAGGAAGTATCGATCGATGCTCAGGCCATAGCATCCATCGACACTCACTTCTTGTTCGCATGCGAAAGCTGGAACAGAGACTTAGACATATGATTAGTAATTGCTTGAGAGAGATGATTACTTTCTTATCATAATCGAGTTCTAGATTGAATCTATAAATCCTTAGCATCCTTGCGTTATAGTTTTGAATCTCTTGACTGATAAATCCCTAAGTCTAGCTATTTCTTATTATTGTTTACAACCTCAATTAATCGAACAACTGCCTTGTTCACATTGCTTTATTTACTGTTTTAATATTGATTGCCTAGCTTAACCTTGATTTCTATAGTCTATTGTGTGCCCCTGCTCTCTGTGGATTCGATCCTTAAGTACTACAATCGAACCTCTTATTTGAGAGAGTAAGATCACTCCTTAGGGTAATTTGAGTGATATCAGGTATGCATTCCTTGGCCCTAATGAGACTTATCCTTTCATTGTGAGTAGTGAACTTACTGAAACTGAGCTATCTGAACTTTTAAAAGCACTTAAAAGATTTAGAAAAGCAATAGGTTACTCACTTGATGACATCAAAGGGATATCACCCTCTTTGTGCATGCATAGGATACATCTTGAGGATGAATCAATGACTACTATAGAACATCAAAGAAGGTTAAATCCTAACCTGAAGGATGTTGTAAAGAAATAGATTCTTAAACTCTTAGATGCTGGTGTGATTTACCCTATTTCAGATTCAAAATGGGTATCTCCTGTCCATGTTGTTCTAAAGAAAGGTGGTATCACTTTAATTAAAAATGACAAGGATGAATTGATGCCAACCAGAACCATCACAGGTCATAGAATGTGCATTGATTACCGAAAACTGAACTCTGCATCTAGAAAAGATCAGTTTCCATTGCTATTTATTGATCAGATACTTGAGAGACTTGCAAATCACCCATTCTATTGCTTTCTTGATGGGTATTCAGGGTTCTTCCAAATACCCATACATCCCAATGATCAAGAGAAAACGACATTCACATGCCCTTATGGTACCTTTGCCTATCGAAGGATGCCATTTGGGCTATGCAATGCTCCAGCCTCCTTTCAAAGGTGCATGATGTCAATCTTCTCTGATTTAATTGAGGATGTTGTGGTGGTGTTTATGGATGACTTCTCTGTTTACGGATCTTCGTTTTCTGATTGTTTGTCATATTTGTGCAGGGTCCTACAGAGATGTGAAGACACCAACCTCGTGCTGAACTCGGAGAAGTGTCACTTCATGATTAAAGAAGGGATTGTGCTGGGACACAAGATTTCAGAGAAAGGGATCGAGGTAGACAAGGCAAAGACTGATGTGATGATCAGTTTGGGTCTTCCAAGAAAAGTGAAGGACATCAGGAGTTTCCTGGGACATGCTGGCTTCTATAGAAGGTTCATCAAGGACTTCTCCAAAATCGCCAGGCAACTAACCAGATTGCTATGCAAGGAAGAGATCTTTCTCTTTGGTCAAGAATGTCTTGAAGCTTTCAAGAAGCTGAAGACTGAGCTTATGAGTGCTCCCATTGTCCAGCCACCAGATTGGAATCTCCCCTTTGAGATCATGTGTGATGCTAGTGATTATGCTGTGGGAGCTGTTTTGGGGCAGAAGAAAGATGGCAAGACCCACGAGATCTACTACGCGAGCCAAACCCTGAATGATGCCCAGATGAAGTATGCCACAACTGAGAAGGAGATGCTAGCCATTGTCTTTGCATTTGAGAAGTTCAGAAGCTACTTGGTGGGGCTAAAGGGTATTGTCTACACAGATCATGCTGCTTTGAGACACATTTTGGCAAAGAAAGATGCAAAACCCAGGCTGTTGAGGTGGATCCTTTTACTTCAAGAGTTTGATTTAGAGATCGGAGACAAGCCAGGAGTTGAGAATTGGTGTAGCTGATCATTTGTCCAGGCTGAAAGTAGAATGTGGCGTCCCCATTGATGAAGGACTTCCAGAAGAGCAAATCATGGCCATTGAAGCAGTGATGGCAGTTTGTGAGACCGGTAGGAAGCTTGAAGAAGTGAAAGCTACAGAAGAGAAGGAGCCTTGGTATCACTTAGCCAGGAAAAAAACCCTTAAATCTTGTGGGCTATGCCAAGAAGAAGTTCTACAAGGATGTGAAGAGGTACTATTGGGATGAGCCTTACCTCTACATTCTTTGCAAGGATCAACTCTACAGGAGAGTGGTCGCTGATGCAGAAATTGATGGGATCCTTACACACTGTCATGGATCATCCTATGGAGGCCACTTTGCTACCTTTAAGACGGTTGCAAAAGTGTTACAAGCTGGATTTTGGTGGCCTCACATGTTCAAGGATACACAAGACTTTGTTTCAAGGTGTGATTCATGCCAAAGAAGAGGAAACCTCACCAAAAGGAATGAGATGCCTCAAAATCCAATCCTTGAAGTTGAGGTGTTTGGTGTGTGGGGTATTGACTTGATGGGGCCATTTCGATCATCCTATGGCAACAAATACATCCTTGTAGCTGTTGACTATGTCTCAAAGTGGGTGGAAGCCATTGCAAGTCCCACCAATGATGCTGGAGTTGTAACTAAGATGTTCAAGAGTGTCATCTTTCCAAGGTTTGGAGTTCCAAGAGTTGTGATCAGTGATGGAGGCTCTCACTTCATCAACAAGCTGTTTGAAGGACTTCTCAAAAAGAAGGGTGTGAAGCATAAGGTGGCAACTCCTTACCATCCTCAAACAAGTGGTCAAGTTGAGATTTCTAACAGAGAGATAAAGTCCATTTTGGAAAAGATTGTGGGTGTTACAAGGAAGGATTGGTCTACTAAGCTTGATGATGCACTTTGGGCTTATAGGACAGCTTACAAGAACCCTTTGGGAACCACACCTTTCAACCTTGTGTATGGGAAAGTTTGCCATTTGCCAGTAGAACTTGAGTACAAGGCACTATGGGCAGTAAAGTTGCTGAATTTTGACATCAAGAGTGCCAAGGAGAAAAGACTTCTTCAACTACATGAGCTTGATGGGATAAGAATGGATGCTTTTGAGAACTCAAGGATCTACAAGGAGAAGACTAAAGCTTTCCATGACAAGAACATTCTGAAAAGAGAGTTCAAAGCAAGAGATCAAGTCCTTCTCTACAACTCTAGGTTGAAGTTATTTCTAGGAAAGCTTAAGTCAAGGTGGTCCGGTCGATTCAAGGTTAAGGAGGTTAAGCCATATGGGGCAATAGTGTTGTGGAGCACTGATGGAAGAGACTTTACAGTCAATGGACAAAGGGTCAAGCTTTACATGGCTACTACACCAGGAGAAGAAGGAAGTCAAGCTAGAGACTTAAAACAAGCTCACTTGGGAGGAAATCCCATGTCTATCCTTGTATATATTTGATTTTATTTTTGATTTTTTTTTTTAGATTATTGTTCGGTCAAGATGTTGTCTTGCAGGTGTGAAAGCAGGCATGAAATGTTTGGAACAAAGAAATTGACTTTGCCTGATTTTTGAAGTGTCCCAGCGGCCTGTATACCGCGGGGCTAAATTGTTCATTTGCCGGGTTCTTACTCGACCTTTGGGCGCGGTATCACAAGCCGCTGGGAAAGTCGAGGGTGAGATTTGGCCGAGTGTTACAGCGGCCTGGTGCAGCGGCCTAGGGAAACCGCGGAGTTCGGGGTAGTTTGTGTGGCATCTCACTCGGCCTTGTGGTGCGTCATGGGAGACCGCTGCGTTTAAAAAAAAATTGAAAAGAGAGATACGGCTAAGTGCCCCAGCGGCCTAGCGTCCCCAACCTCCAAGCCGCTGCGCGTCGGCCCAGGTAAATAAACCAGTTCATTTAAGGTAAACCAGGCCAGTTTTCTTCTCCCCCCCTTTTTTCCTTTCACCATCGCGACTTCCTCCTCCCCTTCTCCCCTTTCACGATTTCTGAAACAAAAAAAAAAAAAATCTCAAACTCTCTCAAAAACTCAACTCTCTCATTTCTCAGCCAAATCCATCGATTTCTGTTGCTGAGAACTCGAAATCACCCTCTCTTTCTCCTTATCATCTCGGTTTTCACCAAAACACGCTAAGGTACTGAGATTTCGAATTGATTTTCCCTTGGTTGAAAAAAGTTCAAATTTCTAAAACGTGGGATTTGCTCGATTTCTTGCTCTAAAATCGTTATTTATGCTTCCATTAGCTTCATTGATGAGTTGGGTTGATGAAAAACGAGTTTAATTGTCTTAAATTGAAATTTCAAGAGTTAGGGTTCTTGAGAATTGAGATTTTCGAAAATTTTGAGGAAAAGGATTGTTTGAGCTTCAAAGGTCTTTTGAATGGTCAATTCTTGCTTAGCGATTAGTGTTTACTGAGCTGTGCTTGATAAATTGGTTTATGTGTGACGATAAATCCTCATGAGACTCACACACTTTCTAAGTCTTTGTTTTGTAGGGCACGATGGCGAGAGTCCCTGTAAAAGAGGGCAAGCAAGACAAGGGAAAGGGAGTTGCATCTGCTTCCCAAGACCAAGGTGTAACAGCAGATCAAAAGTGGCCACCAAATTGGAAACCACTTAGGGAATTCCTTGCACGCCGTCATGGATTACCTGCTGAGGTTTATGCTTAGAAAGAGGCTGAGGTTGAGCAGATGATTGAGGAAGGTCTTCGTTCGGATGCTGAGGAAGAGGTCGAATCACCCAAGGAGCGGAAGATGTTAAGGAGCACAGGTCCTCTCCCTTGTTTCACCACTCTGGCGAAGCGCATGAGGCTCATCAAGGGGGCTTCAATGAGGTTTCCTCATCGCGATTCACTGCAACAACTTGGGATTCTTGAAGATGTAACCATCCTTCTCAGAAATATGGGCATGGAGACATTTCTTGATATGGCTTGCCCGGTGCACCAGGAGGTATCTTGCCAGTTCTTAGCTTCTTTTCAGGTGGTTCACCATTATGAAAGAGATGAAGTTGATGGGTATGGCTACAACACTTTCAAGATCAGAGGCAAGGCTCACAAGGTTGGCTTCGCAAGACTTAGCTCCATCTTTGGACTATGCGATGACAGAGATTCATTCTTACCCTCTTCGAGCGACATTGCTACTGAGGTTTGGGGTCTTATTGCTAGTGAGGAGCGTTATGCGGGGTCAGATAAGTGCAACGAGATCACAAATCCAGGAGTGAGGTATGCTGCTAAGGTCCTTAGTCACACTTTCTATGCTAGAAGGGAAACGTGCACAGTAAATGAGGATGAGCTTAAGTTCTTGGGTTTGGGACTTCTCCCTTTGGTAGAAGAGGATGATCTGGCAAACACTCTTCAGAAGGACTACCAAGGTCTAGGGTTGATAGGAGTGCTTATGAGGAGGTTTGATTACTACAAGCATTGGGTGTGGACTACATCAGATAAAACTCCGAAGCTGTTCATTGGTAGTCTGATTACACCCATACTGGCTGCATTGAGGATTGATTTGGGACCTCTGACAGAAGAACCAGCTCACATTGACATTCCCTACCTGAAGAAGACATTTTTCATTTCTGGAAAAAAGGGAGACGAATTTGCTTATGACTTCTACTCAGGTTATGACCCGACCGAGAGCTCCTACTTCCTCCTGCCTAATGAAGAGATGACTTCAGTGCTGACCTATAGCAACATTCAGTTTGATCCCGAGCCAAGACAACTTGTCCAGCCTCCTTTTACATCAGTCACAGCGCCACGAAAGCGGAAATTGTGGGAACCAAAATTCACACCATCGATTTTAATGAATAAAAACGGAGGAAAGCCAAGTTAACCCGACTTTCCCTGAAGGTCCGGATTCTCTGCGACAGCCAACGACAAGTGACCGAATAAATGCGGAAAAGGTTTTGTTAAGATTTGGGACTGGACATTAAGAAAGGCTGCCTACGTACCCCTTACGAGGATCAAGTCGGACGTAGTTCAGTTTAGAAAGAATTGAACAAGAGATCGAACCGTCTGGGCGGGTTCGTCCAGTATGAGCGTTTGTCATAGAAACAGGCATGTCGAAGATAATGCCTAGGGTTTCTATGTGCGGAGCTCTGAAGTAAAAGAATTGTCCGATCCTTCCGAGAGGAGCAGAGATTTGCGAGCAGGAGGCGGCCAGACGTTCTAGGGCCTGCCTTGCTAGTCTAACCGCCTAAATTCTAAGTTCTATCAGCTAACAGGAGCTCTCTAGGTCTCCAATCTAGGATTTTCGGATCCTTTGCTCCTCGCCCAAAGCTCTCCTTATATACTCCTCTTAAGACGGTCTATCTTCCTTCGGGCTGAATCAGGCATTTTCCATTTTCGTCCGTCTACGTGTTTATCGGGAAACTTGACATTTATCTTCAGAAAACTTGACATTTATCTTTTGGAAAATTGACATTTATCTCTTATGTGAGGATAAGGATAAACCGTCATAGTTATCCTTCCTTTTCGGAAAATCGTAAGTGGGCCGTTTTGGTCATGCCAGGCTTTTTAGGCGTTTTTACGGTTTTTCGAGAAAATAGTCTTCGAAGGTTTCGGCATTTCCGAAGGAATCCCAATTCCTCATATAGTTGAGATGATTGGTGTCTAGAATAACCGTGATCGTTTGATACGATGAATCGAGATTCATTCATCATTCGAACCTTTTATGGTCTTCCGAGATTTCTCGAGTATCGGGATCGAGATGGACTTAGATTCGTAGACTTCCCGTCTTCGAGGGTTTGAGTAATGAGGCTTCGAACTTATATTTTAGAATATGAACTTTGTTAATCAATCGAGAAGGCTTTGCGGAAGAATCGTCTTGCTTCTCGAACAATCCGAACATGGGTTTAAGGGACCAAGATGTTGCCGTTGCCCGAGATCACGAGACGACTGCAAGGACGGGCGCCAGGACCCTTGCCGCCGGTGCCAGATGGGAGATGACGGGCCTGCCGCCGGCACCAGACGGGAGAGGACGAGCCTGCCGCCGGCGCGAAGCGCCCTGCCGCCGGCACCAGGCGCGGCGCGGTCGGCCTGCCTGATTTTGCCTTCTTAGTCTTCTTCCGAGAACTTTTGGGTGATGATTTCGTTGTTGACCGATTTTGACTCCAACAAATCGAGAGATGTTAATTCCGTAGCCGTGATCGTATCAAACCCACGAGGATTGATTCAAGCAAGCCAAGACGGGATCAGACCGAGCACGATGGGACCGAGACCAGGACGAGGACCGTCGACCGGCGCCAGGGGACCTGCCGCCGGCGCCAGGCCGGCTGCGTCACTCTTGCCGCCGGCGCCAGGGGGCTTGCCGCCGGCGCCAGGGGGCTTGCCGCCGGCGCCAGGCCGGCTCCGTCTCGCCTGCCGCCAGCGCCAGGGATTCTCTGCCGCCCGTGGGTTCTCCGTCGCCTGATCCTTCCTCCGTTGACCGTTCGTGCGGGAAATCTTTAAATTTGGAAAGATCTTTAGCCGTTGATTTCGAGATCACCAGAGAATGGATATTCTAATTTGAGAAAATCTCGTATAACTTCTTTTCAAATTATCCGAGACTTTTTGTTTCAAGAAATACTTTTCAGAGACTTTCAGTCATTGATTCCGTCGTGACCGATTTTGACCCCAACAGTTAGCCCCCCAGCTCGTTAGAACCTTCGTGATGTTCTTGCGAGCGATAAGACCTGTCAGGTAAGATAGGCGGAATTAATGGTTGAAAGGCTCCGTTGAAAGTGGTAAGATTGGGGCTGCGCCTTTCGAAGGCTGCCTACGTACCCTTGTTGTAGGGATCAAGCCTTCCGTAGTTCGTTTTGGAGTTTAAGACCCTTGTGATCTGTTTTACCAGCGAGACTTATATGGTCTGGTTATGTGTCATGAGAGACTTTCGAGCATGATGATGTTGATGTATTTGTTTTGGTCTGGGCGTTGTGAGGCCATGATGTGTTTTTCGATTATTTATGAACTTCAGTTTTTTCAAAGTATGAGAAAGAGGGTGTGAGTTGTCGTCTCATTCCTAGTTCCCTGATGATCACCGTACCTATTGTTTGCATAAAGCGAGATTTTCCGCGGTTTACCGATATACGCGAAAAGTTCGTGAAACGAATAGGCTTAAGTGAAGAGACAAATTTTTGGATCTCGTATACAATACTATGTCTGTGAGATGTCAAGATCCAGCGTGGCTGGGTTTAGGGCAAGACCTAGGTTTACTCTCGGACTGAGGCTTTGCGATGACAAATCGGCTTTCGTTTTGCCTGTTTGCGATTTTAACCTGACTGGTACCGTTTAAAATCCGCGAATTGTTGTTGGCTTATATGGTTTTTCTGGGCGTGAGTCGAGCTACTTCCTTTATGAAGAGCTAAACCAAAATTTGGATTTCTTGTATAGCGCGCTATGTTTATCCTTGTCGGATGTAAGAGAGCCTACCCTTTTAAAGGCAGCTATTGTCTGTTTAGGACGTTAGAGTTCGTTTGTTGTGATCAGCAACAAAGAAATGATGCCATTTTAGAGGCATGTTACCGTTTAGAAATGTGTGTTTGAATGTTTTGAGTTCTAGAGATGAGGATTTCGTCTGGAACGTTTTGAGGAAAAAAATGTCCTTCGAGCGTTAGCGACGTCTCACAGTGCCGAAGGTCGAGTTTTCCTTGTGCCGCATTTCATGGTTGAAATGTTCGCGGGCTTGGAGATGTTTTGCGAATGTTCGCAGCCAGAAACTGTTGTTTCGGTTTGGACGCAGGACCAAGGGGTCGCGTAAGTTTGACCCAGGGAGAAGCGTCTACATTCACAGTGCTTCGTGAAGTGTTGGCCTTCCGGGATTTGATTGTATATATTAAGGATGACTCATATAACTCTTGGAGCCTTGTCACGAGTGTTTCTTTTCATGCCGTGTTTAGGGGGCGTATAGAACTTAATCGATTGCTGATAAGTTTAAATCTTCCGTTAACCATATGGTTGTTAGGACTGAGTTTTAGTATGAAGATTTTATCGTATGATTTCCGATTCTTGGTTATACGGCAAATTGCTTGCGTAATAGTCACTTGGCGTTCTATGAACAAATCATGGATTGTTGTTTTTAGCCGTTAAGTGATTGGAGCGGTGGTCGCTCAGTAGCTTTGGATTGGCATGGAGGCTAGATTCAGCCGTATCGCCAAGGAAGTTGTTGGTAAACGATCAGACCTTGACCCTTATTAAGGTCATGTTAGTTTACGATTGTCCTTAATGGGGATGCCGAATTCAGGTCCGGGCTTTACGGAAGGGCATAGTTGGCCGAGGGCCAAATAGCGTTTGCCGAGATAGACATGCCAAGCATAGCGGAGTTTTTATGGCTTATGGCTTTTAGAAACGATCTTCCACTTTAGGTCTCAGTTATACGATGAATGGTTCATATAAATTCTTTTTTGTTGCATGAAAATCGTTTCATTTTATCCGGAGGGAAAAAGTTTAAGGGATCGACGCAGGACACGTGCGGGTTCGCCTGCGTGATTATTTCCTGCTCGGACATAACCGCGGGGAGTGAAAGGAGGAGCCAGAAACCTTGTGGAGCAAAAACTGTCTATGACAGTTACCCGTTGGACCCATTATGTTTATTTTAAGAAAGTTGCTTTGTATGAATTGACTCGACCATACAGAGGATTTTTCGTAAAAGTGAGGGGGTTTATGTAAAAGTAACTGGAGAGTGTTTCTCACAAATTACTTGCGATATTTGCGACCACGGATTATGTTTTCCTCATTCACTTTTGCGTACTGCGAAGTCGTTTTGCATGAGACCGATCATGTTTTTTCCATAGGCTGTTTTGTTTAAAATATTCTTGTTATAGGAAAGTAATGGATGACCGGTTTCATGGAGATAGAAAATCGCAGATTGTCAAAGTAGCGATGTTTCCGCGGATTGCACGGGAGATGTTTCCGCTATGATTTCGACCTTTGGACGAAAGCTGCTTCGAATTACTCACGGAGTTTTACCGAAGGTTATTTCGTTATTTTCGTAGTTCACCGTCGTGCAATTAGTCTGACGTTGGTACATGTTTCTAGTCGCAAGTTTGCGACGAGAGACGACGTAGAGTTTTTAAGACTATGTTTGTAACGGTTGGGCTATGCCGCTAGCGTTTTTTAGACGAATCTTATTGCTGCGAGAGTTTGCTTTGTCAAAAGCGTTGTCTTGATGCTGAAGCAAAAATTTTTCGAAGATGGGATTATACGGGTATAGTATACGTACCTACTTTCCTTTTCTTTTTATGAAAGAAAACGGGTTAGCCGTTCTTCCGAAGGCTTGTGTACGTTTTTTCTTTCTTTTAGGAAGCGGGATGAGTATGCTTTTAGAATGCGTGGCGATCGTTTCTCGGTTTTTTGAGAGACTAGATCGGTTTGCATGTTCTGCCTGGACAATCAAGGAACAATGGAACAAGACTGGAAAAATTGCCTAAGACTTAGCTTGCAAGACTATCCACCTAGGTTCTAAGTTCCCTAAATTCTACGGTAGTTTTCAAGACGTTTTTGTTCCTGTCGTACGTAGAATTAAAACCTTTACAAAATTTTCTAAGTCGGATATACCTTAGTCTCATCGATGATTCGAGATTGCCCCTTCTTCCTCCTTCTTCTTCTTTTGTCTTCTGAACTGTGTTTCACCTTCCGTAGTGATAGTTTTTACGAGAAGGAATGTGTATTCCATCGAAGGTTCTTTTAGGCGTTTCGGAATGGCCACTTTCGATTCTACGTCAAAGGACTTCGAAAAGTCTGATATTGAATTTCGTATGAATTGATTTTCGATGAAATCCTGATGAGAATATCGTAGCGAACGAGAGATGTCAACGTCTAAGCTCATGTCTCTGTTTCTTCGTAGTTCCCTAAATTGACAGGTGCGCTTTGTATATTGTTGAAAAGTCTATCAAGCATTATGAATAGATGTTTCCGACTCAACGTGGCAGAATCAGATCGCGTTTTATGTATCAAAGGGATTTTACGAAATCGTTGAAACAAAAGAAGGAGAAGCAGGCTAAGAGGGAGCAATGGACAGGATGTCATTCGGGTGAGGTTCTTAGTTCATCAAGCCATGGGCGAACTGGTCAAGTCTCAGACCTTGTTGTTTGATATGATTTTGTTTGACTTTACGAATGATGATTCGTAAAATATAGCCGAGTTTGATCTTACGGAAGTTGTTTCCGTAAGATGTTACCGAATTTTAATATCCGACACTCTCGCTGCGGAGAGCTGTAATTGTGTTCTTAAACTTAATCAGAAATTCTCTCGTTTCCGTAGGATTGATCCAAAGGAGTTTTGAGTAGTTTTCCGAAAGTAAGCTTAGCGGATAAAAGTCGAGAGTTCGCAATGGCGCGAAAATTTTTAGATTTCAGAAAACGTCTTAGTTAACCGGTTTAGGTTTTGAGTAGGTTTATCGAAATCAACTATGTTCTTCTCAAACTGGTCAAGAAGGACCAAGCTGGCCATATTGCAAATTGGTCGAGAGAGACCGAGCTTGTCATACGGCGAGCTGGTCGAGACAGACCGAACTTGTCGTATGGCTAACCGGTCGGGACAGTCGGAGTTTTAGCCTCCCTTGGGTGGTTCGGACGGTTGGGAAGCATTGGTAAGTTCTTTTCCCGTTTCGTCGTTGGCTTCCCGAGAGTTGTTCGGAAGAAGTACGACAGTGGGAATTGGTGACCCGATTTTCCGTGCTTCTATTCCGCGAGTAATCTAGGGTTTCCCCAAGGTTTCGAGGAGAATAAGTTTTATTTTTCCGAGAGGTTCTCGAAAGAAATGTTTTTTGTAGAAACCTTGCTCGTTGCGATTTCTCTAACTTGGTAGCAAGATGAATTTTTGGGGTTTGATAGATTTTATCGTTGCCCTTTCTGTTTAGATAGAGAAATTGCGAGCTCGTTTTCGTGCTCTTCCTGTGGCGGAAAGCCGTGGCTAGATTTTTTATTTGCTCGAGCACCGTGGCGTTTGCGTAAGCGTTGGCCGTAGGAACAGTCGCTGCTGGAGTTGTTTTACAATCGTTGACGCAGACTGCAAGTTTTTCTTTCATATTTCCGGACATCGGTTCGATTAAGCGCTTTGCGGCCGTATGAGTAAGAGTAATCCGTCCCCCCCTCCTTCTAGCGCCAAACTGTGGGAACCAAAATTCACACCGTCGATTTTAATGAATGAAAACGGAGGAAAGCCAAGTTAACCCGACTTTCCCTGAAGGTCCGGATTCTCTGCGACAGCCAACGACAAGTGACCAAATAAATGCGGAAAAGGTTTTGTTAAGATTTGGGACTGGACCTTAAGAAAGGCTGCCTACGTACCCTTTTCGAGGATCAAGTCGGACGTAGTTCAGTTTAGAAAGAATTGAACAAGAGATCGAACCGTCTGGGCGGGTTCGTCCAGTATGAGCGTTTGTCATAGAAACAGGCATGTCGAAGATAATGCCTAGAGTTTCTATGTGCTGAGATCTGAAGTAAAATAATTGTCCGATCCTTCCGTGAGGAGCGGAGATTTGCGAGCAGGAGGCGGCCAGACGTTCTAGGGCCTGCCTTGCTAGTCTAACCGCCTAAATTCTAAGTTCTATCAGCTAACAGGAGCTCTCTAGGTCTCCAATCTAGGATTTTCGGATCCTTTGCTCCTCGCCCAAAGCTCTCCTTATATACTCCTCTTAAGACGATCTATCTTCCTTCGGGCTGAATCAGGCTTTTTCCATTTTCGTCCGTCTAAGTGTTTATCGGGAAACTTGACATTTATCTTCGGAAAACTTGACATTTATCCTTTGGAAACTTGACATTTATCTCTTATGTGAGGATAAGGATAAACTGTCATAGTTATCCTTCCTTTTCGGAAAATCGTAAGTGGGCCATTTTGGTCATGTCGGGCTTTTTAGGCGTTTTTACGGTTTTTCGAGAAAATAGTCTTCGAAGGTTTCGACATTTCCGAAGGAATCCCAATTCCTCGTATAGTTGAGATGATTGGTGTCTAGAATAACCGTGATCGTTTAATACGATGAATCGAGATTCATTCATCATTCGAACCTTTTATGGTCTTCGGAGATTTCTCGAGTATCGGGATCGAGATGGAATTGGATTCGTAGACTTCCCATCTTCGAGGATTTGAGTAATGAGGCTTCGAACTTAGATTTTAGAATATGAACTTTGTTAATCAATCGAGAAGGCTTTGCGGAAGAATCGTCTTGCTTCTCGAACAATCCGAACATGGGTTTAAGGGACCAAGATGTTGCCGTTTCCCGAGATCACGAGACGACTGCATGGATGGGCGCCAGGACCCTTGCCGCCGGCGCCAGACGGGAGATGACGGGCCTGCCGCCGGCGCCAGATGGGAGAGGACGAGCCTGCTGCCGGCGCCAAGTGCCCTGCCGCTGGCGCCAGGCGCGGCGCGGTCGGCCTGCCGCCGGCGCCAGACGCGGCGCGGTCGGCCTGCCGCCGGCTCTAGGCGCCCTGCCGCCCGTGCCGTGTCCTGCGTCCGCCTATGCTGCTGCTGCTTGCCTTCTTCGATCCCTGGGTCTCACGATCCGTTCGCGCCTTCCCGTAAGTTCGTCGAGTGACGACCCGTTTCTTAGTTTCGATTGTCACTTAGTCTTCTTCCGAGGACTTTCGGGTGATGATTTCGTTGTTGACCGATTTTGACCCCAACAAATCGATAGATGTTAATTCCGTAGCCGTGTTCGTATCAAACCCACGAGGATTGATCCAAGCAAGCCAAGACGGGATCAGACCGAGCACGATGGGACCGAGACCAGGACGAGGACCGTCGACCGGCGCCAGGGGACCTGCCGCCGGCGCCAGGCCGGCTGCGTCGCGCTTGCCGCCGGCGCCAGGGGGCTTGCCGCCGGCACCAGGTCGGCTCCGTCTCGCCTGCCGCCGGCGCCAGGGATTCTCTGCCGCCCGTGGGTTCTCCGTCGCCCGATCCTTCCTCCGTTGACCGTTCGTGCGGGAAATCTTTGAGTTTGGAAAGATCTTTAGCCGTTGATTTCGAGATAACCATTTTCGACCTCACCAGAGAATGGATATTCTAATTTGAGAAAATCTCGTATAACTTCTTTTCAAATTATTCGAGACTTTTTGTTTCAAGAAATACTTTTCAGACACTTTCAGTCAGTGATTCCGTCGTGACCGATTTTGACCCCAACAGAAATCAAGAGCAGGATCTTCTCAGGCTGCTAGACACAGTGATGCTGATGATGAAGCAACCCCAGCTTCTCGCTATGGCACGCAGCGCTACCACTTTCAGCCTTATGAAGGTACCACAATGAGCTCAGCGCTGCGAGAATCCATTGCCCATAATGTCAAGTTGCAGAAATGGAACAAGATGCAAGACAGGACCATCAGCAAACTCACAAACTCGGTCAAGATCTTGAAGAGGCAGATGAAGAAAGTTACTGCACTCCTTGCTAAGGCTACCATTGGTTCTGGTTGCCAAGTAGACGATGTGATGGGTGAAGCTGGCCCCTCGACGCTGCCACGACCTTCTTATTACGAGCAGAGAGGCATGCCACATGAGACATTCCGTTCTTCAGATTATGAGCTTCGCAGGCGACGCAGGAACCCATCTCCGCCAGCGCGCAAATCCTCCAACGAGTCTCCATCCGTAGCCACTGCAGATGACTGGGATACAGAGGGTACATCCTTCTACCCTTAGTCAGGAATCTCCATCACCTTCCCTTGTATATACCAGTTTTTATTTGCATTTCGCTTTCCCTTTAGGCCCTTCTCACCACTTAACAAACACAGAGGCTGTGTGAATTAAGTGTGGGGGAGGTGCCAAGTTGCTGATCATTTTATGTTTCATGTCATGAGCATATGCATTTGTGAATAGCTATTGCATAGAAAAAACCAAAAAAATTTGAAAAATTTGAAAAATACAAAATGAATCATGTAGTTGCATTAGAATCGAGTCTAGAACTTTCATCTATTTGCATAAAAAAAAGAAGTTAGAAGCCTTAAGCATATAAGTTGCATCATGCATTGGGGACAAGGATGACATCTACCTTGTAATGTTGCTCATGCTAAGTACTCAAACTGATAACCTTTGTAATCATGGCAAGTAGCTAGAGCAGCTTTTAGAAAGCTTGTAGACTTCGAGCCTTGAAAAGTCTTTTGAAACTAGTTGCTTGCTTGATATTGGCATTGTTCTTGAAAATCAACTACAAGCTGAATTTGAACCTAATGAACTTAATTTCTCTTGCATATGGGCACATGCATAGTTGACCATGGATTTCATACACATTTGGGTTATCTTTCTCCATTATACCACTCTTTGATTAACCCAAATGGCACTTCTATACCCTTAGACCCCTATCCTTCCTTGAGACCATCATTGTTTTGCTTGAGTGAGGCCTTCTTGTGAAAGCTTGTCATGTGCAAAAACTTGAGAGTATTAGGAGCGACAATGGTTTGTTCTCATCTTGGATTCGAAGGCTTGATTATGATCTTGGGTTTGGGGATGTGAGGAAAAGAAGAACATGAGCAAAAAGAGTGAGAGAAGAAAGAAAATCACTTGGAATTTATAAGAAAAAAAGCTCCTTTGAAAATCAAATAAAATTAATAATAAAATGAGAGCTAAGTAAAAAGAAAAAGAAAAAAAAGAAAAGTTCCCAAGCAATAAAAAAAAGGGGAAGAGAGTTCATTTGGTCAGTGGGGAGAGTGTGATCTTTGGAATTTTGAAAGGGGTTGAGAGTTTCACCAAAAAGAAGAGTAGAGTGGAAAGTCATTTTGAAAGGGGTTGAATGATACAAGCACTAGTATGCATAAATTGCTCCTTTTCTTAGATAGATTTTGCATAATGATCTTGCTATTTTTCTTGAGTGTTAGCCACCCCCAAATTACAATTGAACCCTCCTCTTGTTTTACATTAGACCCTTTTACTCACCAAACCAAATGAATGAGATCATGCGCCCATTTGTAAGACTTCACCTTTTTTGTGTGTGTGTGTGTGAATATATGTGAGAGTTGGTTGATAGAACTTATTGATTGATGAGCATTACAATTTGTCTAGAGATAAAAGAGTTTTGATAGGCCTTGAGAAGTTAAAGTTGGATAAAGTGTTTTCTCTTGCTAGTTGGTATGATTATGCAAGTTTATCAAGTTGGGAACTAAGAAGAGCATCTTTTGGTTATGAATCCCCTCTTTCAAACCTCTCCTCCTTTGTCCTTGCTAGTTTACTTGTGGACATGTAAAGGACTAGTGTGGGGGAGTTGATATCTTGTGTATTTGCATGATTTTAATATTTGTTTTAGCTTCTTTTTGATCTTTAGAATCAATATAGAATGCATATAAGTTGCATTTGCATTGCATTTGTCCTTATCAGGTATTGGAGATGCTAGTTGGTGACTTTGGAGACATTAGAGATGATTTTGGAGCAAAGGGATGATTCATGTTCGAGAAAGCTCCCCAGGACTAAGTGTTGCAACGGCCAGACGTCCCCAGCGGCCCGAGATCCATCCACCAAGACCGCTGCAAGTGTTGGCGCGGCCTAAGGAGACCGGGGGATAAAGATGATCAAATTTGGGGAAACTCACTCGGCCTGATCCCGCGGTCTACGAAGCCGCGCCTCAACAAGAAGCTCTCCACGGTCTAAGTGTCCCAGCGGCCTGGCGTCCCCAGCGGCCTTGTGGCGCGCCTTCCAGGCCGCTGCCTGCCCTCTGAGTGACTATTTACCATTTTTCTCCTCTACATTTTAGACTCTGAAAACCTAAGTTTAAGTACTCTTTGTAGGCCATTAGAGCCAGATTATCTTTTGTTTTAAGAAAAACCACCAAAAACCTCTTGGAAAGTTCATCTCTTGAAATCATTTGATCATTTGTTGTTGTTATTCTATTGATTTTCAATCTATTTTCTGTATCTCTCTACATGATTAATATGAAATCCAATATTGGTTTAAGAGGAATCATGGAGATTAGTGAGTAATCCTCCTTTGAATTCATGGGTTAGGAGATTAAGGGTGATTAGGCTAGATCTAGGATGTTTTAGTGTAGATCATTCTTATTCCTTGCTAGTAGAGTATTCATAATGCATATTCTGAGTTGGCCACTCAAAAGTTGATCTTTAGGCATTTCCCACCCACAAGGTGTTCAATGAAATGCCTGAGATAATTCTCCTAAGCTTTACTTTACCAAAGACATTTGTTGTTAAAGGTGTTAAGATAGCCAATAGACTTGCTAGTAATGATTGCTTTCATATTATTCAACCAAAGACATTTGATATTTGAAATATGTTAGCAAATGAACATTCATCTAGACATAGAGTTTATTATTCTCGTCTGATCTAAGACTTGATTAATCCGACCAGCCTGTTTTATTAAAGCATTGATCATGGATAGGTTGCTAGCTTGATTTTTTCATATGATCCGATAGGTTGATATTTTTCTTGTGGTCTACATGTTTAGAATTTGTATACTAGATTTTTATCATATCAGTACTGACTGCATGAGCATGTAGTAATTGTTTGCATCATAGCCATATGGACTGATTGCATCATATCCTCACTCGTTTGCATTATAACCGCCTGATCATATTACTGGTTAGGAATATTGCTGTCTGATCCGTGAGTCATTGCTTGATAAAATAAATCTTTAAAATTTTAAAAAAGTATAAAATATATATTTCAGATGTCGAAAATCAACAACTTGGATTTTGCTGCTGTTGGTGTCAAAATCGGTCACGACGGAATCAATGACTGAAAGTCTCTAGAAAGTATTTCTTGAAACAAAAAGTCTCGGATAATTTGAAAAGAAGTTATACGAGATTTTCTCAAATTAGAATATCCACTCTCTGTGAGATCGGAAGACTACGGGCGTGCGAGGACGAGAGTCCCCGGAAAGATCGGTCCGCTCGCCCAAGGACATCAAGATTCGATCACCACAAAAACCCTAAACATAAAAGAATCTGCCTCGAAACTTCGAAGAGGTCTTTCTCTCAAACCGTGAGGAACCAGAAAACGATCAAGATATCAAATCGAAGCCCTCGCCGAGATCTACAGCCTGGCGCCGGCGGCACCCCGGCCTGGCGCCGGCGGCACGCGCCACGCGGGCCGGACTGGCGCCGGCGGCACCCGACACGCGGGCTGGCCTGGCGCCGGCGGCACCCGTGACGCGGGCCGGCCTGGCGCCGGCGGCACCCGTCGCACGGGCTGGCCTGGCGCCGGCGGCACCCGGCCTGGCGCCGGCGGCACCCGTCGCACGGGCTGGCCTGGCGCCGGCGGCACCCGGCCTGGCGCCGGCGGCACCCGTCACCCGGGCTGGCCTGGCGCCGGCGGCACCCGTGACGCGGGCCGGCCTGGCGCCGGCGGCACCCGTCGCACGGGCTGGCCTGGCGCCGGCGGCACCCCGGCCTGGCGCCGGCGGCACCCGTCACGCGGGCCGGCCTGGCGCCGGCGGCACCCCGGCCTGGCGCCGGTCGACGGCCCTCGTCCTGGTCTCGGTCCCATCGTGTTCGGTCTGATCCCATCTTGGCTTGTTTGGATCAATCATCATGAGTTTGGGACGATCACGGCTACGGAATAAACATCCTACGACTCGATTGGAATCGTCCTCGATGTTTTACGACAAAAACTAGAAGGATTGGATTTCTCGTAGAAGATATCGTATAAAACAAGGTCGATTAACTTGAACATCGATCCTTTAGGTTATACGGTTTATTTTACGAGAAAGATAGTCTTTCCGAGAAATCGTATAAAACGTTTAACGACTTAAGACAAGTCCACGGACTAACTTACGAATTTAGGAATTCAGGCCCAATCAGGCTATGACGGTTTGTCCGATATCCCGAACATCGGATAAACATCAAGTCACCGAAAACTCGAGGATAATTACAAAGATCGACGAAAATGGAATACTTCCTGAAGAGATAAGCTTGGGCCCAAAGGCGAGGTCCATCATCCTAAGGCAAACCGACCTTGGAGTGGATATATAAGGAGAGCAAGGGCAGAAGAGAAGGGGATCCGAAAATCCTAGATTGGAGACCTAGAGAGCTCCTGTTAGCTGATAGAACTTAGAATTTAGGTGGTTAGACTAGCAAGGCAGGCCCTAGAACGTCTGGCCGCCTCCTGATCGCAAATCTCCGCTCCTCTCGGAAGGATCGGAAAATTCTTTTACTTAAGAGCTCCGCACATAGAAACCCTAGGCGTTATCTTCGACATGCCTGTTTCTATGACAAACGCTCATACTAGACGAACCCGCCCAGACGGTTCGATCTCTTGTTCAATTCTTTCTAACTGAACTACGTCCGACTTGATCCTCGAAAGGGGTACGTAGGCAGCCTTTCTTAAGGTCCAGTCTCAAATCTCAACAAATCTTTTTCCGCATTTATTCGGTCACTTGTCGTTGGCTGTCGCAGAGAATCCGGACCTTCAAGGAAAGTCGGGTTAACTTGGCTTTCCTCCGCAATCTTATTCATTAAAATTGACGGTGTGAATTTCGGTTCCCACAGTTTGGCGCTAGAAGGAGGGGGGGACGGATTACTCTTACTCATACGGCCGCAAAGCGCTTGATCGAACCAATGTCCAGAATTATGAAAGAAAAAGTTGCAGTTTGCGTCAACGATGGTAAAACAACTCCAGCAGCGACTGTTCCTATGGCCAACGCTTACGCAAACGCCACGGTGCTCGAGCAAATCAAAAACCTAGCCGCGGCTTTCCGCCACAGGAAGAGCACAAAAACGAGCTCGCAATTTCTCTATCTAAACAGAAAGGGCAACGATAAAATCTGTCAAACCCCGAAAATTCGTCTTGTTACCAAGTTAGAGAAATCGCAACGAGCAAGGTTTCTACGAAAAACGTTTCTTTCGAGAACCTCTCGGAAAAATAAAACTTATTCTCCTCGAAACCTTGGGGAAACCCTATATTACTCGTGGAACAGAAGCACGGCAAATCGGTTCACCGATTCCCACTGCCATACTTCTTACAAACAACTCTCGAGGAACAAACGGGAAAACGAAAGGAGGTCGGAGCTTGATCTTACTAGGACGACTTGCCATAAGGTAAGATCAGTCTTCCCAGTTCGCCTTAGCAAGAGCCCACTTTGTTCTCTTTTGTGTCTAGGTCAAAATGGCTTTTGTTTCGTCTCAATCGGAGTTTCCGTTGAGATTTTACGAAGGGAACAAAATCACTCTCCCGGCCACCTCGCCTGTGGACGAGAACAACCATCACCAAGGTCACCTCGCCTGTGGAAACCTCACTTTGCTCTTGTTGGGGTCAAAAACGGTTATCTCAAAATCTACGGCTAAAGACCTTCCCAAAACTCAAAAGATTTCCCGCAAACGACTGACGAGGAAAAGATCGAACAACGAAAAAACCCACAGATGGCAAGACGGCCTGGCGCCGGCGGCACGCGGGACGCGGGCTGGCCTGGCGCCGGCAGCACCCCGGCCTGGCGCCGGCAGCACGCGGGACGCAGGCTGGCCTGGCGCCGGCGCCACCCCTCTGCGCTGGCGCACGCGGGACGCGGGCTGGCCTGGCGCCGGCGGCACCCCGGCCTGCGCCGGCGGCACTCGGACGCTGGCTGTCCTGCGCCGGCCACCCCGGCCTGGCGCCGGCCACGCGGGACGCGGCTGGCCTGGCGCCGGCGGCACCCCGGCCGCCTGGCGCCGGCGGCACGCAGGACGCGGGCTGGCCTGGCGCCGCGGCACCCCGGTCCTGGCGCCGGCGGCACACGGGACGTGGGCTGGCCTGGCGCCGGCGGCACGCGGACGCGGGCTGTGCTGGCCCGGCGCACGCGGACGCGGGCTGGCCTTGCGCCGGCGGCACCCCGCCTGGCGCCGGCGGCACTCGGGACGTGGCGGGCCTGGCCTGGCGGCCGGCGGCACTCGTGACGCGGGCTGGCCTGGCGGCCCGGCGGCAACCCCGGCCTGGCTCGTCGTACACGCGGGACCGGCTGGCCTGGCGTCCGCGGCACCCCGGCCTGGCGCCGGCGCACGTGGTACGCGGCTGCCTGGCGCCGGCGGCAAACCCCGCTGGCGTCCGCGGCACGCGGGACGCGGGTGGCCTGGCGCCTGGAGGCACCCCGTCCTTGCGCCAGCGGCACGGCACCGGGACGCGGGCTGTGCCTGGCGCCGGCGGCACCCCGGCCATGGCGCCCGGTCGGACGGTCCTCGTCCTGGTCTCGGTCCCGCGATCGTGCTCGTTCCGATCCCCTCTTGCTGTTCGGATCAATCTTCGTAGTTTGGTAGGATCACAGTTATTCTAAACACCAATCGTCTCGACTATACGAGCTGAAAATGGGATTCCTTCGGAAATGCCGAAACCTTCAAAAGACTATTTTCTCGAAAATTTTTGTAAGGATTTTAATTCTTTGTAGGACAGGAACAAAAACGTCTTGAAAAACTGCCGTAGAATTTAGGGAACTTAGGATTTGGGTGGATAGTCTAGCAAGCTAAGTCTTAGGCAAAATTTCCAGTCTTGTTCCATCGTTCCTTGATTGTCTAGGCAGAACATGCAAACCGATCTAGTCTCTCGAAAAAGCGAGCAACGATCGCCACGCGTTCTAAAAGCATACTCATCCCGCTTCCTAAAAGAAAGAGAAAACGCACACAAGCCTTCGGAAGAACGGCTAACCCGTTTTCTTTCGTAAAAAGAAAAGGGAAGTAGGTACGTATACTATATCCGTATAATCCCATCTTCGAAAACTTTTTGCTTCAGCATCAAGACAACGCTTTTGACAAAGAAAACTCTCGCAGCAATAAGATTCATCTTAAGAACGCTAGCGGCATAGCCCAACCGTTACAAACATAGTCCTGAAAACTCTATGTCACCTCTCGTCGCAAACTCGCAACTAAAAACGTGTACCGACGTCAGACTAATAGCACGACGGTGAACTACGAAAATAACGAAATAACCTTTGGTAAAACTCCACGAGTAGTTCGAAGCAGCTTTCGTCCAAAGGTCGAAATCATAGCGGAAACATCTCCCGTGTAGTCCGCGGAAACATCGCTACTTTAACAATCTGCGATTTTTTATCTCCATGAAACCGGTCATCCATTACTTTCGTATAACAAGAACGTTTTAAAACAAAACAGCCTAGGGAAAAAACATGATCGGTCTCATGCAAAACGATTTCGCAGTACGCAAAAGTGAATGAGGAAAATATAATCCGTGGTCGCGAATATCGCAAGTAATTTGTGAGAAACGCTCTCCGGTTACCTTTGCGAAAACCCCCTTACATCACTTTTACGAAAAATCCTCTGTATGGTCGAGTCAATTCATACACAGCAACTTTCGTAAAATAAACATAATGGGTCCAACGGGTAACTGACATAGACAGTTTTCGCTCCACAAGGTTTCTGGCTCCTGCTTTCACTCCCCGCGGTTACGTCCGAGCAGGAAATAATCACGCAGACGAACCCGCACGTGTCCTGCGTCGATCCCTTAAAAAAAAATTTTATACGAACCATTCATCGTATAACTGAGACCTAAAGTGGAAGATCGTTTCTAAAAGCCATCAGCAATAATTCAGAAAACTCCGCTATGCTTGGCATGTCTATCTCGGCAAACGCTATTTGGCCCTCGGCCAACTACGCCCTTCCGTAAAGTCCGGACCTGAATTCGGCATCCGCATTAAGGACAATCGTAAACTAACATGACCTTAATAAGGGCCATGGTCTGATCGTTTACCAAACAACTTCCTTGGCGATACGGCTGAATCTAGCTTCCATGCCATTCCAAAGCTACTGAGCGACCACCGCTCCAATCACTTAACGGCTAAAAACAACAATCCACGATTTGTTCATAGAACGCCAAGTGACTATTACGCAAGCAATTTGTCGCATAACCCAGAATCGGAAATCATACGATAAACTCTCCATACCAAGACTCAGTCCTAACAACCATATGGTTAACGGAAGATTCAAACTCATCGTCAATCGATTAAGTTCTATACGCCCCGTAAACACTGCGTGAAAAGAAACACTCGTGACAAGGCTCCAAGAGTTATACGAGTCATCCTTAATATATACAAACAAATCCCGGAAGGCCAACACTTCACGAAGCACTGTGAATGTAGACGCTTCTCCCTGGGTCGGACTTACGCGACCTCTTGGTCCTGCGTCTAAACCGAAACAACAGTTTCTGGCTGCGAACATTCGCAAAACATCTCCAAAGCCCGCGAACATTTCAACCACGAAATGCGGCACAAGGGAAACTCGACCTTCAGCACTGCGAGACGTCGCTAACGCTCGAAGGACATTCTTTTCCTCAAAACTTTCCAGACGAAATCCTCGTCTCTAGAACTCAAGACATACAAACACACCTCTAAACGGTAACATGCCTCTAAACCGGCATCATTTCGTTGTTGCTGATCACAACAAACGAACTCTAACGTCCTAAACAGACAAATAGCCGCCCTTCAAGGGGTAGGCTCTCTTGCATCCGACAAGGATAAACATAGCGCGCTATACAAGAAATCCAAAATTTTGGTCTAGCTCTTCGTAAAGGAAGTAGCTCGACTCACGCCCAGACAAATCATATAAGCCGACAACAATTCGCGGATTTTAAACGGTACGAGTCAGGTTAAAATCGCAAACAGGCAAAACGAAAGCCGATTTGTCATCGCAAAGCCTCAGTCCGAGAGTAAACCTAGGTCTTGCCCTAAACCCAGCCACGCTGGATCTTGACATCTCACAGACATAGTATGGTATACGAGATCCAAAAATTTGTCTCTTCACTTAAGCCTATTCGTTTCACGAACTTTCCGCGTTAATCGGTAAACCGCGGAAAATCTCGCTTTATGCAAACAATAGGTACGGTGATCATCAGGGAACTAGGAATGAGACGACAACTCACACCCTCTTTCTCATACTTCGAAAAAACTGAAGTTCATAAATAATCGAAAAACAAATACATCAACAGCATCATGCTCGAAAGTCTCTCATGACACATAACCAGACCATATAAGTCTCGCCGGAAAACAGATCACAAGGGTCTTAAACTCCAAAACGAACTACGGAAGGCTTGATCCCTACACCAAGGGTACGTAGGCAGCCTTCGAAAGGCGCAGCCCCAATCTTACCACTTTCAACGGAGCCTTTCAACCATTAATTCCGCCTATCTTACCTGACATGTCTTATCGCTCGCAAGAACATCACAAAGGTTCTAACGAGCTGGGGGGCTAACTGTTGGTGTCAAAATCGGTCACGACGGAATCAATGACTGAAAGTCTCTAGAAAGTATTTCTTGAAACAAAAAGTCTCGGATAATTTGAAAAGAAGTTATACGAGATTTTCTCAAATTAGAATATCCACTCTCTGTGAGATCGGAAGACTACGGGCGTGCGAGGACGAGAGTCCCCGGAAAGATCGGTCCGCTCGCCCAAGGACATCAAGATTCGATCACCACAAAAACCCTAAACATAAAAGAATCTGCCTCGAAACTTCGAAGAGGTCTTTCTCTCAAACCGTGAGGAACCAGAAAACGATCAAGATATCAAATCGAAGCCCTCGCCGAGATCTACAGCCTGGCGCCGGCGGCACCCCGGCCTGGCGCCGGCGGCACGCGCCACGTGGGCCGGACTGGCGCCGGCGGCACCCGACACGCGGGCTGGCCTGGCGCCGGCGGCACCCGTGACGCGGGCCGGCCTGGCGCCGGCGGCACCCGTCGCACGGGCTGGCCTGGCGCCGGCGGCACCCGGCCTGGCACCGGCGGCACCCGTCGCACGGGCTGGCCTGGCGCCGGCGGCACCCGGCCTGGCGCCGGCGGCACCCGTCACCCGGGCTGGCCTGGCGCCGGCGGCACCCGTGACGCGGGCCGGCCTGGCGCCGGCGGCACCCGTCGCACGGGCTGGCCTGGCGCCGGCGGCACCCCGGCCTGGCGCCGGCGGCACCCGTCACGCGGGCCGGCCTGGCGCCGGCGGCACTCCGGCCTGGCGCCGGTCGACGGCCCTCGTCCTGGTCTCGGTCCCATCGTGTTCGGTCTGATCCCATCTTGGCTTGTTTGGATCAATCATCATGAGTTTGGGACGATCACGGCTACGGAATAAACATCCTAGAACTCGATTGGAATCGTCCTCGATGTTTTACGACAAAAACTAGAAGGATTGGATTTCTCGTAGAAGATATCGTATAAAACAAGGTCGATTAACTTGAACATCGATCCTTTAGGTTATACGGTTTATTTTACGAGAAAGATAGTCTTTCCGAGAAATCGTATAAAACGTTTAACGACTTAAGACAAGTCCACGGACTAACTTACGAATTTAGGAATTCAGGCCCAATCAGGCTATGACGGTTTGTCCGATATCCCGAACATCGGATAAACATCAAGTCACCGAAAACTCGAGGATAATTACAAAGATCGACGAAAATGGAATACTTCCTGAAGAGATAAGCTTGGGTCCAAAGGCGAGGTCCATCATCCTAAGGCAAACCGGCCTTGGAGTGGATATATAAGGAGAGCAAGGGCAGAAGAGAAGGGGATCCGAAAATCCTAGATTGGAGACCTAGAGAGCTCCTGTTAGCTGATAGAACTTAGAATTTAGGTGGTTAGACTAGCAAGGCAGGCCCTAGAACGTCTGGCCGCCTCCTGATCGCAAATCTCCGCTCCTCTCGGAAGGATCGGAAAATTCTTTTACTTAAGAGCTCCGCACATAGAAACCCTAGGCGTTATCTTCGACATGCCTGTTTCTATGACAAACGCTCATACTAGACGAACCCGCCCAGACGGTTCGATCTCTTGTTCAATTCTTTCTAACTGAACTACGTCCGACTTGATCCTCGAAAGGGGTACGTAGGCAGCCTTTCTTAAGGTCCAGTCTCAAATCTCAACAAATCTTTTTCCGCATTTATTCGGTCACTTGTCGTTGGCTGTCGCAGAGAATCCGGACCTTCAAGGAAAGTCGGGTTAACTTGGCTTTCCTCCGCAATCTTATTCATTAAAATTGACGGTGTGAATTTCGGTTCCCACAGCTGCCCTAAATCTCTCAGGAGATAATTACTTGCAATGGGCACTCGATACTAAGATCATCCTAAAATCCAAGGGCCTCAGTGAATGTAGTCCCGAGGACAATAATGCAAGTGAGAAAGATCAGGGCAATATTGATTATTCACCATCATCTTATTGAGAGTCTCAAAGATCAATATTGACAATTGAGAATCCTCTATATCTTTGGAACGAGTTGAAACAAGGATATGATCACCAAAGGATGTTGTTGTTACCAAAGGGTAGATATGATTGGAGGAATCTGTTGTAGCATTCCTCCAATATCATAACGTCAGTTAGGCTATTGCATCGTTGGGTTCTTTAATATCATGCAAGCATCTCACATAAGCATTCATACTTTTATAATCCTGATAACCTGAATAGTAATCCTAGATCTAACACCTTCACCATATTAGTTAACACCCAAATCAATCACTTGAGTAATTGTCTTGCTCAACAGTTTTAAATTTACTTGCAATTTACTGCTTTGAAATGACCTAGCTTAGTTATAATAAGATCTATTGTGTTCCATCGCTCCTGTGGATTCGATCCCTAAGTACTACAACTTGACCTCTTTTGATGAGAGTAAGGTTGCTCTAGTGTAATTTGAGCACGTATCAAATTTGGTGCCGCTGCCGGGGAGCTTTGATTGCCATTAGATTTTATTTAAGTCTAGGTTTTCTTTTTTTTTATTACTTGTTACCGATAAATTTTTTCTTTTCTTTTCAGGTGCATGCCCAGCATAACCAGAAGCAAAAAGAACAAGGAACTTTTGTCTACTGATCCAGCTGCTTTGGAACGTTCAATCCGCAAACAGATTTGTTCCGCATCGATCGATACACCAGCTTGTGCATCGACCGATATTCACTCACAACCGTCTACCGAGTATCAGATACCGCCAACCGATAACTGTTCATGAACATCGACCAATCTCATTCATCTGACATCGACCGATATCCGTTCATCCACATCGACCGATACTTCTCAGTACCTGTCTACCAACATCTTTCATCCGAGATCGACCGATACCGCGAACCACACATCGATCGATACCGAGTCACCAAACATGGTCGCGACTCTGATACTCAGGCAAGACAACGAAGGTAACCTGCGTGACCAAGAAGGTCACCTGCGTAATGCAGCAGGTCAAAGAATCAATGATCAGGGGCCTGCAATCCCTGATCCAGAAGCTGAAGCTGCTGCAGCAACTGCTCGAGCTGAAGAAGAAGCCAACAGGAACAGATCACTGGCTGACTACAACCGTCCTGATGAATTCTATGCTGACTACACACGAGATTAGCCAATGCTCATGGAAAGGAGCAGCTAGACGATATGAAAGCCAAACTAGACAGTGTTCACAAGCTTCTATGGAAGCAGGTTAGCTTTGCAGAAGATGTAGAAACTATAGAGACATAAAGAGGGCTGATTATGAGGTGAAGCCTCAATACTACACACTTGTAGGACAGACACCCTACAGTGGAGCATCCAATGAGCATCCTATGGACAATCTAGAGAGGTACGAGGATCTCATATCTGCTATCAAAGCCAATAGAGTCCCAGCTGACTACCTACATTGCAAGCTTTTCAAGTATTCTCTCTCTGGAGAAGCTTTGCCATGGCTTAAGAAACTACCACCAGGATCTCTCACACCCTGGGATGACATCAAGAATGATTTCTTGATTAATTTATTTGATGAGGCACGCGTAGAAGACTTGAGAAGCAAGATTGCTACATTCATGCAGAAGCCTGCAGAGCCTTTCAGACACTGTTGGGTTCGTTTCAAGTCATATCAGAGAGATTTTCCACACCATGGATTCAATGAAGTGCAGCTACTCAGAACTTTCTTTAGTGGTTTAGATCTAACCTACCAGACAGCACTAGACGCAGCTAGTGAAGGAAACTTCAACACCAGGAATCCAGAGGAGGCTGTGAGACTTATTGAGAACTTGGCAACTAGCAATAGCACCAGGAACACTGATTATGAGAGAAGGAGATTAGCCAATGCTCATGGAAAGGAGCAGCTAGACGATATGAAGGCCAAACTAGACAGTGTTCACAAGCTTCTATGGAAGCAGGTTAGCTTTGCAGAAGATGTAGAAACTATAGAGACTGATGAGGAAGGATGTGTGGAAGAAGTGAATTACATAGGAGGATCTCAAAGATTTGGAAATCAGAGTGGAAACATGAACTTCTATGACAACAGTCAAAAGAGCAACTACAATCAGAATTCACAGTACCATAAGCCCTTCAGCAACAGCAACTACAGAAACAACAAGAATCTCAACAATTCTTTCTACCAAAATCCACCACCACCTACTCAGGAAAGTAAGATTGAAGCAATGCTTGATTCAGTTCTAGAAGGCCAGCAGAGGCTTACTGTGGATTTCAATGGAAAGATAGATGCTGCATACAATAGCCTGAATGTGAAGTTTGACACCTTGAGTACCCATGGGAAGAAGCTAGAGACACTGGTAATTCAAACAGCAGAAGCTATTAAGAGGCAAGAAGCCTTAATAAAAGAGAGAGAGGAAGATCTCATCAGACACCACATCAATGCCATCACAGTAGATGAATTCTGGCAAGTGGATGGGGATGAGGAGCTTCAGGAAGAAGAGTTTGAAGTCGAGAGCACCATGAGTATCGGCAGCTCTCACTCGCATCGATCGACACCAGACGATACTCATCGATTGACATTCGAAGAAGAATATCGATCGATGTTCGAGATACCACATCGATCGACAGAGTCTACCGAGTCTACGACTACGAACAGACCAATCCGGATTATGACACACGCAGAGTTCGCGGCGAGACACCCGAACCCACTCCACCCTTTCATCGATCGACAAGATGAAGCAGATATCGACCGATAGTCACAACCAGACGTCGATCGACATACATTACCAGACATCGATCGATTTACAACCATCAAACAGCGAGTGCGGCTACAGACAATAGATGCTGCCCTACTCTATGCAAACAGATCCTGACCCAAAACTACAGAAAACCCACCAGAACAAGTTGAGGATACATCAGAGCCTATGGAGATTGAAAAGGAAAGTGAAAAGAGAACACTACGAAAAAGGAAAGAGAAGATCCATAAGCCCCTTAAAAGGGAGGCTAATTGTTGGGGTCAAAAACGGTTATATCGAAATCTACGGCTAAAGATCCTTCCAAACTCAAAGATTTCCCGCACGAACGGCCAACGGGGAAAGATCGGGCAACGGAAAACCCACGGGCGGCAGAGAACCCCTGGCGCCGGCGGCAGGCGAGACGGAGCCGGCCTGGCGCCGGCGGCAAGCCCCCTGGAGCCTGCGGCAAGCGTCACGCAAGCCGGCCTGGCGCCGGCGGCAAGCCCCCTGGCACCGGCGGCAAGCCCCCTGGCGCCGGCGGAAAGCGTCACGCAAGCCGGCCTGGCGACGGCGGCAAGCCCCCTGGCGCCGGCGGCAAGCGTCACGCAAGCCGGCCTGGCGCCGGCGGCAAGCCCCCTGGCGCCGGCGGCAAGCGTCACGCAAGCCGGCCTGGCGCCGGGGGCAAGCGTGACGCAAGACGGTCTGGTGCCGGCGGCAAGCCCCCTGGCGCCGGCGGCAAGCGTCACGCAAGCCGGCCTGGCGCCGGCGGCAAGCGTCACGCAAGACGGCCTGGTGCCGGCGGCAAGCCCCCTGGCGCCGGCGGCAAGCCCCCTGGCGCCGGCGGCAAGCGTCACGCAAGCCGGCCTGGCGCCGGCCGCAAGCCCCCTGGCGCCGGTCGACGGTCCTCGTCCTGGTCTCGGTCCCATCATGCTAGGTCGGATCCCATCTTGGCTTGCTTGGATCAATCCTCGTGAGTTTGATACGATCACGGCTATGGAATAAACATCTTCCATTCGACTCGATTGGAATCATCCTCGATGTTTTACGACAAAAATTAGAAGGATTGGATTTCTCGTAGAAGATATCGTATAAAACAAGATCGATTAACTCGAACATCGATCCTTTAGGCTATACGGTTTATTTTACGAGAAAGATAGTCTTTCCGAGAAATCGTATAAAGCGTTCAACGACTTAAGACAAGTCCACGGACTTACTTACGATTTTAAGAATTCAGGCCCAATCAGGCTATGACGGTTTATCTGATTTCCCGAACATCGGATAAACATCACGTAACCGAAAAATAGGAGAAAACTCGAGGATAATTACGAAGATCGACGAAAATGGATTACTTCTTGAAGAGATAAACTTGGGCCCAAAGGCGAGGTCCATCATCCTAAGGCAAACCGACCTAGGAGTGGGTATATAAGGAGAGCAAGAGCAGAGGAGAAGGGGATCCGAAAATTAGACTTGGAGCACTTTGCTAGCTTAGAAGAATTAGGGTTTAGGTGGTTAGACTAGCGGAGCAAGGCTTAGGACGTTTGGCTGCCTGCGACTCTATATTTTCTTTAATCGCAAATCTCTCTGTCTTTCGGAGAATCCTTGTATTTGTATCTTTCATTCAATAAAACACCTTCGAGCAAATATTACAATTCTTATTTTTGTCATCTGTTAACTTTCTCGATTTCGTGTGGCAACGCAGAGAATCCGGACCTTCAAGGAAAGTCGGGTTTACTTGGCTTTCCTCCGCAATCTTATTCATTAAAATCGATGGTGTGAATTTCGGTTCCCACAGTTTGGCGCTAGAAGGAGGGGGGGACGGATTCTCTAACTCGAAAACCACCAATCGATCGAAGTTCAGTATGGCTACTTCGTCAGCCCGCAACATCGTATCCTTCGAGGATCGAGCAATGGCCAGTATGGCCAAACCTCACAACAATCTCCTCGTAATAGAACTCACGATCCAGGATATTGACGTAGCAAGGGTATTAGTCGACACCGGATGCTCGACAAATATTATCTATAAAAGCACCCTCGAGAGGATGGGCGTTGATCTAAGCATCCTTACAGATGACCCCAGCCCAGTATTCGGACTCTCGGGAAAAGTCATGACCCTCGGTTCGGCTAACCTCTCAGTCAGAGCCGGGAGCGTCGCCAAAACACGGAATTCCTGGTGATCGATGGTCCAACATCCTACAATGCGATAGTTGGAACTCCCTGGCTAAATTCCGTGAGAGCGATCCCATCAACATTCCACCTATGCCTCAAGTTCCCAACGTCTTTCGGGGTCGAAACGATACATGGTAGTCACGGAGCAGCGCAGATCTACCTCGCTACCGAACTAAAACGGAAAAATTCCGAAATCGAGACCTCTCGGAAAAAGCAAATGATTCACGACTCGCCAGAAATCTTCTGGCAGTCCCAAAGAGCTGAGGCCCTGGAAGGGAAGCGTGAACCAACCTGCGAACCGGTGGTCTCAATCTGCCTCGACGATTCCTTCCCGGAACGGTGCGTCGAAATCGGAGCTAACCTCCGCGAACCAATAAAAGCAGAGCTCATCGCATGCCTCAAAAAGAACCTCAGTACGTTCGCTTGGGCTGCGGAGGATATGCTGGGAATCGACATTAGCGTAACATGTCACGAACTTAACATCGACCCGACTCACAAACCCGTAAAACAAAAGAGACGAAAGCTGGGACCTGAGCGTGCCACCGCAGTCAACGAGGAAGTCGAAAGACTCCTCAAAGTAGGGTCGATAACAGAAGTTAGGTATCCAGACTGGCTTGCCAACCCTGTCGTGGTAAAAAAGAAGAACGGCAAGTGGCGAGTCTGTGTCGATTTCACGGATCTGAATAAAGCCTGTCCGAAGGACTGATTCCCGCTCCCACACATCGACCGACTGGTCGAAGCAACTGCGGGAAACAAGCTTCTATCATTCATGGACGCTTTTTCCGGATACAATCAGATCATGATGAATCCCGACGACCGCAAAAAAACTGCATTCATCACAGACCGCGGAACGTATTGCTACAAGGTAATGCCTTTCGGTCTTAAAAACGCGGGTGCAACGTATCAACGACTCGTCAACAGAATGTTTGCCGAGCAACTCGGAAAAACTATGGAAGTATACATCGATGATATGCTCATAAAATCTCTTGACGAACACGATCATGTAACCCACCTAGAGGAATGTTTTGCACGACTCAACCAGCATAACATGAAACTCAACCCGGAGAAATACAGATTCGCGGTGGCATCGGGAGAATTCCTCAGATACCTCGTAACGTATCGCGGAATCGAGGCCAACCCTAAACAAATCGACGCACTGATAGAGATGGCCTCCCCGAGAACCAAGCGAGAAGTCCAAAGGTTAACCGGAAGAGTCGCGGCTTTGAACCGTTTCATCTCGCGCTCCACGGATAAGTGCCTACCGTTTTACGAAACTTTAAAGGGAAACAAGAAGTTCGAATGGTCCGAGCAATGTGAAAAGGCTTTCCAACAGTTGAAACATTACCTGGCCACTCCACCAGTTCTCTCAAAACCGGTGGAAGGTGAACCTCTTTTCCTCTATATCGCAGTTTCCGCAACAGCAGTCAGTGGCGTCCTGATACGAGAAGAACGCGGCAAACAAAAGCCAATCTTTTACGTAAGCAAGACGTTGCTGGATGCGCAAACTCGATACCCGCTAATGGAAAAATTAGCATTCGCCGTCATAACCTCGGCAAGGAAACTAAGGCCATATTTCCAGTCTCATACTATAGTGGTTCTCACCACGTTCTCACTGCGGATATTCCTGCACAGTCCGAGCCAATCCGGTAGGCTCGCAAAATGGGCAATCGAACTAAGTGAATACGACGTCGAATATCGCCCAAGGACATGTGCAAAGTCCCAAGTACTTGCAGATTTCTTGGTAGAGTTACCCACTAGAGAAATGACTAACGAGGAACCAAACTCAACTTGGGTCCTCCACGTCGACGGATCTTCGTCAAAATAAGGATCCGGAATCGGAATTCGACTCACCTCTCCTAACGGGGAAATCCTAGAACAGTCATTCCGATTGGCTTTTCGTGCTTCAAACAATGAGGCAGAATACGAAGCACTCGTCGCAGGCTTACGGCTAGCCCATGGATTAAAAATCCGTAATATTCACGCTTACTGCGATTCTCAGTTAGTCGCCAACCAATACAGCGGAGAATATGAAGAAAGGGACGAAAGGATGGACGCATATCTAAAACTCGTCCAAGAACTGGTTCGTAGTTTCGACCAGTTCGCCCTGACCAGAATTCCTCGCTCGGAAAACGTCCAGGCCGACGCCTTGGCTGCCCTCGCCTCAAGCTCAGATCCAGGGCTCAAAAGGATAATCCCGGTCGAATTCATCGAACATCCGAGCATCGGACCACCAGTGGTCGTCAATCTAATCCGAGGAGAGATTGAAGATGCGGAAGAAGTCGAGGATCAACCGGAAGCGGATTCAGATCAAACCGAGTATGGCTGCGACAGCCCTTTGTTAGAACCAATCCGAGCCTATATCGTGAATGGAACCTTACCCGCCGAAAAATGGGCGGCCTGTAAAGTGAAAACCCAAGCGGCATGGTATGTCACGATAGAGGGAGAAATTTATAAGTGGCGTTTCTCCGGTCCTCTCATGACATGCGCAGAAGGAGAAAGGGCAAGAAGAATCATGGAAGAGGTCCATTCTGGATAATGCGGAAATCATTCTGGCAAAAGATCTCTCGCAGTCAAAATCAAACGCCACGGTTATTATTGGCCAACCATGATAAAAGACTACGAGAAATTCGCCCGGAAGTGCGAGAAATGCCAATGGCATGCTCCAACAATCCATCAACCCGCGGAAATCCTCTCCTCAATCTCGTCCCCCTATCCTTTCATGCGATGGTCCATGGACATTGTCGGACCTATGCATCCATCAAAACAAAAGCGCTGCCTCCTAGTCCTCACGGATTTCTTTTCCAAATGGGTAGAAGCAGAATCCTACGCAAGTATCAAAGACACACGAGTCGAGAACTTCGTCTGGAAACATATCATAACTAGACATGGGGTCCCATACGAAATCGTAACAGACAATGGATCTCAATTTATCTCTGCACGATTCGAAGCATTCTGCGAAAAGTGGAAAATACGACTTACAAAGTCAACTCCCAGGTATCCGCAATACAACGGACAGGCAGAAACCATCAACAAGACCGTCCTTGACGGACTAAAAAAGCGCCTAGACGCCAAAAAGGGGCGATGGGCAGAGGATCTCGAAGGAGTTCTTTGGTCGCATCGTACAACCCCAAGACGGGCTACAGGTGAAACTCCATTCGCCCTCGTTTATGGAACGGAATGCATGATCCACGTGGAAGTAGAATTCCCCGGAGTACGGAGAAGATTTCTCCCCGAACGAGAAGATTTAAACGACGCTATGATGCTGGACAATCTCGATCTTACCAATGAACGCTGTGACCAGGCGCTCATTCGAATCCAAAATTACCAGCACGCTGCCGCAAGGTACTACAACTCAAATGTACGCCATCGCAGGTTCAGAGAAGGCGATTTAGTCTTACGCAAAGTCTTCCAAAATACTGCCGAACGAAACGTAGGAAAACTGGGAGCAAACTGGGAAGGACCATACAAAGTCATAAAAGTAGTCCGACCAGGTTCGTACAAATCGCGAACATGCAAGACGTAAAAATCACAAGAACTTGGAACGCGAGGCATCTTAAAAATTACTATCACTAACAATGATGTGATACAAAGAACTACGAGATGGCTTGATCCCCAAAAAGGGTACGTAGGCAACTCGCTAACCGGCGGGCTCAGCTATCCCCCCCGATTTAAAAGGAGGGGGGAGTGGGGTGCGTATACTCGTATACTCTCACGAATTTCGAAAATTCTGAAACTTTCGAAACTCCTTCTAGACATCGTATTTCGCCAATTACTGAACGGCAACAACAACTGATCTAGTATCCACTAAGCGATTATCACATCCAAAAAACAAATCCCGGAGGGCCAACACTTTACAAAGCAAAGTGAATGTAGACGTTTCTCCCTGGGTCAAATTTACGCGACCCCTTGGTCCCGCATCCAAAACGGAAACAACAGTTTTCTGACTGCGAACATTCGCAAAAACATCCCCAAGCCCGCAAGCGCTTCAACCACGAAATGCGGCATAAGGAAAAATCGACCTTCAGCACTGCGAGACGTCGCTAACGCTTGAAGGACATTCTTTTCCGCAAAACATCGCAGACGAAATCTTCGTCTCTAGAACTCAAAACATACAAACACACCTCAAAACGGTATCATTTCGTTGTTGCTGATCACAACAAACGAACTCTAACGTCCTAAACAGACAAATAGCCGCCCTTCAAGGGGTAGGCTCTCTTACATCCGACAAGGATAAACATAGTGAGCTATACAGGAAATCCAAATTTTGGTTTAGCTCTTCGTAAAGGAAGTAGCTCGACTCACGCCCAGAAAAATCATATAAGCCGACAACAGTTCGCCGATTTTAAACGGTACGAGTCAGGTTAAAATCGCAAACAGGCAAAACAAAAGCCGATTTGTCATCGCAAAGCCTCAGTCCGAGAGTAAACCTAGGTCTTGCCCTAAACCCAGCCACGCTGGATCTTGACATCTCACAGACATAGTATGGTATACGAGATCCAAAAATTTGTCTCTTCACTTAAGCCTATTTGTTTCACGAACTTTTCGCGTAAATCGGTAAACCGCGGAAAATCTCGCTTTATGCAAACAATAGGTACAGTGATCATCAGGGAACTAGGAATGAGACGACAACTCACACCCTCTTTCTCATACTTCGAAAAAACTGAAGTTCATAAATAATCGAAAAACGTTTCATAGATTGAGACCGCAAAAGTTCAAACAAAACCCCAAAAAAGGGACAGGGATTCGAAGCCACCAACGGCCAGTCCCGGTAAATACATCATGGCCTCTTAACGGCTGAAACACATATAAAGCAAAATCCCCGAAGGGATTAATAAACCTAGACACTCCCAGGAGCGTCACCTTCATCCTCAAACTCACCCGCAATAGGGATAGCCTCGCCGTCGCCTCCCTCGGTCGCACCACCACTACCCGCCTCGTCCGCGCCAGCCTCGCAATCCTCTCCCATGCGCTCCTGATCTTCTGAGTCTTTGGAGGTCGGCGCAAGGGTGCATTCGGCCTGCAGGCCGGCAAGGATCGAATCGAAATCTCCCTCGGTGGTCGCCCACTCTCCTTTACAGGACGATAGTCTGGCTTCCTCCGAGTCCAAAGATGAAGACTCGTTACCTCGAAGCAACTCGAGCTCACTCAGACTCCCTTCGATCCCCGCTAAAGCCAAGTCCCTCTTGCGGATGGCTATCAAGGACTCAAACAGGGTGGCCATCCTCATCAGACGACCAAAGAAGTCGTCGCGGGCATCGGCAACCTCCGAGGATCTACGGGCGTTCATCTCCTCATGAGTCTGGACCTTCTGCTGAAGGGGCGGACTTCCGAGGATTTGCTCTTCTTCTCCTTCTTCACCTTGAGTAGCGAACTCGCAGTCTTCCCAAGGTCACGCTCAAGATCGCTGATACGAACCTCAAGCTGGGACGTCTGGGCAGCATGGGTGTCCTCGACGGTCTGCAGTGCAGCCTTAGTACGCTTCAGCGCTTCCTGCGACGACTCCAGCTCCTTCGATAGACGAATGACTTCCGACCCACACTCGCCAAGCATTCCGTCAATCAGCGACACAAACTATCCGCAAAAGAAGGGGTAAGTATCATCATAAAGAAAAACGATACAAGAATTGCAGATAGATTGAAATCAAACCTTGGAGCGATGACGCGCCAAAGGCTCTGAAATTTCGCCCTCCTCGCTCTTCGCACCCCACTTCCTTTTTGCTCCGGATGCCGCACCAGCCCTTGCCCTTCCCTTGGGCAACGGCGCGACACCAGCCGCTGGCAGTCCCAAGACGAGTTCCCTCTTCGCCGGGGGAAGAGGTGTGGATTCTATTGCATCCTCTCTCCCAGAGATCACGATCGGAGCAGTCGAAGAATCCGATTGATGCACCTGAACATCAGGAATCTGTTCAAGAATCTATTCAGGAACAATAAACCCTTCCGCAGGCAGGAGGGCATCGGATGGGACTTCGGGGTTGGGAACCGGAAGAACAGGCGAAGGGGCCGAAGGAGCAGGCAAAGAGATCGGAGAAACATGCAAAGGAGTCGGAGCCGCGGAAGAAACATCGGGTGTCTCAGTCCTCGCCCGCCTTGAGCCTTTCGCAGCACTGCGCCGGGATAGCTTAGCCTTGAAAGAGTAAAACCCATCATTGAGGGACGGAGTAGCATCCTGAACGGTCGGAACCGACGAAGCTTGACTGGCCTCGCCCATCTCAACATCAGAATCATTCTTTTCAACTTGGGATGAAGACATTTTATTTTCTTGAGAGAAAAGAAGAGAGAATTTGAAAAGATGTGAAGAATGAGAAGGGAAGGCTGGCTATTTATAAGAAAAGGGGGGATGATGACGTAGGTTTCCTGCGGAAAAGAATCCTTAGCCGAAAATTTCGATTTTCAGAAAACTCGAATCATTCGCCCGCAAAATCGTCTCCGATCTTACGAGCTGGGGGGCTAACTGTTGGGGTCAAAAACGGTTATCTCGAAATCTATGGCTAAAGATCCTTCCAAACTCAAAGATTTCCCGCACGAACGGCCAACGAGGGAAAGATCGGGCAACGGAAAACCCACGGGCGGAAGAGAACCCCTGGCGCTGGCGGCAGGCGAGACGGAGCCGGCCTGGCGCCAGCGGCAAGCGTCACGTAAGCCGGCCTGGCGCCGGCGGCAAGCGTCACGCAAGCCTGCCTGGCGCCGGCGGCAAGCCCCCTGGCGCCGGCGGCAAGCGTCACGCAAGCCGGCCTGGCGCCGGCGGCCAGCCCCTGGGCGCCGGCGGCAAGCGTCAAGTAAGCCGGCCTGGCACCGGCGGCAAGCCCCCTGGCGCCGGCGGCAAGCGTCACGCAAGCCAGCCTGGCGCCGGCGGCAAACCCCCTGGCGCCGGCGGCAAGCGTCACGCAAGCCGGCCTGGTGCCGGCGGCAAGCCCCCTGGCGCCGGTCGACGGTCCTCGTCCTGGTCTCGGTCCCATCATGCTCGGTCTGATCCCATCTTGGCTTGCTTGGATCAATCCTCGAGAGTTTGATATGATCACGGCTACGGAATAAACATCTTTCGATTCGACTCGATTGGAATCATCCTCGATGTTTTACGACAAAAATTAGAAGGATTGGATTTCTCGTAGAAGATATCGTATAAAACAAGATCGATTAACTCGAACATCGATCCTTTAGGCTATACGGTTTATTTTACGAGAAAGATAGTCTTTCCGAGAAATCGTATAAAATGTTCAACGACTTAAGACAAGTCCACGGACTTACTTACGATTTTAAGAATTCAGGCCCAATCAGGCTATGACGGTTTATCTGATTTCCCGAACATCGGATAAACATCAAGTCACCAAAAAATAGGAGAAAACTCGAGGATAATTACGAAGATCGACGAAAATGGAATACTTCTTGAAGAGATAAACATGGGCCCAAAGGCGAGGTCCATCATCCTAAGGCGAGGTCCATCTCTCTGTCTTTCGGAGAATCCTTGTATTCGTATCTTTCATTCAGTAAAACGCCTTCGAGCAAATATTACAATTCTTATTTTTGTCATCTGTTAACTTCCTCGATTTCGTGTGGCAATGCAGAGAATCCGGACCTTCAAGGAAAGTCGGGTTTACTTGGCTTTCCTCCGCAATCTTATTCATTAAAATCGACGATGTGAATTTCGGTTCCCACACTAATGAGAAGGAGTTGGAAAACTTCAAGAAGAGAGTTCTAAGGATTCCAGCAGAGAGACCCTTTGAAGAAGCATATTTCACACACAGATTGTGGATGTTCTTCAGAGAAACAAAAGTCACAGAGGTTGATATTGAGAAAATGTTCAACAAGATAAGAGAGGACCTCCTAAAGAAGATTACATTAAAGAAGAAGAGTGATCCTGGAGAGTTCATTATTTCATGCCTAGTACAAGGCATTGAATTCTCACATGCACTATGTGACACAGGAGCCTCAGTCAGCATCCTACCATAGGTTATGGCATACCAACTAGGTCTGAAGGTAGAACCTTCCAAAGAATCTTTCTACTTTGTGGATTGTTCTAGGAGGAGTTCATTAGGAATCTTCAGAGACCTTGAGATACAGATTGGTAATGCCATAGTTGCAGTTGACTTCCATGTCCTAGACATCAAGTTAAATTGGAATTCCTCTCTACTACTTGGAAGAGCATTCCTAGCTACTGTGGGAGCCATTTGTGACTTGCAAACAAGCCATATGTGTTTGACTTTCATCGACCCAAAGGTTTACTATGACCCAGTCAAGGTTATCAGACCTCTAGAGTTCTACAGAAAGCCTCCAGATGAAGCAACACTCGTAGCTACATGTTACTGTGCAAAAGAGTACGAGACTGAGTACCCGGAATCGATCGGCACACATACAGATACATCGATCGATCCTATTGATCTCACATCCATCGACCAGTCAATCATCACATCGATCGATACAGGCAACGTCGATTGATAGTACACATATGTACGAAGTTGATCACTTTACAGGTAGCTACTCAGATGGGAGTTGGGAACCAGACTACTATCAGCCAACATATGCAGTGGAGACAATAGATGATAATTATGATGAGGATTACACGAGGGAAAGATATTGAATACTCTTTCATCCGCAGAGAAGAAGAGTATGATGAGGACTACAACCGGAACATACCATATCCATACATCCGCAGAGAAGAGAATGTATACCACCCTATAGTGGAGACAGAATATGAAGACTTGTGGGAAGAAAAAGGAAGTTCTTTCATTCATGAGGATGAGGTACCCACCCAGTATGTTTCTCAGCAGTTCATTCCATCAAGATCATATTCATCATGCTGCAGATATTACACAGCATCCTCCGAGGTCAATCAGAGCTACATCGATCGACAACAACATCTATGCATCGATCGATACGACAGTTTCAAGGACGAGAGATGATTGGCTAGCACAATGCTATCATATTTTTGCCCTAGAGACTACTACACCTTCCCAACATGTGGAAGAATGCAATGAGGACCGTGAGGAAGAACCAGCTACAGACCACCAAGAACTTCTCACTAGAGATGGATCCAGATCACATGGAACCATGCTGCCCACATCGATCGACGCAATATCATCAGCATCAATCGATACCAGTCCAAGACGAGCACTACACAAAGAAGAATCGATCGACACACGCCAAGACGTATCGATCAATACCAGTCAAACCGACTCAGAAAAGAATGGAAATTTCAAATTTGGAAATATCAAATTTGGAAACTTGGTGGATGATTACTACTATAAAAGGAACCACGGGGTAGAAGCAGTTTCACAAACCAGAGAAGCAGCAGATTCACAAACCCTAGAAGCAGACAAAATGCATCAGCCACCTTCCAACCCTAAGCCATATGGAGAAGACTTCAATTGCAACCTTCCCCATCGGCTATACAACACGAAATCGATCGACGAGAACACTACTGCATCGTTCGATACTCAACCTTTACCATTCAATCTAAATAAAGATAATGAGTTAGATCATGGATATCTAACACCAGATGAGTTTGGTATTTTCAGGGATCCAGAAGGCAATGCAAGAGCTATGGATGGCCGTATGCTACAAGTTTCAAGAGAAGACATCTTAGACATTCTTGCTATGGCCAATAGACAAAAAACCTATTCTACAAGCAACGTGATGATCCAGCCTATCAAAAGATGCTAGGAGATGCAGACTATGCAATAGCCTGCAGGAGAGAGCCCTACTTCAAATACAACTATCAGCTTGAAAATAACAAATCGATTGTTGGTGACACCTCCGCCTCGATCGATATGCTACCTCCCGAGTACCAAGAAGAACAAGATAAGTATGGAGTCTACAGAGACATGTATGGACGTCCAAGGGGTATCAAAGGAAAGGTCATTCCAGGTATCCCATACACACATTAGAGACATCCTACCAAGAGCTTCACTAGACAAGCCATCATTCTTATGCCTACCAGAGCATCGCGAAAGGTTCACTCCAGCTACACAAGCAGATCCAGATCCTTGCAGCAGAGTAGAGATTGATGAGAAGCTCAATGACATCTACAACATTCAGTAATATTCAATGAATGATTTCAAGTGCAAAATTGATAGTGTCTACCATCCACTCAATGACAAAATCATACACCTGACCCAGACCATGGAGAACCTTGCAGATGATGTCACCACGTTGATGAAGCACAAACAACAAGGAGTTTCAGCATGGAAGCAATGGAAACCTTTAACTTCCAGTGAGTTTCCACACCACACATCGACCGACGCGAGAAGGATACCATTGACCGACACAGCTCACGCTACATCGATCGACATCCACTACAAGCGGTCGATCGATTTACGCTTCACAAGATTGGAAGAGAGGTTATATTCTTATGACGAAAAGTTTGGTAGTTCCTACTACCCGATGATTGATCATGTGATTACACTAGAATCACGAATGGATGCTTTCCAGCAAGAGATGGGTACAATTCAGAATCAACTCGATTTTCACCTGAAGACATCTCCATCGACTGACATGCCCACCAGCACATCGATTGATCCTGACCAAGCACCAGCAGAGAACCAGCAAGAATCGATCGACAGCACAAAACGCACATCGCTCGACACTTATCTTCAAGAAGAATACACTACTATGAGGAAGAAGGTTCTAGACACCATCAAGACAGACAACAAATGGGAAGAACAAGCATTGAAGAATACTCCTGATTTGTTCTACGCCAGCCTCGGCACCAACCTCAGATGGACAGCTAAAGGTTTTTAATTGATGCAAAAGGAATTGCATATACTCCGCAACAGGCAGAAGTGGTCACAATCGATCGACACCATGCCTGAACCATCGATCGATATGGACGCAGACAAGAACAATGGATGGTGCAAGGAATTCCATTAGAAACCAAAGTATGGAGCTAGAGCTTATGATACTTATCAGAGCAAGAAGAGACAATGGTCAGACACAAGAGAGGATTCAACCACTCACAGAAGAGAAGCCACCTACACTAAGAGAGAAGTTGACAAGATGATAGCTGAGATCTATGAAGCCTTAGATCATTCAGAGACACAATACTACAAGAAGTATGATGACATATACTTTCCCTTTGACAACAGCATTGCAAATCTGCAGTCAAGAACAGAAGGAATAGAAGAGAAGATCAAGGCTATTCAGAAACGACTTGCAACTCGCCCATCACACCACACATCGACCGATATGACACCACGTGCATCAATCAACGAGGGCACCATGACATCGATCGACATCAACGCAACAGAATCGATCGATACTGATACACCATGTCCGAGAAGAATGCCTTATGGACAGATTGGATGTGCTACATGAAGAACTTCCAAAGCCATCAATGAAGACTTATGACCAGCTTGAACAGCAGCAGTTCACCATTGAAGACTTACAGGAAAGGCTATACTTATTGAAAGATGAGTTAGAAGATATGAAGAAGAGATGGACCAAGTCAGATGAGGCCACAAGAAGCTTCATTGCAATTAAGTCCACAGACTAAGAGGATGTTTGCACACAAGCAAACAACTTCTTTCACACCACCTAACCACTCAACCACCAAAGTCAAGCTAAATGACTATAACATATTGCTGAGTGGGAGGCAACCCACTATTAGGTACTTTCTTTTATAGCTTTTTATTAAAAAAAAAGATATGAGTAGACGTTTACCTTCTTTATCGACCGACGCGACCAAGTCGACATCGATCGACGACACTACATCCGTCACGATCAACATGCTTTCATCTACATCGATCGATATGGTATCGGTCAGGTATAACGTTCTAACTTGTTCAATTTCGCATTTAGGTTTCGATTTCTTTAAACTTCGACTGTTGTGGGAACCGAAATTCGCACTGTCAAATTAAGTTGATTTGGAGGAAAGCCAAGTGAACCAAGCCTTCCCTGAAGGTCCCGGTTATCTGCTGGGCCATACACGACACAATTAGTACGACGAAGAGAATAAGAAAACGGAATGAGAATCGTAAGAAAAAAGGATAGAGCAAAAGATCTTATTTCCGAATCCGCGTTTGAGCGTGAACAACATGTAAGAGCCTTGGCTACAAGAGCTGTCGGCAAGTTCGCTAGTCTAGAAATCTAAGTTCTAACCTAGTTGAATCGCAGCTCGCTAGTAAAAACGGAAAAAAGTGCGTAAGTTGCTCTAAGTACTATGTTGCTCTGAAAAAGTTCTCCCTTTGCTCCTTGCCCCAAGCTCTCCTTATATACTCCTCTTTAAGACGGTCTATTCTTCCTTTGGGCCGAATCTATCGCGAATCGGGCTTCTTTCCATTTCCGTCGGTCTTCATGTTTATCGGGAAACTTGACATTTATCTTCAAGAAAGTTCACATTGATCTTTGGGAAACTTGACAATTATCTTATGTTAAGATAAACATGGGGCGTCATGTCCATCTCGACTTGGTTTCAGGAAAATCGCAAGTGGGCCGATTCGGTCGCGTTCGGGCCTTCTGGGGCCGTTGTTTCGATCGTGGACGTTTTACGATTTTTCCGAGAAACCAGCCTGTCATGATACTTGTTTTTCCGAAGGAACCTCAATTCCCCGTATAGTCTAGATGACTGGTGTTTTTAGAATAACCGTGATCGTTTTATACGATGAATCGAGATCCATTCGTCAACCGAACCTTTGGTGGTCTCCCGAAGCTTTCCCGATTTATTTCGACCAAGACGAAACGGGGTTCTTGGGTTTCTTGTCTCCAAGGAGTTCAATAGTGAGTCTTCGAGCAAGGATACAAAGTGCATAGTTGGACTAGTTTGTTGAGACTGTCTTACGGGAAGAAGATCGCACTAGTCGAGTGGTCCGTACGCGGGCGCCCGGGATCTGGACATGGATGCTGGCGCCTAGCGCCCGTGAGCGAGCTGGCGCCCGGTGCCCGTGACCAGCACGAGGGAGCTGGCGCCCGGCGCCCGTGACCAGCACGAGGGAGCTGGCGCCCGGCGCCCGTGAGCAGCACGAGGGAGCTGGCGCCCTGCGCACGTGACCAGCACGAGGGAGCTGGCGCCCGCGCCCGTGACCAGCACGACGGAGCTGGCGCCCGGCGCCGCGTGACCAGCACGGGGGAGCTGGTGTCCCGGCGCACGTGACCAGTACGGGCGAGTTGGCGCCCGGCGCCCGTGACCACGCACTAAGGGCGAGCAGGCGCCTGGCGCCTGGCACCCGGTGCCTGGTGCCAGCAGGGCGAGCCGGCGGGGGGGGGCCCCGGTGCCCCGGTGCAGCACGGGTGAGCCCGGCGCCAGATGCTCCGGTTTTGCCAGCACGGGCGAGTCGGCGCCCGGTGCTAGCATGGGCGGACCGGCGCCCTACGCCCGGTGCCTGCACGGGCGAGCACGGCGCCCGCGCCAGCACGGGGGAGTCGGCTCCCCGGGGTAGCGCGGCGAAGCCGGCGCCCGGCGCCCGGGGCTAGGCCGTGGCCGCTCCTGCTGGTGTCTGGGCTACGATGCGATCATCCCTTCCGACGTTTTCGTCGAATAACTAGTTTTTTCCTTGGTTTTATTCGATGCTTGATTGTTTCCAAGGACTTTCGGGTATTGATTGCGTCTTTGACCGATTTTGACCCCAACAGTTAGCCCCCCAGCTAGCTAGGACCGTGGTTTTTGGTAACAGGTCCTAGCTCGCGGTATAGCTGGATAGGAAGGTGTGGAGACGCAATCGTTTGCAAAAAGTCGGAGTAAATAGTAACTTTTCTTTCCTTATAAAGATGGAGTAAGAACTTTCAGTCATTCTTACTTCATCACAAGGATTTTACCTTCTAAAGTTTCTCTCTCAAGAAAAAATGTCTTCAAGATCAAGATCCTCTAAAAAGAATTCTTCTTCTCACTCATCTTCGGGCGATTCTCCCGTCGATGGACCTTACCCCTAGTGATTTTGAGGGACTTTGGTATACCAAGCCAACGTCGATTGAAGGTTCGTATTCTGTGATCCCACGGAAGAACATGGCCATAATCCAGAGGACTACTTCGAACCCCAAGTCGTGGTTTGATTGCTTCTTCTTTGTACGAACAAATGGGGAATCCGTGGAGGAAAGCTGCCTTCACTTAATACTTCAGGAGTGGAACTTCGATCGCGGTAACACGACTAATTCCCTTTTTTCAACAAGATCAGAGAGGACCTCCTAAAGAAGATTACATTAAAGAAGAAGAGTGATCCTGGAGAGTTCATTATTTCATGCCTAGTACAAGGCATTGAATTCTCACATGCACTATGTGACACAGGAGCCTCAGTCAGCATACTACCATAGGTTATGGCATACCAACTAGGTCTGAAGGTAGAACCTTCCAAAGAATCCTTCTACTTTGTGGATTGTTCTAGGAGGAGTTCATTAGGAATCTTCAGAGACCTTGAGATACAGATTGGTAATGCCATAGTTGCAGTTGACTTCCATGTCCTAGACATCAAGTTAAATTGGAATTCCTCTCTACTACTTGGAAGAGCATTCCTAGCTACTGTGGGAGCCATTTGTGACTTGCAAACAAGCCATATGTGTTTGACTTTCATCGACCCAAAGGTTTTGTAACGCCCCGACCCGCCCATGGCTAATGGGCCACCCACGCCCGCTCTCTCGGCCCATGGGCCCCATCCCATCCGACGATCGGTCGTTAATAATTCCGAAAGGCTCGAAATCATTGTTTACTGACCCTGCAATCACCACCCGACCTTTTCCCGTGCTTTGGCCTCACTCGCACGATATCGCGAATCACTTCCCGATAGGTCACCCATCCTTCCACTACTCCAGCTCAAGCACGCTTAACTCTGGAGTTCTTTCGGGATGTGCTCCGGAAAAGGTAAGTCAACTTTGGTGACATAGGTAGCCAAATCAATTCTCTTAAGCCTTTCCACATATCACAACTCGGGATGTTACAATTCACCCCCTCTCAAAGAACGCAACGTCCTCGTTGCGCCCCACGACAGGTCTCAAGACGCCTCTCAGGTCAGAACCGAGACGGCTAACCAGCTCTGATACCACTTGTAACGCCCCGACCCGCCCATGGCTAATGGGCCACCCACGCCCGCTCTCTCGGCCCGTGGGCCCCATCCCATCCGACGATCGGTCGTTAATAATTCCGAAAGGCTCGAAATCATTGTTTACTGACCCTGCAATCACCACCCGACCTTTTCCCGTGCTTTGGCCTCACTCGCACGATATCGCGAATCACTTCCCGATAGGTCACCCATCCTTCCACTACTCCAGCTCAAGCACGCTTAACTCTGGAGTTCTTTCGGGATGTGCTCCGGAAAAGGTAAGTCAACTTTGGTGACATAGGTAGCCAAATCAATTCTCTTAAGCCTTTCCACATATCACAACTCGGGATGTTACAGGTTTACTATGACCCAGTCAAGGTTATCAGACCTCTAGAGTTCTACAGAAAGCCTCCAGATGAAGCAACACTCGTAGCTACATGTTACTGTGCAAAAGAGTACGAGACTGAGTACCCGGAATCGATCGGCACACATACAGATACATCGATCGATCCTATTGATCTCACATCCATCGACCAGTCAATCATCACATCGATCGATACAGGCAACGTCAATTGATAGTACACATATGTACGAAGTTGATCACTTTACAGGTAGCTACTCAGATGGGAGTTGGGAACCAGACTACTATCAGCCAACATATGCAGTGGAGACAATAGATGATAATTATGATGAGGATTACACGAGGGAAAGATATTGAATACTCTTTCATCCGCAGAGAAGAAGAGTATGATGAGGACTACAACAGGAACATACCATATCCATACATCCGCAGAGAAGAGAATGTATACCACCCTATAGTGGAGACAGAATATGAAGACTTGTGGGAAGAAAAAGGAAGTTCTTTCATTCATGAGGATGAGGTACCCACCCAGTATGTTTCTCAGCAGTTCATTCCATCAAGATCATATTCATCATGCTGCAGATATTACACCAGCATCCTCCGAGGTCAATCAGAGCTACATCGATCGACAACAACATCTATGCATCGATCGATACGACAGTTTCAAGGACGAGAGATGATTGGCCAGCACAATGCTATCCTATTTTTGCCCTAGAGACTACTACACCTTCCCAACATGTGGAAGAATGCAATGAGGACCGTGAGGAAGAACCAGCTACAGACCACCAAGAACTTCTCACTAGAGATGGATCCAGATCACATGGAACCATGCTGCCCACATCGATCGACGCAATATCATCAGCATCAATCGATACCAGTCCAAGACGAGCGCTACACAAAGAAGAATCGATCGACATACGCCAAGACGTATCGATCGATACCAGTCAAACCAACTCAGAGAAGAATGGAAATTTCAAATTTGGAAATATCAAATTTGGAAACTTGGTGGATGATTACTACTATAAAAGGAACCACAGGGTAGAAGCAGTTTCACAAACCATAGAAGCAGAAGATTCACAAACCCTAGAAGCAGACAAAATGCATCAGCCACCTTCCAACCCTAAGCCATATGGAGAAGACTCCAATTGCAACCTTCCCCATCGGCTATACAACACGAAATCGATCGACGAGAACACTACTGCATCGATCGATACTCAACCTTTACCATTCAATCTAAATAAAGATAATGAGTTAGATCATGGATATCTAACACCAGATGAGTTTGGTGTTTTCAGGGATCCAGAAGGCAATGCAAGAGCTATGGATGGCCGTATGCTACAAGTTTCAAGAGAAGACATCTTAGACATTCTTGCTATGGCCAATGGACAAAAAACCTATTCTACAAGAAACGTGATGATCCAGCCTATCAAAAGATGCTAGGAGATGCAGACTATGCAATAGCCTGCAGGAGAGAGCCCTACTTAAAATACAACTATCAGCTTGAAAATAACAAATCGATCGACGGTGACACCTCCGCCTCGATCGATATGCTACCTCCCGAGTACCAAGAAGAACAAGATAAGTATGGAGTCTACAGAGACATGTATGGACGTCCAAGGGGTATCAAAGGAAATGTCATTCCAGTATCCCATACACACATTAGAGACATCCTACCAAGAGCTTCACTAGACAAGCCACCATTCTTATGCCTACCAGAGCATCGCGAAAGGTTCACTCCAGCTACACCAGCAGATCCAGATCCTTGCAGCAGAGTAGAGATTGATGAGAAGCTCAATGACATCTACAACATTCAGTAATATTCAATGAATGATTTCAAGTGCAAACTTGATAGTGTATACCATCCACTCAATGACAAAATCATACACCTGACCCAGACCATGGAGAACCTTGCAGATGATGTCACCACCTTGATGAAGCACAAACAACAAGGAGTTTCAGCATGGAAGCAATGGAAACCTTTAACTTCCAGTGAGTTTCCACACCACATATCGACCGACGCGAGAAGGATACCATCGACCGACACAGCTCACCCTACATCGATCGACATCCACTACAAGCGATCGATCGATTTACGCTTCACAAGATTGGAAGAGAGGTTATATTCTTATGAAGAAAAGTTTGGTAGTTCCTACTACCCGATGATTGATCATGTGATTACACTAGAATCACGAATGGATGCTTTCCAGCAAGAGATGGGTACAATTCAGAATCAACTCGATTTTCACCTGAAGACATCTCCATCGACTGACATGCCCACCAGCACATCGATTGATCCTGGCCAAGCACCAGCAGAGAACCAGCAAGAATCGATCGACAGCACAAAACGCACATCGCTCGACACTTATCTTCAAGAAGAATACACTACTATGAGGAAGAAGGTTCTAGACACCATCAAGACAGACAACAAATGGGAAGAACAAGCATTGAAGAATACTCCTGATTTGTTCTACGCCAGCCTCGGCACCAACCTCAGATGGACAGCTAAAGGTTTTTAATTGATGCAAAAGGAATTGCATATACTCCGCAACAGGCAGAAGTGGTCACAATCGATCGACACCATGCCCGAACCATCGATCGATATGGACGCAGACAAGAACAATGGATGGTGCAAGGAATTCCATTAGAAACCAAAGTATGGAGCTAGAGCTTATGATACTTATCAGAGCAAGAAGAGACAATGGTCAGACACAAGAGAGGATTCAACCACTCACAGAAGAGAAGCCACCTACACTAAGAGAGAAGTTGACAAAATGATAGCTGAGATCTATGAAGCCTTAGATCATTCAGAGACACAATACTACAAGAAGTATGATGACATATACTTTCCCTTTGACAACAGCATTGCAAATCTGCAGTCAAGAACAGAAGGAATAGAAGAGAAGATCAAGGCTATTCAGAAACGACTTGCAACTCGCCCATCACACCACACATCGACCGATATGACACCACGTGCATCAATCAACGAGGGCACCACGACATCGATCGACATCAACGCAACAGAATCGATCGATACTGATACACCATGTCCGAGAAGAATGCCTTATGGACAGATTGGATGTGCTACATGAAGAACTTCCAAAGCCATCAATGAAGACTTATGACCAGCTTGAACAGCAGCAGTTCACCATTGAAGACTTACAGGAAAGGCTATACTTATTGAAAGATGAGTTAGAAGATATGAAGAAGAGATGGACCAAGTCAGATGAGGCCACAAGAAGCTTCATTGCAATTAAGTCCACAGACTAAGAGGATGTTTGCACACAAGCAAACAACTTCTTTCACACCACCTAACCACTCAACCACCAAAGTCAAGCTAAATGACTATAACATATTGCTGAGTGGGAGGCAACCCACTATTAGGTACTTTCTTTTATAGCTTTTTATTAAAAAAAAAAAAGATCTGAGTAGACGTTTACCTTCTTTATCGACCGACGCGACCAAGTCGACATCGATCGACGACACTACATCCGCCACGATCAACATGCTTTCATCTACATCGATCGATATGGTATCGGTCAGGTATAACGTTCTAACTTGTTCAATTTCGCATTTAGGTTTCGATTTCTTTAAACTCCGACTGTTCTGGGAACCGAAATTCGCACTGTAAAATTAAGTTGATTTGGAGGAAAGCCAAGTGAACCAAGCCTTCCCTGAAGGTCCCGGTTATCTGCTGGGCCATACACGACACAATTAGTACGACGAAGAGAATAAGAAAACGGAATGAGAATCGTAAGAAAAAAGGATAGAGCAAAAGATCTTATTTCCGAATCCGCGTTTGAGCGTGAAAAACATGTAAGAGCCTTGGCTACAAGAGCTGTCGGCAAGTTCGCTAGTCTAGCAATCTAAGTTCTAACCTAGTTGAATCGCAGCTCGCTAGTAAAAACGGAAAAAAGTGCGTAAGTTGCTCTAAGTGCTATGTTGCTCTGAAAAAGTTCTCCCTTTGCTCCTCGCCCCAAGCTCTCCTTATATACTCCTCTTTAAGCCGGTCTATTCTTCCTTTGGGCCGAATCTATCGCGAATCGGGCTTCTTTCCATTTCCGTCGGTCTTCATGTTTATCGGGAAACTTGACATTTATCTTCAAGAAAGTTCACATTGATCTTTGGGAAACTTGACATTTATCTTATGTTAAGATAAACATGGGGCGTCATGTCTATCTCGACTTGGTTTCAGGAAAATCGCAAGTGGGCCGATTCGGTCGCGTTCGGGCCTTCTGGGGCCGTTGTTTCGATCGTGGACGTTTTACGATTTTTCCGAGAAACCAGCCTGTCATGATACTTGTTTTTCCGAAGGAACCTCAATTCCCCGTATAGTCTAGATGACTGGTGTTTTTAGAATAACCGTGATCGTTTTATACGATGAATCGAGATCCATTCGTCAACCGAACCTTTGGTGGTCTCCGGAAGCTTTCCCGATTTATTTCGACCAAGACGAAACGGGATTCTTGGGTTTCTTGTCTCCAAGGAGTTCAACAGTGAGTCTTCGAGCAAGGATACAAAGTGCATAGTTGGACTAGTTTGTTGAGACTGTCTTACGGGAAGAAGATCGCACTAGTCGAGTGGTCCGTACGCGGGCGCCCGGGATCTGGACATGGATGCTGGCGCGTAGCGCCCGTGACCAGCACGAGCGAGCTGGCGCCCGGCGCCCGTGACAAGCATGAGGGAGCTGGCGCCCGGCGCCCGTGACCAGCACGAGGGAGCTGGCGCCCGGCGCCCGTGACCAGCACGAGGGAGCTGGCGCCCGGTGCCCGTGACCAGCACGAAGGAGCTGGCGCCCGGCGCCCGTGACCAGCACAGGGGAGCTGGTGCCCGGCGCCCGTGACCAGTACGGGCGAGTTGGCGCCCGGCGCCCATGACCAGCACGGGCGAGCTGGCGCCCGGCGCCTGGCGCCCGGTGCCTGGTGCCAGCACGGGCGAGCCGGCGCCCGGTGCCCGGTGCCAGCACGGGTGAGCCGGCGCCCGACGCTCGGTGGCAGCACGGGCGAGCCGGCGCCCGGTGCTAGCACGGGCGAGCCGGCGCCCAGTGCCTGCACGGGCGAGCCGGCGCCCGGTGCCTGCACGGGCGAGCCGGCGCCCGGCGCCAGCACGGGGGAGCCGGCGCCCGGGGCTAGCGCGGGCGAGCTGGCGCCCGGCGCCCGGGGCTAGGCCGTGGCCGCTCCTGCTGGTGTCCGGGACTACGATGCGATCATCCCTTCCGACGTTTTCGTCGAATAACTAGTTTTTTCCTTGGTTTTATTCGATGCTTGATTGTTTCCAAGGACTTTCGGGTATTGATTGCGTCTTTGACCGATTTTGACCCCAACAGTTAGCCCCCCAGCTAGCTAGGACCGTGGTTTTTGGTAACAGGTCCTAGCTCGCGGTATAGCTGGATAGGAAGGTGTGCAGACGCAATCGTTTGCAAAAAGTCGGAGTAAATAGTAACTGTTCTTTCTTTATAAAGATGGAGTAAGAACTTTCAGTCATTCTTACTTCATCACAAGGATTTTGCCTTCTAAAGTTTCTCTCTCAAGAAAAAATGTCTTCAAGATCAAGATCCTCTAAAAAGAATTCTTCTTCTCACTCATCTTCGGGCGATTCTCCCGTCGATGGACCTTACCCCTAGTGATTTCGAGGGACTTTGGTATACCAAGCCAACGTCGATTGAAGGTTCGTATTCTATGATCCCACGGAAGAACATGGCCATAATCCAGAGGACTACTTCGAACCCCAAGTCGTGGTTTGATCGCTTCTTCTTTGTACGAACAAATGGGGAATCCGTGGAGGAAAGCTGCCTTCACTTAATACTTCAGGAGTGGAACTTCGATCGCGGTAACACGACTAATTCCCTTTTTTCGTACTTTGAACATGCATGAAGATAAAGCTTTTGTTTATCGTTCAGTTAACAAGATTTTCGCGCACACTCATGCCGATATTTTCGTCAAACGAGACCTTCTTCGGGAAAGGCCATTCTTCTGGAGTACTTTTTCCGTCGAGTGGATTCGAAATGCGGTGGAACTCCATCGATCCCGAATCACCTCTCAGCCTTCCGATGTTCCGTGCGACGTCGAGCCGACTGCTGTCTTGCCTGTTCGGAGGCGGAGACATAGGTCTCGGAAAGGCAAAGAGGTCGAATGTGAGACGGACTCGGAAGATCGTTCGCCATTAAGAGGAGACCCTGGCTTTGCTCTGGGAGTAGGGGGTGGAACCAGCGAGTTTCCCTTGCCTAGCAATTTTTTCGATGGTCTCCCTCCAGCGTTTACTGCTGATGAGTTGCTCGAGGATGACGTGAAGAAGAGTGCTTTTGCCGAGGTTTCTCAACGAATCAAGTAGGTTTATCCATTGAATATTGATCATATATATTACCATTGCTGGACATATATTTTTCTGATCCTAAGTTCATACAGGGGATAAGGGTGTTCGGAACGGCACTTGATGAAAGCTTTCGAAGATCGACGATCTCTCGCTTCAAAGCCGAGGAAGCCGAACGCAAACTCTTCCGTTTCCGGAAAGAGGCTAAGGAACAAAGTCGGAAGCAGGCCGAACTTCATCCTCGGGCCCTTGTTCGTGCGGAAAGGAGAGGGAGGAGACCGATTGCTGCCGAGATGGCGCGGAGGGCTGAATCGTTCGCCACCGAGTTCGAGAGCTTGAAGGAAGCTCAAGAGTTTGTGGGTGATTTCCGCGAGTGCCGGGGATCGGTCGCTAACCTTCACAAGTCGCAGAAACCAGGTTTTTCCTTCCCCTCCGAGATCGCTGAGATGGAAGGTTTTATGAGCGAATGCGCTCACGCTGAATCCTTAGTTCCTCCGATCGAGGGAAGGGTCAGGAAGCTTTGGGACCCCATCGAGGTTTCGGAGGACACGGTGGAGGCCAAAGCAGGCGGAAACGCGGAAGGCGTGGATGAAGAAGTTCACCAGCCTGTTACTTTGTTCGGGATCTTTACGTCCGAATACCTTGACCTTGATTCCTGAGGATTGTCGTCGGGATTATATCCCTTTATCTTGATAGTTGTTTGTGTGGCCGTGTGAGGCCTTTTTATTTGTATATGCCGCGAATGTAGGAGGTCGTGTAACCTTTGTATATTTCGGGACTGGCCGTTGGTGGCTTCGAATCCCTGCCGTTTCTGCGGCTCGAATATATATCATGTGGATTTTGCAGAAATTTGCCTTGTGTTTTGATTTATACTTTCGTCAAGTGTAGAGGGTAGAATCCGAGTAGTCACTTCGTATTCTAACTCTTATTTTGTCGCTAGGTCCGTGTACTACTTTGTAGCGAGTGTTTTAGGTGTTAGCGATGAGATACATGTTTTTGGATCTCGTATCTGGTGTCGATACTATGTCTGTGAGATGTCAAGATCCAGCAAGACTGGGTTTAGGGCAAGACCTGGGATTACTCTCAGCTTTAAGGCTATGCGATGACTGATCGGCTTTCGTTTTGCCTGTTAGTGATTTCGTCCTGACTCGCACCGTTTTAAAATCCGCGAATTGTTATCGGCTTATATGATTTGTTTAGGTGCGAATCGAGCTACTTCCGTTTGGAAGAGCTAACCAAAATTTTGGACTTCTTGTATAGCGCGCTATGATATCCTTGTCGGATGTAAGAGGACCTTGAAAAGGTCTGACTATGGTTTGTATTAGTGAAACGTTTCTTTGTTCGTCCGTCAGGGCCAATCGACAAGCGTTTGTTTTTTAAGTCGCAGGTGGACTTTTTTGATGGATGATGCGATTTCGATACCTTTGGAAAATTGCGATGTCCCGCGTTTCCCCGAAGATATGATTTTCGTTTTTCCGAAGTTTTGATGCATTACTGTGTTAAGCATGCTTTCAAAGTTTGATAGAAAGAATTTTATTGAAAAAGTTTCGAAAATTTCGAATACATGTGCGGATATTTCGCGTTTTTGTGGGAGTATAGGAGTATACGTACCCACTCCCCCCCCCTTTTGGTGAGGGGGATAGTTGAACTCGCCGGGTTTCGACGAGCAGCCTACGTACCTCTTTCGAGGATCAAGGCATCTCGTAGTTCTGATTGTTGCTGCAGACGTTTTTACTCCCCGTGTGTCGCCGTTCCGATCGTACTAGTCGGATCGGTGGTTTGTGCGGGGGTCGAGTTGTCTGCTTTTACGGCGATGGACTCAGAGACTTTGTCACAGTCTTGAATCGTTGCTTGTTTGGATGATTCTGGATCATCTTTTTTCGAGTTTTCAGGAATGTTGTGTGATTCCTTTGCTCGTTTCGGGTTGAACTCGGCTAGGTAGCAGAGTCTTGACTGTTTCTGACTACCCCAGATTACTGCAGTTCCGGTTGGAGTCGGAAATTTGATGCCGAGGTGATATGTGGACGGTACTGCCTTCATGGAGTTGATCCAAGGGGTTCCCATGATGGCATTGTAGATGGCCGGGTTGTCGACTACTGCAAACTCGACGATCTTTGTGACTTCCTTAGCCATGACTGGGAGCTTAATGCTCCCGAGGGTCATGGAGGTGACGCCTGAAAACCCAATCAAAGGTTTTGGCTCAGGGACGACTTCCCCAAGTGGTATCTTCATCCTATAGAGGGTGTCTCGGAAGATGACGTTGATCGTACTTCCTGTATCGACAAGGATGCGGCCAACTTCGAGATCCTGGATCACCAGGTCGATGACTAGAGGATCGTAATGAGGTTTGTCAATTCCAAAAGTTTCTTGTTCCTCGAAGACGATCGCGTGGTTGGGAATATCGCTATCCGGAAGCCAGTTGGAACTCGTCTCGGCTTTTCTCCCGTAGGCTTTGATCGACGAGACCGAGTCTTGGTAGAACTGCGACCCTCCGATGATCATATTCACCCTCTATCGACTGCTGTTGTTCCCTTGGTTGTCCTGTCTCCTTCCGCGCTTCTCACCCGATTAAATTTCAGGCGTGCGGTCCTCGGAGACAGTCTTGTTGGTTTTTGGGCGGTCGGACTCCAGGAGCAGGTCCTTTATACCCTTGATCTTTGATAGTTCGCCGGCGAGGAGCTTTGCGGCGAGCCTGGCGCCGAGAACCTTGCAGTTTGCGGTGGAGTGACCTCTGGTTTCGTGGAACTCGCAGTAGGAATTATCCTTGTACTGGTTCCTGGTCCAGGTGTTTCCGGAGGTTTTGCCTTGCTCTGAGTTGATGGCGTAGTTATGCTTGCCATGGGCGTCTTCCCCTTCATGATGGACGTACTTGTCGTTACGAGAAGGTTTCTTCATTGAGGACATTTTCTGCGGCCCATGCTTTTGCGATAGGACTCTCATCTCTTCTTCCATGACGATGAAGTCCGTTGCCTTGTGGAGGGTATCCTGGATCGTCCGTGGTTTCTCCAGCAATATCCACTTTCGGAACTTTGACTTGTACCAGAGAGTTTTCCTCAGGGTGTCGATTGCGACTTTGTCGCTGATACCCGTCACTCTGGCCATCACTAGCTTGAACCTTCTCATGAAGTCGCGAAGTGATTCGTCTTCCTTTTGAGCCAGACTCCATAAGTCCACGTCGGAAGTTTCTCTATCCATGAACATGGAGTACTGTTTGAGAAACGCCGAGGCTAGTTGGCGGAAACTTCCGATGGAGTTTCTTTTGAGCCGAGAGAACCATTCGAGCGCGGCTCCCCTGAGATTGTCGACAAAGAGAAGGCAGTGACCGGCGTCTCGTTCACGCTCCGGGAGTTTGCATCTTCCCATCGCGATCTGGAAGGACTGTAAGTGTGCCTTCGGATCTGTGGTTCTATCGTAGACGGGAATCCTGATCTTCCCAGGGTCTGGGATGTGTGTCTCTGTGATCCGAGCGGTGAACGGCGTTTTTCGTGCTTCCTCGAGAAGTCTATCGATCTCGGGAGCGGCACTAGTTTCTTGGTGAATTTGTGATTTCACCGCTTTTACCTCAGCTACTGTTTTTGCGAGAGACTCGCGGAGATCGTGGATCTCGCTATTGCTACCTGCGTTTTTCCGAGCTTGTCGATGCTGGTTACGATGGATCCGAGTTTGTACCTCCGCCAGTTCCTCCTGTTTCATCCAGTAGAGGTCTTCTTCCTCTTCTGTCATGGATTTCTCGAAGGAGACCGTCTGTCGAGCAGACTGACTTCGGGTCCTTCTAGGATGAACGTCAGCGCTACCGTCCAAATGATCGGATTGGTCGCTAATGTCCAAGTCTTTCCGCTCGTTGTTTTCTTCGTTGTCCCCAGCGGGAGGTGGAAGATTCTCCGTGGTCGGTTGCGCACCCGGTTGGAGAGGTTCGTCAGGCTTTTGGCCTGGAGAAGTCTTGTCCGTGCGTGCAGCTCGATTGCTCGGAGTCTCGAAGTCAAGTCTTCTGCCGCTGCGGGCTCTTGTGATCCCTCGTGGGACCTTGCTCTTGGCCTTCGCAGTTAAGGTTTCCACCTGTTTTGCGAGAGAGGCCACGAGTTTTCCTTGTTCGTCCGCCTGTTTCTGAGCGGAGGCAAACATCTTTTTCATCTGGTCGAGTATCGTGGTGTCAGTGGTGATCGTTGATACGTTTCCAGCTGGAGTATTGGTCGTGTTGGCATCGACGGGAGCTCCGTCGTGCGTTTGCGGGTTGTCAGTGTTGGTCGCCATATCAGACCGAGCGTGTGTGGTTGCGAGTGAGATAGATCCGTACCCCCCCCTCCTTCTAGCGCTAAACTGTGGGAACCGAGATTTGCACTGTCAAATTTTGTTGATTTGGAGGAAAGCAAAGTGAACCAAGCCTTCCCTGAAGGTCCCGGTTATCTGCTAGGCCACACACGACACAATTAGTACGACGAAGAGAATAAGAAAACGGAATGAAAATTGTAAGAAAAAAGGATAGAGCAAAAGATCTTATTTCCGAATCCGCGTTTGAGCGTGAACAACAGGTAAGAGCCTTGGCTACAAGAGCTGTCGACAAGTTCGCTAGTCTAGCAACCTAAGTTCTAACCTAGTTGAGTCGCAGCTCGCTAGTAAAAAACGGAAAAAAGTGCCTAAGTTGCTCTAAGTGCTATGTTGCTCTGAAAAAGTTCTCCCTTTGCTCCTCGCCCCAAGCTCTCCTTATATACTCCTCTTAAAGACGGTCTATTCTTATTTTCGGCCGAATCTATCGCGAATCAGGCTTCTTTCCATTTCCGTCGGTCTTCATGTTTATCGGGAAACTTGACATTTATCTTCAAGAAACTTCACATTTATCTTCGGGAAACTTGACATTTATCTTATGTTAAGATAAACATGGGGCGTCATGTCCATCTCGACTTGGTTTCCTGGAAAATCGCAAGTGGGCCGATTCGGTCGCGTTCGGGCCTTCTGGGGCAATTATTTCGATCGTGGACGTTTTACGATTTTTTCGAGAAACCAGCCTGTCATGATACTTGTTTTGACGAAGGAACCTCAATTCACCGTATATTCTAGATGACTGGTATTTTTTTAGAATAACCATGATCGTTTTATACGATGTATCGAGATCCATTCGTCAACCGAACCTTTGGTGGTCTCCAGAAGCTTTCCCGATTTATTTCGACCAAGACGAAACGGGGTTCTTGGGTTTCTTGTCTCCAATGAGTTGAACGGTGAGTCTTCGAGCAAGGATACAAAGTGCATAGTTGGACTAGTTTGTTGAGACGGTCTTACGGGAAGAAGATCGCACTTGTCGAGTGGTTCGTACACGGGCGCCCGGGATCTAGACATGGATGCTGGCGCCTGGCGCCCATGACCAGCACGAGCGAGCTGGCACCCGGCGCCCGGGATCTGGAAATGGATGCTGGCGCCTGGCGCCCGTGACCAGCACGAGCAAGCTGGCGGCCGGCGCCCGTGACCAGCAAAAGGGAGCTGGCGCCCGGCGCCCGTGACCAGCACGAGGGAGCTGGCGCCCGGCACCCGTGACCAGCACGAGGGAGCTGGCGCCCAGCGCCCTTGACCAGCACGAGGGAGCTGGCGCCCGGCGCCCGTGACCAGCACGAGGGAGCTGGCGCCCGGCGCCCGTGACTAGCACGGGCGAGCTGGCGCCCGGCGTCCGTGACCAGCACGGGCGAGCCGGCGCCCGGCGCCCGGCGTCCGTGACCAGGACGGGCGAGCCGGCGCCCGGTGCCAGCACGAGCGAGCCGGCGCCTGGTGCCCGGCGCCCGGTGCCAGCACTGGCGACCCGGCGCCCAGCGCCCGGTGCCAGTACGGGCGAGCCGGCGTCCGGCGCCCGGTGCCAGCACGGGCGAGCCGGCGCCCGGCGCCCGGTGCTAGCACGGGTGATATCTCTTGTTTTTGATGAGTTTTTGATCCATATTATAGCTCATTTTAATCATTCTAGGTTCCATTTAGTTCATTATATTGCATTTGCATACTCATTTGCATATCATAGAGGTTGGAGTGCACAATTGGAATGTTTGGGGTCAATTCGAGAGGTTATCTATGCAAATTACAAAGTTTGGGGCCGAATTGAAACCATCCGGAAGTTCAGGGACCAATGCTGCAATTTGGAAATACTCGCTGGGTTCAATTTGCACAATCAAAAGTTTAAGGAAGATTCGGGAGGTCATTTCTGCACATTCCAAAGTCTGGGTCCGAATGGAAATTAATCATAACGTCAGGGACTGGGTTTGCAAATATGAAAATCCACCATTGGATGAGCTGTTGAGCTTCTCGATCAAAGCTCAGTCACGACGGAGGTGGCGACCGGAGTTGCAAAGGGCGAGTCTGGTGCTGCTGGCTGGAACACGAAATCAACCACACCACGAGGCGAGGCTGGAACCACGAGGAGAGCTCCGACTTGGAGCCGTGACGGAGATTAACGAAGATGGAGAATCACAGAGAAGGAGCCTCACCATAACAGAGGTCCATTGATGGAGAGCACAAGCTCGATTCCGACTCCGACGGTCACCACGACGGCTTGGAGCTCGACGACGAAGACAAAACGCGAGGAGGAGAAGCTTTGACTGGCGATTCCGGAGCTTCCATGGTGGATTCGTGTCGCTGTAAAGCTCCTAGACGGTGAGGTTGAAGACGACAACGGCTCAGAAGCTTGAGAGCTGCGGCGGAGGAGCTTCGTGGTGAGAGATGGAGACCGGACGCCATGGAGAAGCTGAACTCGAGAACGAACACGGCTTGGACTAAGCTTGTGTCGACTTTCAGAAGCGAAGAAGGAGAAGACTTGGGCTGTGCTTTACGGTGGAGCTGAGCTTGGAGTGATGAGTATAACGACGACAGGCAGCAGAGTCACTGCGGCGGATGACAGAGCACGAACCAGAACATTACGAGCTGAGAGCAAAGACCGGACAAGCTCAGATTGGTGAGCGGGTTGGTGTACGCGGGGTGAAGTACCCGGTCGGGAAACAAAGCTCAATCACACGGGTCATGGTCGCCGGGGTGCACAACCCGCTCGGGAAAGAAGACCAGAACCAAAATTAAATGGTTAACCGGTTTATTTCGGTTTGACTTGGTTTAATTGAATCAAACCAGCTCGCTTTTGCCCTCTCTATATATAGTTGTAGACCTAAAAACCCTAATTTTATCTCATTTTCTCTCAAGACTTTGCCTCATATTGTAAAAGCTGGAATCCTTTTATCAATCTAAGAAAGTTCTTCATCTTATATCTTGTTTCTCCTTCTCACAAACATGATTAGCCTTGAATCTCACATAGATTTAAGGTTTCTCATGAAGATGAGAGAGTAGACACACTCTGGATTCATGGGCTAGGGTGATTAAAGGTGATTAGTGAAGATCTTGGGTGATTAAGTGAAGATCTAGGGTGTTTTAGTGTAGATCTATCTTGTTCCTTGCTAGTAGAGTGCGTTTAATGCTTCTTTTGAGTTGGCCTCTCAAAGGTTGAGTTCTAGACATTTCTCACCCACAAGGTGTTCTATGAAATGTCTGAACCAACTCTACTAAGCTTTTAACATTCTTTACCAAAGACCATTTGTTGTAAAGGTGTTAAGATGGCTAGTAGGCTTGTTCTTAATGGTTGCTTGCATGTTATTCAGCCAATGACCATTTGATGTTTGAGATGTGTTAGCAAATGAACATTCTTCTTGACCATAGAGTTTGTTAGACTTGTGCCTAGGCCTAAGGTTGTTAGATTGATTGAAAGCTGGTGCCTTTAGTTCGGATCTACTTGTTTCCTTGCTTGTTGAGGAAAAAATGCTATTTTGGTCTTGATCATATCAAAATAGATCTATAGGCATTTCTTCCCGGAAGGTGTTCGATGAAATGCCTGAACCATCTCTTCAATGCTTTTAGCTTGCTTTACCTAAGGGATTAGTTGTTAAAGAAGCTAGGATTGCTATTAGACTCATTCTTAATGTTTGCTTTGATCATTACAGCCAAAGGGATTTGGTGTACTTGGGTGATCATTGCAAAAGAGCATTCATCTAGGGATAGAGCTTGCTTAGTTTTGTTGTTTAGGCATAAGGAGAATGTTTGATTGATTGATTGCTTGCCACCCTTAGATTGGATCTTAATCACCTAAAGTCAAGTCCCTAGTCCCATGGATCCTACCTTAGCATTTGATTGATTTCTTGCACTTATTTCTTGATTGGATTTGAGATCACCTTGTTTATATTTCTAGGAATTTAGCTTGTAACCTTCATCCATCTTCTTGTTTGCTTAGATTAAGGAAGCTTGTGTATTCTTGGTGCTATAGATCACTAGTTCTCTGTGGTTCGACAACCTTTCTATACTTTCATTTGACTTGGGAGCCTTGAAAACTTCCACTATCAAATTGGCGCCGTTGCCGGGGAACGAACCCGGGTCACCCGCGTGACAGGCGGGAATACTTACCACTATACTACAACGACGCCGTTGCTGGGGAACTAGTAGATTTATCATTAGGATTTCAATCTTTCTTGAGACTAAGCTTTATTTTCTTGCTTTCTTTTGCTTTTGTATAGTTACTAACCTTTACTTCTAGCTTTTGTTCTTATAGTGATGGTTTCAAGCTACCTTGAAACGCCACAAGAAGAGGAAGATCACATTGAAGATTAGCCATATGTCTATGTGGAACCACCACCCTTTGATATACGCATACTCACACCAGACCAAAGGGTGGAGTTGCATCGGCTTCAGAGAATGAAAGAGAATTGGGGCAAGCCAATGAGATCCCTGGCACGAATGATCCGGGTACACCTCATTAGGGATCGAGCAGAGTTTGAAGAAAGGGAGGTTACACAACATGAGTTTGATGTTGCTTATGACCTTAAAGAGGTAATGTATTGGGTTCCACCACTCCAGCTGGAAGGTAGAAGCATTTCCACTTTAGAACTTCAACTTGAGGAAATTTGCTTGCCTTGTGGTGAGAATAGTGCCCATGATCTTGATTCTCATGTGCTCATAAATGAATGTCTTGATCTGATATGCGAAACTAGAAAACTAGATGAGTTGAGAATAGAAAAGCTTGCTAGAGATCATATTGAAGTTTGTTTTGACAAGAGTTATCTATGTGCTTCATTTGATCTTGAATCTGAGTTTTTCATTCGTAATGAACCTAGACCTCTTCTCGCACTTGCTGATCTAGGGGATGAATTTGATGTGGATAAGCTCTTGCTTGAGATAGAAAACCCCCATGCTTAAAATTATCATGAGAATGTGAACATTGTGTATTATTTGGTTGATGGAGATAGAGTTGACTACTTTGTTAAAACTTCATTTGAGCCTGTAGTTGACTTTGTGTTTCCACCAAATGCTTTTGATTCTCATGACCATTTGAACCTCAAAGAGCATCTCATGATTCATGATACATCTTTAGTGAAGCTCTTTGATGAAAGATCTGTCTATTTTCTATGGACAGTAGTGTGCTCCTTTGCATACTTGGTTCCTTGTTCTCATAGGAGAAGGACCAAAGGTGCATCGGCTCAACCTTTTGATACTTATGATTAGAAAGCACACAAAGTCAAGCTAGAGACTTAAAACAAGCGCGCTTGGGAGGCATTCCCATGTTTATACATTCTATATATTTCTTTATCTTTCTTTCTTTTGAAGCTTTTTAATAAGTATGGTTGAGGTTTTTCAGGTTAGGTCTAAGGCTAGACAAGAGGTGAAGGGCGGCCAACCATTGCAACTCTAGACACCCGCCTTCACTTATCCGCTTCAGCCCTCTCTCCTGGTGGACCAAATCTGAGGCAAAGGGTCCTCTACCACCCAATTCAGCCAATAACTCCCAGTATGTGTCACTCCACCCTTGTACATATTTAGTTATCATGTTTATTTCTTTCCCTTAGATCTCTTCTTTGACCTTACTCTCACACAAGGGACTGTGTGAAGTAAGTTTGGGGGAGACTCTACTATCTCACATTGTTTTCTGTTTTGTTTACTTGTGGTGAGTCTCATGCATTGCATACTTATTTGCATAGAAAATCCACAAAATTTTGAAAAATTTCAAGCATTTAGATTTATATCATGTTTTATTTGCATCTCTAGGATTGAGTCTAGAAGCATATAGATTGCATTCATGCATTAAGAGCAAACCTTAAAAAGAACTCATGCTTAGTACTCAATATGATACCCTTTGTAATCATGGCAAGTAGCTTGAGCATTCCTTTGGAAACTTGTAGACTTCGAGCTTTGAAAACTCCTCTTGAAACTCATTGATTGTTGAAGCTCACCTTTTGAAGTAAACTCCAGTCTTATTTGAACTTGATGTCTCTTGCTTATGGTCCTTTGAGTGCTGAGTCATGGCTATACACGCTTGAGTTGTCTCACCCATTTTACCAATCTTTTTAGACAAACTCAAGTGGCACTCCAAGCCCTTAAACCCTTTCCTCCTTTCAAGTCTTCATTGTTTGTTGAGTGAGGCCTTCTTTGGAAAGCTTTACATGTGCATAATGTTGAGAGTATTGGGAACGACAATGATTGGTCTCCATTTTAGCTAGATTAGACACTCATATTGTCTAGCTTCTAGGATGGGGGTGAGTGTTGTATGGTGTGATCTTGGGAGTGTGAAAGGTTTATGAAAGAAAAGGTTGACTCATGGGACTCTAAAGTTATAAGTGATTAAGTCTAGAAGGGATAAGAGAAATTAAAAATTGTAAGCTCTAAGTTAATAAGAAAGTATTGGCCCCCATATAAAAAAAAAAAAAGATAAAAAGAATAATGAAAAGGGGGCTAGCAATGTTTAGAAAGAGCTGATAAGAATTTGAAATGTGAAAAATCTCTTGTAGACTTCAATAAGAAAGAGTTCTAAGTGAGAAAGTATCTTTGAGTATTTTGGGGGAATCTTTGGGTGAGAGATGTGAGTGGTATTTTGACATTGGGAATAAGGATGTAACTTATGTATTTAGGGAAAGGGTAGAACAATGGAGATTGAGCATTGTATGCATGAGTTGATCCCTTTCTTAGATATTTTATGTGCAATGTCAAAGCTACTTTGTTTTGAGAGTAAACCACCTTTAAAGATCTTTCTTGAACCCCTTGATTTACTTTGCATCAAAACTTTTTGCTTACCAAACCAAATTACTTGGACCATTTGACCATTTGCAAGAATTCTATTGAGTTTGCTTAATGATTTTTAAGAGAGTTGATGGATTTGTGGTTGGTGGATTCATGAAGATGAGTGTAGAGGTCAAAGGATTTAAGATAGGCCTAGAGAAGTTAGAGTTAGAAAAAGTGTTTGCTCTTGCTATTTGATATGATTATGTAAGGATATCGTGTTGATGACTATGATGAGTTTCTTTTGGTGATGAGGATCCACTTTCAAACATTTTTTTCCCTTGATTGTTTTTGAAGTTTACTTGAGGACAAGTAAAGGACTAGTGTGGGGGAGTTGATATCTTTTGTTTTTGATGAGTTTTTGATTCATATTATAGCTCATTTTAATGATTCTAGGTTCCATTTAGGCCATTATATTGCATTTGCATACTCATTTGCATATCATAGGGGTTGGAGTGCACAATTGGAATGTTTGGGGTCAATTCGAGAGGTTATCTATGCAAATTACAAAGTTTGGGGCCGAATTGAAACCATCCGGAAGTTCAGGGACCAAGGCTGCAATTTGGAAATACTCGCTGGGTTCAATTTGCACAATCAAAATTTTAAGGAAGATTCGGGAGGTCATTTCTGCACATTCCAAAGTCTGGGTCCGAATGGAAATTAATCAAAACGTCAGGGACTGGGTTTGCAAATATGAAAATCCACCATTGGAGGAGCTGTTGAGCTTCTCGATCGAAGCTCAGTCACGACAGAGGTGGCGACCGGAGTTGCAAAGGGCGAGTCTGGTGCTGCTGGCTGGAACACGAAATCAACCACACCACGAGGCGAGGCTGGAACCACGAGGAGAGCTCCGACTTGGAGCCGTGACGGAGATTAACGAAGATGGAGAATCACGGAGAAGGAGCCTCACCATAACAGAGGTCCATTGATGGAGAGCACAAGCTCGATTCCGACTCCGACGGTCACCACGACGGCTTGGAGCTCGACGACAAAGACAAAACGCGAGGAGGAGAAGCTTGGTCTGGCGTTTCCGGAGCCTCCATGGTGGATTCGTGTCGCAGTAAAGCTCCTAGACGGTGAGGTTGAAGACGACGACGGCTCAGAAGCTTGAGAGCTGCGGCGGAGGAGCTTCGTGGTGAGAGATGGAGACCGGACGCCATGGAGAAGCTGAACTCAAGAACGACCACGGCTTGGACTAAGCTTGTGTCGACTTTCAGAAACGAAGAAGGAGAAGACTTGGGCTGTGCTTCACGGTGGAGCTGAGCTTGGAGTGATGAGTATGAAGACGACAGGCAGCAGAGTCACTGCAGCGGATGACAGAGCACGAACCAGAACATGACGAGCTGAGAGCAAAGACGAACCGGAGAAGCTCAGATTGGTGAGCGGGTTGGTGTACGCGGGGTGAAGTACCCGGTCGGGAAACAAAGCTCAATCACACGGGTCATGGTCGCCGGGGTGCACAACCCGCTCGGGAAAGAAGACCAGAGCCAAAATTAAATGGTTGACCGGTTTATTTCGGTTTGACTTGGTTTAATTGAATCAAACCAGCTCGTTTTTGCCCTCTCTATATATAGTTGTAGACCTAAAAACCCTAATTTTATCTCATTTTCTCTCAAGACTTTGCCTCATATTGTAAAAGTTTGAATCTTTTTATCAATCTAAGAAAGTTCTTCATCTTATATCTTGTTTCTCCTTCTCACAAACATGATTAGCCTTGAATCTCACATAGATTTAAGGTTTTTCATGGAGATTGGAGAGTAGACACACTTTGGATTCATGGGCTAGGGTGATTAAAGGTGATTAGTGAAGATTTAGGGTGATTAAGTGAAGATCTAGGGTGTTTTAGTGTAGATCTATCTTGTTCCTTGCTAGTAGAGTGCTTTTAATGCTTCTTTTGAGTTGGCCTCTCAAAGGTTGAGTTCTAGATATTTCTCACCCACAAGGTGTTCTATGAAATGTCTGAACCAACTCTACTAAGCTTTTAACATTCTTTACCAAAGACCATTTGTTGTAAAGGTGTTAAGATGGGTAGTAGGCTTGTTCTTAATGAATGCTTGCATGTTATTCAGCCAATGACCATTTGATGTTTGAGATGTGTTAGCAAATGAACATTCTTCTTGACCATAGAGTTTGTTTAGACTTGTGCCTAGGCCTAAGGTTGTTAGATTGATTGAAAGCTGGTGCCTTTAGTTCGGATCTACTTGTTTCCTTGCTTGTTGAGGGTTCTTAATGCTATTTTGGTCTTGATAATATCAAAATAGATCTATAGGCATTTCCGCCCGGAAGGTGTTCGATGAAATGCCTGAACCATCTCTTCAATGCTTTTAGCTTGCTTTACCTAAGGGATTAGTTGTTAAAGAAGCTAGGATTGCTATTAGACTCATTCTTAATGTTTGCTTTGATCATTACAGCCAAAGGGATTCGGTGTACTTGGGTGATCATTGCAAAAGAGCATTCATCTAGGGATAGAGCTTGCTTAGTTTTGTTGTTAAGGCATAAGGAGAATGTTTGATTGATTGCTTGCCACCCTTAGATTGGATCTTAATCACCTAAAGTCAAGTCCCTAGTCCCATGGATCCTACCTTAGCATTTGATTGAGTTCTTGCACTTATTTCTTGATTGGATTTAAGATCACCTTGTTTATATTTCTAGGAATTTAGCTTGTTACATTCATCCATCTTCTTGTTTGCTTAGATTAAGGAAGCTTGCGTATTCTTGGTGCTATAGATCACTAGTTCTCTGTGGTTCGACAACCTTTCTATACTTTCATTTGACTTGGGAGCCTTGAAAACTTCCACTATCAACGGGCGAGCCGGCGCCCGGCGCCTGGTGCCAGCACGGGTGAGCCGGCGCCCGGCGTCCGGTGCCAGCACGGGCGAGCCGGCGCCCGGCGCCCAGCGCCAGCACGGGTGAGCCGGCGCCCGGTGCCCGGGGCTAGGCCGTGGCCGCTCATGCTGGTGTCCGGGGCTACGATGCGATCATCCCTTCCGACGTTTTCGTCGAATAACTAGTTTTTTCCTTGGTTTTATTCGACGCTTGATTGTTTCCAAGGACTTTCGGGTATTGATTGCGTCTTTGACCGATTTTGACCCCAACAATTGTTTTACACTAGGGACAGTGTAATTTAAGTCTGGGGAGATTACTAATGATTATTTATTGTTTATCTACTATTTTGAGGCTTATTTGAAATTTTTAATAAGTTAAGAAGGGGACAATGATCTATTCTAGTTTAATACTTGTCATCTAATCACTTTCTAGTCCAGTCTTAGATTCATTGATTGCAGAAGTACTAGAGATACTAAAGTGGATCAACCCAGTCTAATATGTTAGCACTTGCTAAGAATGTTTGAAGGAACCAAAGCTGACCTCCAACCTAATACTGACATTACCTGCTTGTCTTGGGGCTTGGTATACATTGGATCGAATTCCTCCTGCAAGTCTGGAAAGTACAAAGTCTGTGTGTTTCTGGTTCCCTTCTCTCTCTCTCTTCAGCATCCACAAAAAATAAAAGATTGAGATGATTTCCTGAGATGCAGAGGGATAGGTACATTACCAATGACCCCATTATTCTAATTCAAAGGAATGATCACACATTGTGGAAGCGAGGGATAGGTAAATTACCAACGACCCCATTATTCGCTGATGTCTTGCATATTTTCATATATTTAGCCATCTTTTTATTGCATTCTTTGAGTTGTAGGCTAAGGTTTAGGCATGTCTAGGATCGTTTTGCATTCATTTTTCCTTATCAGGTGTTGGAGTATGCTTTGGTGAGATTTGAGGTGTTTGGGAACCTTATGACCCAAAAAGAAGTTGATGTCTTGCATATTTACATGTTTTTAGCTATCATATCTTATGCATTTTTGCTCATTTAGATTAGGCATTAGGCATCTTTAGGCTCATTTTGCATTCATATGTCCCTATTAGGTGTTGGAGCACACTTTGGAGATATTGAAGATGTTTGGGAGTTTTGTGATGAAAAAGAGGGGTTTAAAGATGAACATGGACAGAGGCCTTAGGAATATCTTCTGATGCTAAGATTTGGTGGAGACATGGAATTTTGAGTTAGCTTTCCAATGGAAGTGATTTCAAGACATTTGGAGTCATATTGGAGAAGTTATGGTCAATTGAATGGAAGCATGTCAAGCCACCCGGGTGAGCACACCCGAGGCCAACCATCAAACCTTGCCTGGACGAGCTCAGGACGCGGCCAGGACGACCCGGGGACAAGCACCCGCACGTTCTGATTGTGTTGGAAGCCTAGAATGCACGCGGCCTTGCACACCCGGCCAAGCTCACCCGCGCATGGAGACACCCGGACGTCACACCCGACCTGGACGACCCGCACGTCCTGATGCTAGACAAGCTCCGGACGCGGCCAGTACCACCCTAGCGATGAACCCGCGTATGAGGACAACCCGGACAGGACTACCCGGCTGCTTCCACCCGCACGTCCTGATGCTGCTGGACGCCAAGACACACGCGGCCAGTACCACCCGGACGATGAAGCCGCGCATGAAGACACCCGGACAGCACCTACCCGACTCCTTCTACCCGCACGGCTGCAATCTCAGGATGCCAGCACACACCCGGCCAAGGACCACACTGCCTGACCCGGGTGGCTCAGCTTCTTCCTTTCTCCTTGCTTCTCATTGGTCGAAAATCACTTGGCCAAGGGCATTTTAGTATTTTTGTTTTATGTTTCCAAGGGCTTTCAAGCCTATGTATAAATACTCTTGTGATCTCATTAAGAGATCTAACTTCTTTTCTCTCAAAAACATAATAAGATCTTGAAGAAAGTTTGGATCTTTGATCCTTTTTATCTTATTTCTTTTGTGTTTAATAGATGATCTTCTTCTCTAATCATGTTTAGCATTGAATCATCATTGATTTTGAGGTTTTCCATGGCTATTAGTGAGTAGATCTATCTAGGGTTCATGGACTAATGGTGATTAAGTGTAGATCCAAGGTGCTTAGTGTTAGATCTATCCTTTCCTTGCATTGATTTGGTGTTCTTCATGCTATATTTGGGTTGGCCTCTCAAACATAGAGCCATAGGCATTTTATGCTCGAAAGGTGTTCTATGAAATGCCTAAACCAACTCATCTATGCTTTTAGCTTGCTTTGCCTAAGAGATTAGTTGTCAAAGGAGCTAGGATTGCTATTAGACTCATTCTTTATGCTTGCTTTGATTATTACAGCCAAAGAGATTTGGTGTACTTGGGTGATCATTGCAAAAGAGCATCCATCTAGAGATAGAGCTTGCTTAGTTTTGTTGTCTAGGCATAAGGAATTAGATTGATTGAAAAGTTGGCATCTTGGATTGAACCTTGATCACCCAAAGTAAATTCCCTTGTCCCAAGAACCCCCTTGCCTCATTGAGAAAGAAAGTTCAATCTTTTATTGCATTTTTAATATTGTCTTAGTTTCATAATCATCCTCTCATCTTGATTGCACTTAGATTAAGCATAGGCTTGCATTCCCTTTGCATTAGAATCTCTTAGAATTGGATTGACATCTTGTATTCTACAACATTTGATTAGGACCTTAGAGAAGTCTTATCATCAAATTGGCGCCGTTGCCGGGGAGCTAAGTTGATTTTGACATTGGGATTTAGTCATTTGCTTGAGACTAAGTCATTTTTATTTTTATTTTATCTTGTGATATTGGTTCTTGCCTCTTCTATCTTTGACTTTCAGGTGTATGATCACAAGAAGCAGTGGGGTATCCAACTTGGTTCCTACTGTTGAAGAGATTGCTGCACTTGAGAGGGAGATAGCTAGACAAAGAAGAGAAGTAGAGCAACAGGCTCATCTTCATAGGTTGGGGTTTGAGATGGAGAATCTGCCTCAAGATGGTGATGTTCTAGGGGGCAATGGTCCAAGAGCTGACAATCCAAGACCACCACACCAGCCACATCACCAACCACGCCAAGCTAGAGCCATTGGAGCCTATGATCAACCTCACATTCATGGTCATAGGTTGGGGATAAGGGCACCAGCTGTGGAGAACAACAACTTTGAGATCAAATCAGGGCTGCTGCATTTGATTGAAAACAACAAGTTTCATGGCCTTGCTGTGGAGGATCCCCTTGATCACTTGGACACATTTGATAGCTACTGTAGCTTGTCCAAGATTAATGGAGTCTCTGAAGATGCTTTCAAGCTGAGGTTGTTTCCATTCTCTTTGGGAGACAAGGCACATCTATGGGAGAAGGCTGTTCCAAGTGACTCTATCACTACTTGGAATGAGTGCAAGAGGGCATTCCTAGAGAAATTCTTCTCTACCTCAAGAACAGCCAAGATCAGAAATGAGATCTCTAGCTTTCAGCAGAAGAACCTTGAGAGTTTTAGTGAAGCATGGGAGAGGTTCAAAGGCTATTGGTCTCAATGCCCACATCATGGCTTCACCAAGGAGAGTTTGCTTAGTACCTTCTACAGAGGCGCTCTACCAGAGTTCAGGAGCAGATTGGACACAGCCAGCAATGGGTTCTTCTTGGGAAGAACTGAGCAGGATGCTGAGGAGCTAGTGGAGAACATGGCCAGGAGTGACTCAGTCTACAGTGAAGAGCATGATAGAGCAAACAGAAGAACTGATGAAGATGATCCGCACACAAGAAAGGCCCTCAAATCTCTCCAAGAAAAGTTGGACAAGCTTCTTGTAGAGAAGGCTAAGCAAGAGCAGCTTAACTCCATTGGGAACCAGCAACAGCAACAGCCTGCTAGGACTACTGAAGTTCATGGTGTAGAAGGTCAAGAGGAGCTGTGCTTCATCAATTCTAATGGCACATGGTATAGGAAAAAGCCCAACTTCCAATACCAAAACAACTACCAGCCAAGACCTTACTACAACAATCACCAAGGAGGTTACCAAGCAAACCAGCCTACTCAGCCCCAAGGAAGCTCTTCTCCAGCTCCGGCTCCAAGTTCAAATTTGGAGTCCATATTCAAGCAATTCTTAGAAGCTCAAGAAAGAAATGCTAAGACCATTGGTGATGAGTTCAAGAACATCCATGCTAAGATTGATGGAACCTATTCTGACCTCAACAACAAGTACATGCAACTTGCCTCTCACCTCAAAGCTTTGGAGAGCCAAGTTGCATCCATGTCTTCATCCTCCAAGAATCCAATGGGATCTCTACCAGGGAAACCAGAGACGAACCCTAAGGAGACTTGCAATGTCATCCTCTCCACTTCTTCAAGGATTGCATTGAGTGATCATAAGAAAGATGTTGATGAGATTGAGAGGCTAGTGCTTGGAAATCAGATTGAACACGATAAGAGACTGGTTGTGGCCACAGCTGAAGCTAGAGTTGTGAAGAGAGCTGATAAGAAGGTTCAAGGAAAGATTGATGAACCTAAGGTTGAGACACAAGTTGAGAAGAATGCTAACCCCAAGCTGAAAGAAGTGAAGGAAGAAGACAATGAGTTTGAGCTATCACACTATGATAAGCTCCCTTACCCTCAAAGGTTCCTCACCAAAGCTCAGAAAAAAGTGGTCTCCAAATTCAGAAAAGACCTCAGTGATATTGGAGTCAAGCTTCCAGAGATCAGCAATATGCGTGCTGCTCATGTCCAAATGATGCTCGTAAAGGACATTCTCACCCACCAAGCTGAAGTGGCTGAACTTTTGGACATCTCACTTCTGAAGATTGATCCACCAATACCTCCCAAGTCCCTCCCTAAGCTTGAGTCTCAAGGGAAGTTCACATTGTCTTGCTCTCTTGGTAAACTAACTATGGATGATGCTCTTGTTGATAGTGGAGCTAGTGTGAATGTCATCTCCTTGGACATGGTGCAGAGTATTGGGATTGAAAGCATGGAAACAGATACTCCTCCTCTCACCTTTGGGGATTCCTCTTCTACAACCCCACTTGGCATAATCAAGGACTTTCCCTTGAAGATTGGATCCTGCACCATACCTATTGACCTCACTGTTTTGAAGATGGCATCTGAAGAAAGAGTCCCTTTGATCCTTGGCACTCCTTTCCTCACAACAGTTGGAGCTTGCATTGACTTTCCCAACAAGAAGGTCACTCTCATGCATGTCAACAAAGCTGTCTCCTATCCTCTCCAGCCTCCACTCGAATCAGACTATTGTGGGACAATCACTTGTGATGTACAAGCTGTTGAGAAGCCCCAAGATGAAGAGGTTGAAGGTAAGAAAGAAGGTCTTGATGGAGAGTGTTCTAAGGAGTTGTGTGTTGAGCACTTGGAAAGTGCTAAAAGAGAGGGGATGTCTGGAGCCTTAAGGGCCACTCATGGCAAGAAGAAGATAGTGAAAGAGCCTCATCTTGATTTGCTCTCACACACTCTCACTCTCCATCCAAAGAAGCTCAAGGATGGAGCCATTGAGTACAAGATCAAGCATAAGGGCAGGTCCACACCATTCTCAAGTGCTAGAGCCATCATCACTCCTCAGCTCCAAGATGACCCAATCAAGCTTCAAGAGCTTCTCTCTCAGGTCCTCACCATCACACTTGAAGGTGGGAAGGATCCTCCTTCTCACTAGTCAAAGAGAAAAGGTAGTCAAGCTAAGTGACTCAAAACAAGCTCACTTGGGAGGAAGTCCCATGGTTATCCTTGTATATAGCTTTGCAATTTCAAATTTCCTTAATAAAAGTGGTCAAGATTTTCAGGTTTTGCCAAGCACTAGAGGAGAGAAGAAAGGTGGTCAGCCACCTAAGCCTTATGATCCATGTAGCAGCCTCCTCTAGTTGCATTAAACCAAGCCAGCTTCTAGTCATGCCACAAGCACCATGCCCAAATCTCCTTGTGTGGTATCACTCCAACCCTTCTTGTATATACATTTGCTTTTGCCTTATTGAGGTATCTCTTACTCTCTTACTCACACAGGAGACTGTGTGATTTAAGTGTGGGGGAGGTACCGGATATTTGATCATGTTTGCTTTGTGATTTTTGAGTCTCATGCATTGCATTGTACATTCATAAGTGCATAGAAAACCCAAAAAAATTTAAATTTTTGAACCATGTAGATTGCATCACTTGCATCCTTAAGATTGAGTCTAGAGCATATAGGATGCATTCATTTGCATATGGAGCACTGCCTTGTAAAGAACACTCGTTTGCGCTGAATTTGACACCCTAGTTAAACATATCAAGTAGCTTGAGCACCTTTTGAAAAAGCTTGCATGCTTTAAGCCTTGAAAACTCTTCTTGAAACTTGCTTGCTTGCTTGATATTGGCATTGTTCTTAGGACCAGCTCCATCCTGAACTTAAACTTGAATGAACTTAAGCTCTCTTGCATATGGGCATTTGCATACTTGATCATGGATCTCATACACATTTGGGTTATCTTTTTCCATTGTACCACCCTTTGTTAACCCAAATGGCACTCCCTTACCCTTGAACCCTATCCATTCTTTGAAGCCTACATTGATTTGCTTGAGTGAGGCCTCTTTTGATAGCTTGTCATGTGCAAAATCTTGAGAGTATTGGGAGCGACATGGATTTGTTCTCATCTCTTGCTAGCATAGGGTCATCATTTGAGCTAGCTTCTAGGATGGTGAGTGAAGTGTTTGTTACCTAATGGTTTACATTTTGGGTTTGGGGATATGACAATGCTGAGATTGATGAACAAAAGAGTATCATTGAGAAAGAAAAACCCTAGGGACCTAGAAATAAAAAAAAAAAAAATGAAAAGCTCTTAGTTGAAGTCTTTGACCTTCCCCCTCATGCATATATAAAAAAAAAAGAAAAAGAAAAAGAAAAAGAAAAAAAACAAAAGAGAAAGATTCAATAAGATAGTGGGGAAGGAAAGACTTAAGAGTTAGAGCTTAGAATGTGAATAGAGGTCCTTAGAGGTTGAATCATGAGAAAGAAAATGTTCATTGGGTGAGTGATGTGAGTATGTTTTCATTTTGGGTTGTGGGATGAATTAAAAGGGGTGTAGAACTTGTAATCATTTAGGATTTGGGTAGAATGATGAGGATGGATCCATGTATGCATGAATTGCTCCTAGTCTTAGATAAATTTTGCATAATGATCAAGCTCCTTGATTTTTGAGTGATTGCCACCTTGAAATGATGCTTTGAACCCTCCTTTTCATCCATATTAGACCATTTGATCACCTAGCCAAATGATTGAGATCATGTGCCCATTTTTGAGACTTCACCTTGTGTGTGTGTGTGTGAATCAATGTGAGGGCTGGTTAAGAGAGCATGTTGGTTGATAGGCATTGCATCTTGTGTAGAGGCATAAGAGTAATTGATAGGCCTTGTGAAGCTAGAGCATAATAAGAAAGTTTGCTCATGCTATTTGCTATGTTTCTTTAGGATGTCAGGTTGAGTGCTATGAGTGTTTCCCTTGGCTTTGTTCCCATCCTTGCATCCACCCCCCTTGTGTTTGAAAAGTTTACTTGAGGACAAGCAAAGGTCTAGTGTGGGGGGAGTTGATGTCTTGCATATTTACATGTTTTTAGCTATCATATCTTATGCATTTTTTCTCATTTAGATTAGGCATTAGGCATCTTTAGGCTCATTTTGCATTCATATGTCCCTATTAGGTGTTGGAGCACACTTTGGAGATATTGAAGATGTTTGGGAGTTTTGTGATGAAAAAGAGGGGTTTAAATATGAACATGGACAGAGGCCTTAAGAATATTTTCTGATGCTAAGATTTGGTGGAGGCATGGCATTTTGAGTTAGCTTTCCAATGGAAGTGATTTCAAGACATTTGGAGTCATATTGGAGAAGTTATGGTCAATTGAATGGAAGCATGTCAAGCCACCCGGGTGAGCACACCCGAGGCCAACCATCAAACCTTGCCTGGACGAGCTCAGGACGCGGCCAGGACGACCCGGGGACAAGCACCCGCACGTTCTGATTGTGTTGGAAGCCTAGAATGCATGCGGCCTTGCACACCCGGCCAAGCTCACCCGCGCATGGAGACACCCGGACGTCACACCCGACCTGGACGACCCGCACGTCCTGATGCTAGACAAGCTCCGGACGCGGCCAGTACCACCCGAGGAATGTACCCGTGTATGAGGATGACCCGGACAGGACTACCCGGCTGCTTCCACCCGCACGTCCTGATGCTGCTGGACGCCAAGACACACGCGGCCAGTACCACCCGGACGATGAAGCCGCGCATGAAGACACCCGGACAGCACCTACCCGACTCCTTCTACCCGCACGGCTGCAATCTCAGGACGCCAGCACACACCCGGCCAGCACACACCCGGCCAAGGACCACACTGCCTCACCCGGGTGGCTCAGCTTCTTCCTTTCTCCTTGCTTCTCATTGGTCGAAAATCACTTGGCCAAGGGCATTTTAGTATTTTTGTTTTATGTTTCCAAGGGCTTTCAAGCCTATGTATAAATACTCTTGTGATCTCTTAAGAGATCTAACTTCTTTTCTCTCAAAAACATAATAAGATCTTGAAGAAAGCTTGGATCTTTGATCCTTTTTATCTTATTTCTTTTGTGTTTAATAGATTATCTTCTTCTCTAATCATGTGTAGCCTTGAATCATCATTGATTTTGAGGTTTTCCATGGCTATTAGTGAGTAGATCTATCTAGGGTTCATGGGCTTGGGAGACTAAGGGTGATTAAGTGTAGATCCAAGGTGCTTAGTGTTAGATCTATCCTTTCCTTGCATTGATTTGGTGTTCTTCATGCTATATTTGGGTTGGCCTCTCAAACATAGAGCCATAGGCATTTCATGCCCGAAAGGTGTTCTATGAAATGCCTGAACCAACTCATCTATGCTTTTAGCTTGCTTTGCCTAAGAGATTAGTTGTCAAAGGAGCTAGGATTGCTATTAGACTCATTCTTTATGCTTGCTTTGATTATTACAGCCAAAGAGATTTGGTGTACTTGGGTGATCATTGCAAAAGAGCATCCATCTAGAGATAGAGCTTGCTTAGTTTTGTTGTCTAGGCATAAGGAATTAGATTGATTGAAAAGTTGGCATCTTGGATTGAACCTTGATCACCCAAAGTCAATTCCCTTGTCCCAAGAACCCCCTTGCCTCATTGAGAAAGAAATTTCAATCTTTTATTGCATTTTTAATATTGTCTTAGTTTCATAATCATCATCTCATCTTGATTGCACTTAGATTAAGCATAGGCTTGCATTCCCTTTGAATTAGAATCTCTTAGAATTGGATTGACATCTTGTATTCTACAACATTTGATTAGGACCTTAGAAAAGTCTTATCATCAGAAGTGAAGAATCAAGATTGGCCATAAGAAGAGAAGTAAAACCAAGAGAAGAGAGTCGGACCGGGTAGCCTAGACCGGCTACACACACCCGGACGGATCAGATAGGATCAGCACGTCCAGATGACCGGGTTGATGCGTCCGGACTCGAGTAACCGGACGGGAGAAGAGACAGACAGCCAGGTGTACACGTCCGGATAGGGACACCCGGTCAGGAGGAACCCGGAGCAGACTATGTCTGGGGTGGCCGGTCCGGGGAGGAGCACCCGGACGATGAGAGCTGACGGACGGCCGGGGAGACGCGTCCGGGTAGGAGCACCCGGACGGGAGAGCAGGATGCGTCCAGACCGAGGGACGACCGGGGTGGCCTGTCCGGCTAGGAGTACCCGGTTGTGAAGAAGGTGCTGAGGACCGAGGTGAGACGACCGGGGTGAGACGGACGGCCTGGAACCCGGACGGAGCAAGGAACGCGGCCAGCTGGACGGCCGGGTAACCTGGACCGGGTTGGATGGTGTTGATGCACCCCTGACCGAATTTTATGCTTCATTCCCATTGGTTTAGACCCATTTAGCTTAAGGACTTTTTAGTAATCTTGTTTTATGTTTCTAGGGCTTTTAAGCCTAACTATAAGTACCCTTGTTATCCCTAATTTAGGACTTATGTTATTTTCTATCTAAGAACACAAACCTTTTGAGTAAAGCTTCATATTTGATTCATAATCTCATCTCATCTTTGTGTTCTTGATTGCTTGATTTCATCTCCTTTCTTTCTCTATATGTTTATGCTTGAATCTCTCATGGGTTTAAGAGTAAGCATGTGGATTAGTGAGTAGATCCATTTAAGATCCATGGGTTAGGGTGATTGAGAGTGATTAAGTGTAGATCCAAGGTGCTTAGTGTTAGATCTATCCTTTTCTTGCATTGATTTGGTGTTCTTAAAGCTATATTTGAGTTGGCCTCTCAAACATAGAGCTATAGGCATTTCATGCCCGGAAGGTGTTCTATGAAATGCCTGAACCAACTCATCTATGCTTTTAGCTTGCTTTGCCTTAGGGATTAGTTGTCAAAGAAGCTAGGATTGCTATTAGACTCATTCTCCTTGTATGCTTTGATCATTACAGCCAAAGGGATTTGGTGTACTTGGGTGATCATTGCAAAAGAGCATTCATCTAGGGATAGAGCTTGCTTAGTTTTGTTGTCTAGGCATAAGGAATTAGATTGATTGAAAAGTTAGCATCTTGGATTGAATCTTAATCATTTGATATCAAGTCCCTATACCCATGGGTCTCAATCTCCTCATAAGAAAGAAAGTTTTACATTTTGTTTCATTTTACTTATTGTCTTAGTTTAATTATCATCTTCTTTAATGATTGCATTTAGATTAAGCATAGACTTGCATTCCCTCTGCTTTATGGTCACTTAGAACTGGTTCGACAATCTTATATACTACATCATTTGATTAGGACCTTAGAAAAGTCCTTTCATCAAATTGGCGCCGTTGCCAAATTCTAAGTTGATTGTGACATTGGGATTTAGTCACTTGCTTGAGACTAAATCATTTTTCTTTTCTTGTGATATTGATTCTCCGTTTGCATCTTCCTTTGATTTTCAGGTGTATGAACACAAGAAGCAGGGGTGCAACTAACCTGGTTCCCACTGTTGAAGAGATAGCCACACTTGAGAGGGAAATAGCAAGAAGGAGAAGAGAAGAAGAGCAACAGGCTCACATTCAGAGGTTGGGGTTTGAGATGGATGATCACCAGCATCAACCTCAAGATGGCAATGGTCAAGGAGCTGACAACCTTGGACCAAAGCGCCAGCAACAACAACACCCACAGTGGCCAGCTAGAGCCATTGGCACCTATGACCGTCCTCACATTCATGGCAATACGACGGGCATCCGCGCACCAGCTGTGGAAGCTAACAACTTTGAGATCAAGTCAGGGTGTTTGAGTGTGATTGAGAACAACAAGTACCATGGCTTGGCTGTAGAAGACCCATTTGATCACTTGGACAAGTTTGATAGCTATTGTGGCTTGTCCAAGACCAATGGTGTGTCCGAAGATGCCTTCAAACTCAAGTTGTTTCCATTCTCTCTAGGAGACAAGGCACGCCAATGGGAGAAATACTTACCTAGTGACTCCATCACTACTTGGAATGATTGCAAGAAAGCCTTCTTGGAGAAGTTCTTCTCCACATCAAGGACAGCCAAGCTGAGGAATGAGATCTCTAGTTTCCAGCAAAAGAACTTGGAAAGCTTTAGTGAAGCATGGGAAAGGTTCAAGGGGTATCAAGCTAAGTGCCCACACCATGGCTTCTCAAAGGAGAGTTTGCTGAGCACATTCTATAGAGGTGCCCTTCCTGAGTTTAGAGCAAGATTGGATACACCAAGCAATGGTTTCTTCCTGGGCAGGTCTGAAGAAGATGCTGAGGAGCTGGTTGACAACATGGTGAAGAGTGACTCAGTTTACAGTGGAGAACATGACAGAGCTGATAGAACAACCAGAGCTGATGACAACCAGACCAAGAAGGAAATCAAATCCTTGCAAGAGAAGATAGACTTGCTGATTGCTAACCAAGCCAAAAAGGAGCAGATTAACTTTGTGGGTGGTCCAAGTCAGGAAACTCCTCCTAAGGTTAATGAAGTTGAAGGGTTAGAAGGGCAAGAAGAGCTTTGCTTCATCAACAACAATGGTACTTGGTACAGGAAGGAGCCTAACTTTCAGTATAACAACTACCAGCAAAGGTCTTATCCCAACAACCAGTAAGGAGGCTATCAACCCAAGCAAAACACTCAGCAAGGGAACTACCAGCCTAGGCAGAATCCTCCTCCTGGTTTTACAAATCATGGCAATCAGTCTACTCAAGCTCAAGGTAGCTCCTCCCAAGCTAAAGCTCCAGATTCATCTATGGAAGCTATGTTCAAACAATTATTGGAAGGTCAAGCTAGAGCAGCCAAGGACATTGGCCATGAGTTCAAGACTGTTCACTCCAAGATTGATAGCAGCTATACTGAGCTAAACAACAAGATTAGAGCTTTGGAGAATCAGTTTGCTTCTATGAACTCTCAGCCAAGTCGCCAACAAGGAACACTACCAGGAAAGGCTGAGCAAAACCCCAAGGAGCCAATGAAGGCAATCACTTTGAGGAGTGGTAGAGAGCTACCTCCAAGAACTCTCCCCAAGGATGGTGAGACACTAAGTGGGGGGGGGGGGGTGGCCATCAACATTGATGATGATGTTGTGATTGTAGATGATAAGGTTGATGAGGAGATTCTAGAAAAGATTGTTGAAGCTAAGGGTAAAGGAAAGGTTGGAGAAGAGAAGAAAGCACTAAAGCATGGTGAAGTTGCCACTCCAACAAAAGAGTCTTCTTTTGTTCCTCCTCCCTATGAACCTAAGCTGCCATTTCCTGGAAGATTCAATAAGCAACTCTTAGAGAAGTACAAAGAACTCTTTGAGAAGCAAATGAGTGAAGTTTAAGTCACAATGCCCATCATTGATGCCTTCATGCTTGTCCCTCAATACAGCAAGTTCTTGAAGGATGCTGTGGCTGCCAAGAAGAAGGAAATGGAAGGCATGATGGTTCTTACTCATGAGTGCAGTGCCATTATCCAGAGATTGACAATCCCTAAGAAGCTAGAGGATCCAGGCTGCTTTACCCTACCTTGTGCCATTGGTCCTTTGATGTTTGAGAGATGTCTATGTGATTTGGGAGCTAGTGTCAGTCTCATGCCTCTATCTGTTGCCAAGAAGCTTGGGTTCAGCCAATACAAGAAGTGCAAACTCTCTTTGGTGCTTGCTGATCGCTCAGTCAAATTCCCCATTGGTATCCTTGAAGACCTCCCTGTGATGGTAGGAAATTGTGAAATTCCTATTGATTTTGTTGTGATTGAGATGGATGAAGAAGCTAGAGACCCCTTGATCCTTGGAAGACCATTCTTAGCCACAGCAGGAGCCCTTATCAATGTGAAGGAAGGCAAGATTGATCTTCATTTGAGGAAAGAGCACACTCTCCATTTTGATATCAATGAGGTAATGAAGAGGTCAACTGTGCAAGGCCAAGTGTTTTACATAGAGGAGATGGAAGCTCTTGCTGATGAGCTCCTTGAGGAATTGTCACTTGGAGAGTTGGCAATAGGGGACCCTTTGCAGCATGCTTTGACAGTGGATAAAGAGGTCCAAGTGGTTGAGAACCAAGAGAGTGATGCTATTGCGGCCATGCTGGATTCTCGCAAGAAGATTGATGATAAATGCCAGTATGAGGAGCTCAAACAAGAGGTGCACCAAGCTGTTTCAGCCACTCAACAAGAGGACACCCAACAAGATGATTGGAGTGAGCTCAAGGCACCAAAAGTGGAGCTAAAACCTCTTCCCCATGGTGTAAGGTACGCATTTCTAGGACCTAATGAGTCATATCCTGTCATTGTGAGTAGTGAACTTACTGAACTTGAGCTTTCTCAACTTTTAAATGCACTTAAAAAGTTTAGAAAGGCAATTGGGTACTCACTAGATGATATTAAGGGGGTATCACCTTCTTTGTGCATGCATAGGATACAACTAGAGGATGAGTCAATGACTTTTATAGAGCATCAAAGAAGGTTGAATCCTAACCTGAAGGATGTTGTAAAGAAGGAGATTCTTAAGCTCTTAGATGCTGGTGTTATCTACCCTATTTCAGATTCTAAATGGGTATCTCCTGTGCATGTAGTTCCAAAGAAAGGTGGTATCACTGTGGTTAAAAATGACAAGGATGAATTGATACCAACTAGAACCATAACTGGCCATAGGATGTGTATTGATTATAGAAAGCTCAACTCTGCATCTAGAAAGGATCATTTTCCATTGCCATTCATTGATCAAATGCTTGAGAGACTTGCAAACCATCCTTTCTATTGTTTTCTTGATGGGTATTCAGGGTTCTTCCAAATCCCCATACATCCCAATGATCAAGAGAAGACAACATTCACATGCCCCTATGGCACCTTTGCTTATCGAAGGATGCCATTTGGGTTATGTAATGCTCCAGCAACCTTTCAAAGGTGCATGATGTCTATCTTCTTGGATCTCATTGAGGATATAGTGGAGGTATTCATGGATGATTTCTCTGTCTACGGATCTTCGTTTTCTGCTTGTTTGTCCAACTTGTGCAGGGTCCTACAGAGATGTGAAGACACCAACCTAGTGCTGAATTGGGAGAAGTGTCACTTCATGGTCAAAGAGGGGATTGTGCTTGGGCACAAGATTTCAGAAAAGGACATTGAAGTGGACAAAACTAAGATTGAGGTGATGGTCAGCTTGCCACCACCAAAGACAGTGAAAGACATCAGGAGCTTCCTTGGCCTTGCTGGGTTCTATAGAAGATTCATCAAAGATCTCTCAAAGGTTGCTAGACCCATGACCAAGTTGCTGTGCAAGGAGACAGCTTTCAGCTTTGATGAAGATTGTCTTGAAGCCTTCAAGAAGATAAAGGGTGAACTGGTTAGTGCCCCCATTTTCCAGCCACCTGATTGGGACCTCCCTTTTGAGATAATGTGTGATGCTAGTGACTTTGCTGTTGGGGCTGTCCTGGGGCAGAAGAAGGATGGCAAGACTCATGTGATTTATTATGTTAGCCAAACCCTGAATGATGCACAGATGAGGTATGCCACAACAGAGAAAGAGATGCTGGCCATTGTCTTCGCCTTTGAAAAATTCAGAAGCTACCTGGTGGGTTCCAAGGTCATTGTGTATACTGACCATACAGCTTTGAGACACCTCCTAGGAAAGAAGGATGCCAAGCCAAGACTACTAAGGTGGATCCTTTTGCTTCAAGAGTTTGACTTGGAGACTAGAGACAAGCCAGGGATTGAGAATGGAGTTGCTGATCACTTGTCCAGGTTGAGGATTGAAGGTGGAATCCCTATTGATGAGGGACTTAGACAAGAGCATGTCATGGCCATCATGTCAGTGGTGGCAGTCATTGAGACTGGAAAAAAGATTGAAGAGGTTAAGGCAGCTGAAGAGAAGGGACCTTGGTATGCTGATTTGGTTAACTACTTAGCCACTGTGAAGGAACCATTGGGGCTTGCAGGGTATGAGAAGAAGAAGTTCTACAAAGACTTGAAGAGATACTATTGGGATGAACCATACCTCTACACCCTATGCAAAGATCAGATCTATAGAGGAGTGGTGGCTGAAGAAGAAGTTGAAGGAATCCTCTCACATTGCCATGGATCTTCCTATTGAGGCCATTTTGCTACATTCAAGACTGTCTCAAAGGTGCTACAAGCTGGATTCTGGTGGCCACACATATTCAGGGACTCACAAGACTTCATTTCAAGATGTGACTCTTGCCAAAGGAGGGGGAACATTACTAAGAGGAATGAGATGCCTCAAAACCCAATCCTTGAAGTGGAAGTGTTTGATGTTTGGGGGATTGACTTCATGGGACCTTTCCCTTCTTCTTATGGCAACAGATACATCTTGGTGGCTGTGGACTATGTATCAAAGTGGGTGGAAGCAATAGCAAGTCCTACAAATGATTCAAGAGTGGTGGTCAAAATGTTCAAGAGCAATATCTTCCAAAGGTTTGGAGTGCCAAGAGTGGTAATAAGTGATGGAGGTTCACATTTCATCAACAAGGTATTTGAGGGTCTTCTCAAGAAGAATGGAGTGAAACAAAAGGTTGCAACACCCTATCACCCTCAAACAAGTGGCCAAGTGGAGGTCTCCAACAAGCAAATCAAGGGAATCTTGGAGAAGGTTGTGGGAACCAAGAGGAAGGATTGGTCAGCAAAGCTTGATGATGCTCTTTGGGCATATAGAACAGCCTTCAAGACTCCTCTAGGCACCACTCCCTTCAACCTTGTCTATGGAAAGTCTTGCCATCTGCCAGTTGAGCTTGAATACAAGGCATTGTGGGCTGTGAAGCTTCTAAACTTTGACATCAAGGGTGCAAAGGAGAAGAGACTTCTTCAACTCAATTAACTGGATGAGATAAGGATGGATGCCTTTGAGAACTCAAGGATCTACAAGGAAATGACTAAGGCTTTCCATAACAGGCACATCCTCAAGAGAGAGTTCAAGGCAGGAGTCAAGTGCTTCTTTACAACTCTAGACTGAAGTTGTTTCCAGGAAAGCTAAAGTCAAGGTGGTCTGGTCCATTTGTGATCAGAGAAGTGAGACCTTATGGAGCCATTGTGCTTTGGAACAAGGATGGTGGAGACTTCACAGTGAATGGCCAGAGACTCAAAGAATACATGGCCACAATAACAAAGGAGGATGGGACATCAACCCCACTCTCTGATGCTCCCCTTGCCTAACCTCAAAGGAGGCAAAGTCAAGCTAGTGACTTTAAACAAGCTCACTTGGGAAGAAGTCCCATGGTTATCCTTGTAAATATGCATTAGGATTTGTTATTTTTCAAATAAGTCACTTGGAGAATGGTGAGAGCTTGGGAATGAGTGGGATAATGCTTTGAGATGGAAGAAGTTTATAAAAAAAAGGGGATTTGGAGGTTTGGACCGGGTAGGGTGGACCGGAGTCGCCTACCCGGTCGTGAAGCTTATCGGACAGACCGGGTGCATTGTCCGGGTAACAGCACCCGGTCGTGAAACAAGACAGGTGGACCGAGGAAGGGACGTCCGGGTGGAGGAACCCGGTCGTGAATCGGACGGACGGACAGACCGGGGTGCATGTGTCCGGGTAACAGCACCCGGTCGTGGAGACAGCAGAACAGACCGGGGACGACCGTCCGGGGTAACCTACCCGGTCGTTCTCCGCACGCCAGGATCCGCGAACAGCCCGATGGAGCCCCACGACCCGCGCATGACCCGGCCGCGACCCAAGGTAAGTTGTTCTATCCCTAAACCGACCCAAACCCACCTAAACCCGACCCAGAACCCATCCAACCGACCCAGAAACCCTTTAAAACCCTAAGCCACCCTCTCTCTCCTCATTTCATCTTCTTCCTCACATCATAATCCTCTCTAGCCTCCAAGAACATAAATCCCCATAACTTTGTCAAATCTCAACCAAATCACAAATTTCTTTTTCCCACATCCAAGCCTTCTTCCCCTAGAACTAATTCCTTGAATCTTTTCATCTTTATCCTTCATCCAAAGCAAGGTATGGTATCTCTAAGTTCAAATTCGTAACCCTCATGAACCCTAAAAATTTGAACTTGAAATTTGAGCCTTTTCTTGCTAGATTCTTGTAAATTAGACTAGGGAAAGCTTATATATCATGCTGGGTAGTTGATTTCATGGTGGAATTGAGATTAATTTGAACTTTGAAAAATTAGGGTTCATGAGATTTGGGGGTTTTTCATAAAGTGTTTGTTTTAGGTTGTTCTTGGGTTAGATTGGATGCTAGGTTGATGGAGAACTTCAACTTAGGCCATTTTAAGCTTGATTGTGCTTAATTGAGTGGTTTTGATTCTTAGAGATTCTTGGCTCATAAAAAAAAAAAAAATTTATGAGCATGAGAACTCTTTAGGATGTTCTAAAGCCCTTTGCTTAAAGCTTGTTTCTTGTGAGTAATTGATCATTGGAATTGTAATTCTTATGCTTTTGATCATATTCCTCATCTTGAGAGGTTTTTCCTTCTTAAGCTTACTCTTTTCCAAGGTCTAAAGTTTCAGGTACCAATGGGGCGAAAGAGTGAAGCTGATCTAGAAGTCGAGAAGCAAGAGCGTGCAGCAAGACACACTGCTCAGTTTGCGAAATCTTTGGGTTCACAGCCTGGTACAGAAGAGGAGCGCCGCCAGCAAGCCTTGGTAATGCTAAGGAAGAAAGCACAAGCCAAGAAAGATGGGAAGAGAGTTGTTGCTGATAAAAGTGTGGCTGATGGTTCTCACAAGCAAGCCAAGAGGGATGGAAAAAGATTAGCTGTTGGGGACAGTGTGGCTGATGGTGCTCACATGCAGGCTCCTCCTAAGAAAGCTAAGGCACCAAGAAACTCTAGTGTGGGAGCTCTTGTGATAGAGAAGACCAGCAACAAAGGTGATCATACCCTTGCTCACACTATGAGGGCTATGACTCCACCTAGAAGAGCACCAGACCCTGTTCAAGAAGTTGTACAAAACCTTAACCAGCACAACAAGGAAGAGAAGTTGGCAAGGGCTAGAGCAAAGAAGCAAGGCAAGAAACCAATGGTTGCAGAAAATAAAGGTGAAGAGGATGAGATATCTTCTGATGATGAGCATGCTGATCCTAAATCAAAATATGACAAGAGGGATAGGTCCAAGACACCTACTGAAGATGAGCTGGTAGACTTTTTGAGGAATGGCATTGCTTGGGTCCCCACCAGATTTGTTCATAAGATGATCTTGCAAGAGCTGTACTTTGATGATGATGTTCAAGCCATGCTTGAGCACATGAAGATGGGAAGCCTCTACTCAGCAGCCTACCCTACTCACAAGGAAGTCTCTTGCCAATTTTTAGCTACACTAGAAGCAACCTTTCACACATCCAATCATGCACAGCAAGGATGGGGAGAGATCAAATTCAAGATTGAGGGTGAGGTGTACTCCATGTCTTTCACAGAGATTGGTGAAGTTCTTGGCCTTGAGGATCAGCAACATTCTTCACTTCCCACACTCAAGACAGCCCCTAAGGAGAAGACCATTGCTGAATCAATGTGGACCTTGTTAACAGGACAAGGAAAAGGAGGTCACAAGAAAGAGAAGAATGGTGCTATTAGGCATCCTGTCATGCGCTATCTCCACAGGCTGCTTAACCACACCCTCTTCCAGAAAAAAGAGATAGGGAACGTTGCTGGAGTCGAGCTGAGATTCCTTCACCAAACAGCCCGACACTTTGCTTCCTTTCCTCAGCTCCCTGTTGTCCCGGATGACTTCTACTCAGATTTTGGTATGGTTGGTTTCCTTGTTCAGCGCTTCACGCACTACAAGAGTTGAGCTTGGACAAACCGTGACTCAGGACCTCAGATTGGTATTGGTGGCTGGATAACCCCATTATTGGCTTACCAAGGGATTGATTTGGGTGATGATGGAGTAGGTCCTACTTTCTTGGATGGAGCTTACCTGAAGAAAGCTCAATTTCTAAGTGGACGGTTTAATGGGCGATGCGTCTATTCCTACTCGAGGGGTGGCAAAAGGGCTTTGAGCACCTCAGGAGACATCAACTTTGAGATCAGTGAGGAGCACCTCCTAAAGAGTCATGGACCCCTTTGCCCTGTGACCCTTCCCAAAGGTGACAAGGCTGCAAGCAAGAAGAATGCTTATGAAGAAGAGTACACCAGAAGCACCACTGCTCATCTCTTTGGCCCTCCTCACTACAAGCTTGAGCACTGCACCAGTGTCCTGCCTCTTGGACCCCTTCGCCAGGCTCATGACCAGATTAGAATCCTCCAGAGGTGGAACAGGGCTCAAGATAGGACCATTTTCAAGCTCACCAACAAGTGCAAAGAGCTGAAAAGGACTGTGAAGAGGCAAGCTGAAGTTTCAGCCCGGTTATTGAAGAAAGTGGCTGATGTTCTAGCTAGGGGAGCTGTAGCTGGCTGTAAGGCTGAGGACTTTGATCTTGATGCTTTCAATGCACCCCCTCCTCAGCCACTTTATGACCGATATGCACCACAAACCAGGAAGCAAGCTCTCCGCCGCTTGAGGAACCCTTACATCGCCCCATCCGAGTCCGGAAACAAGTCACCATCCCTAAGCACCACTGCTGATGAAGATGACTCTGAGGGTGAGGCATCAGCCTCATCCCATGCTCCATAGAGGTACTCCAACACCCTATCATTGTATATACCATTCATCATTTCATTTAGTTTTCATTTTTCTTTCTTTCTTTGGACTCTTCTCCACATTTAACAATCACAGAGACTGTGTGAATTAAGTGTGGGGGAGGTGTCAAGTTGCTAATAGTCTTGTGTTTTATGTCATATGCATGCACTTGTAGATAGTTATTGCATAGAAAAACCAAAAAAATTTGAAAAATTTGAAAAGCACAAAAAGAATCATGTAGTTGCATTAGGATTGAGTCTAGATCATTCACTTGCATAAAAAAAAGAGAAAAATCATCATATAGGTTGCATCATGCATAAGGGGACAAGGATGATAGTTGCCTTGTAAAGATTGTTGGGGTCAAAATCGGTCACGACGGAATCAATGACTGAAAGTCTCTGGAAAGTATTTCTTGAAACAAAAAGTCTCATATAATTTTAAAAGAAGTTATACGAGATTTTCTCAAATTAGAATATCCACTCCCTGGTGGGGTCGAAAACGGTTATCTCGAAATCAACGGCTAGGATTATTTTTTACTTATGGGTTCTTCGTGAAATACTTCTTGAAAGTAAGATCGGAAGACTACGGGCGTGCGCATACGAGAGTCCCCGGAAAGATGGGTCCGCTCGCCCAAGGACATCAAGATTCGATCACCACAAAAACCCTAAACACAAAAGAATCTGCCTCGAAACTTCGAAGAGGTCGTTCTCTCAAACCGTGAGGAACCAGAAAACGATCAAGATATCAAATCGAAGCCCTCGCCGAGATCATCAAAACGCCCGTGCTGGCACCGGACTCCTGGCGCCGGCGGCACCCCGGCCTGGCGCCGGCGGCACGCGTCACGCGAGCCGGCCTGGCGCCGGCGGCACGCGTCACGCAGGCCGGCCTGGCGCCGGCGGCACGCGTCACGCGGGCCGGCCTGGCGCCGGCGGCACCCCGGCCTGGCGCCGGCGGCACGCGTCACGCAGGCCGGCCTGGCGCCGGCGGCAAGCCCCATGACGCCGGTCGACGGCCCTCGTCCAGGTCTCGTTCCCATCATGCTTGGTCTGATCCCATCTTGGCTTGTTTGGATCGATCCTCGTGAGTTTGGTACGATCACGGCTACCGAATGAACATCTTTCGATTCGGTTCGAATCGTCCTCGATGTTTTACGACAAACACTAGAAGGATTGGATTTCTCGTAGAAGATATTGAATAAAACAAAGATCGATTAACTTGAACATCGATCCTTTAGGCTATACGGTTTATTTTACGAGAAAGATAGTCTTTTCGAGAAATCGTATAAAACGTTCAACGACTTAAGACAAGTCCACGGACTTACTTACGATTTTAAGAATTCAGGCCCAATCATGATGTGACGGTTTATCCGATTTCCCGAACATCGGATAAACATCAAGTCACTGAAAAATAGGGAAAAACTTGGGGATAATTACGAAGATCGACGAAAATGGAATACTTCCTGAAGAGATAAACTTGGGCCCAAAAGCGAGGTCCATCATCCTAAGGCAAACCGACCTAGGAGTGAGTATATAAGGAGAGCAAGAGCAGAGGAGAGGGACATCCGAAAATCCTAAAATCTAGACTTAGAGAACTCCTGCTAGCTTAGAGAACTTAGAACTTAGGCGGTTAGGCCAGCGAGGCAGGACTTAGATCGTCTGGCCGCCTCTTGTTCTAGTTTTATCTTCTCCGTAGACCCTTGTTCCTCTCGGAAGGATCTAACAATTCTTTTACTCAGAGCTCCGCACATAGAAACCCTAGGCATTATCTTCGATATGCCCGTTTCTTTGACCAACGCTTATACTAGACGAACCAGGCCCTAGAACGTCTGGCCGCCTCCTGCTCACAAATCTCCGCTCCTCTCGGAAGGATCGGACAATTCTTTTACTTCAGAGCTCCGCACATAGAAACCCTAGGCGTTATCTTCGACATGCCTGTTTCTATGACAAACGCTCATACTAGATCGAACCCGCCCAGACGGTTCGATCTCTTGTTCAACTCTTTCTAAACTGAAATACGTCCGACTTGATCCTCGAAAGGGGTACGTAGGCAGCCTTTCTTAAGGTCCAGTCCCAAATCTTAACAAAACCTTTTCCGCATTTATTCGGTCACTTTTCGTTGGCTGTCGCAGAGAATCCGGACCTTCAGGGAAAGTCGGGTTAACTTGGCTTTCCTCCGTTTTTATTCATTAAAATCGACGGTGTGAATTTCGGTTCCCACAGTTTAGCGCTAGAAGGAGGGGGGGACGGATTACTCTTACTCATACGGCCGCAAAGCGCTTTATCGAACCGATGTCCGGAAATATGAAAGAAAAAGTTGCAGTTTGCGTCAACGATGGTAAAACAACTCCAGCAGCGACTGTTCCTACGGCCAACGCTTACGCAAACGCCACGGTGCTCGAGCAAATCAAAAACCTAGCCGCGGCTTTCCACCACAGGAAGATCACAAAAACGAGCTCGCAATTTCTCTATCTAAACAGAAAGGGCAACGATAAAATCTATCAAACCCCAAAAATTCGTCTTGTTACCAATTAGTTAGAGAAATCGCCACGAGCAAGGTTTCTACGAAAAACGTTTCTTTCGAGAACCTCTCGGAAAAATAAAACTTATTCTCCTCGAAACCTTGGGGAAACCCTATATTACTCGCGGAACAGAAGCACGGCAAATCGGTTCACCGATTCCCACTGCCATACTTCTTACAAACAACTCTCGAGGAACAAACGGGAAAACGAAAGGAGGTCGGAGCTTGATCCTACTAGGACGACTTGCCATAAGGTAAGATCAGTCTTCCCAGTCCGCCTTAGTAAGAGCCCAATTTTTTCTCCTTTGTGTCTAGGTCAAACTGGCTTTCGTTTCATCTCAATCGGAGTTTCCGTTGAGATTTTATGAAGAGAACAAAGTCACTGTCCCGGCCACCTCGCCGTGGGCAAGGACAAACATTACCGAGGTCACCTCACCCTCCGACATGGCTACCTCGCCACAGGGCGAACTCACCTTCGTTATCCTTTGAGTTTAGATCAAAGTGGCTTTCGTTTCGTCTCAATCGGAGTTTCCGTTGAGATTTTACGAAGGGAACAAAATCACTCTCCCGGCCACCTCGCCCGTGGACGAGAACAACCATCACCAAGGTCACCTCGCCCATGGCCACCTCGCCTGTGGAAACCTCACTTTGCTCTCCTTTGAGTCTAGGTCAAGATGGTTTTCGTTTCGTCTCAATCGGAGCTTCCGTTGAGATTTTACGAAGAAAACAATGTCGCTGTCTCGACCACCTCGCCCATGAGAAGGATCTCTCTGTCCCGTCATAGGATGAGACCGGTCCTGTCTCAGTACCATGCATCTTTGCCTGAGTTTTCGTAACTCGATCTTTGAGTCCGTGAGCCTCGGGGATCGACGAAGGCGAGCAACAGCAGCATCGGCGGACGCGGGACACGGCACGGGCGGCAGGGCACCTGGCGCCGGGGGCAGATCGACCACGCCGCGCCTGGCGCCGGGGGCAGACCGACCACGCCGCGCCTGGCGCCGGCGGCAGGCTCGTCCTCTCCCGTCTGGCGCCGGCGGCAAGCCCGTCGTTTCCCGTCTGGCGCCGGCGGCAAGGGTCCTGGCGCCCATCCGTGCAGACGTTTCGTGATCTCGGGCAACGGCAACATCTTGGTCCCTTAAACCCATGTTCGGATTGTTCGAGAAACACGACGATTCTTCCGCAAAGCCTTCTCGATTGTTTAACAAAGCTCATATTCTAGAATCTAAGTTCGAAGCCTCATTACTCAAACCCTCGAAGACGGGAAGTCTACGAATCCAAGTCCATCTCGATCCCGATACTCGAGAAATCTCGGAAGACCATAAAAGATTCGAATGATGAATGGATTATGATTCATCGTATTAAACGATCACGGTTATTCTAAACACCAATCATCTCGACTATATGAGGAAATGGGATTCCTTCAGAAATGCCGAAACCTTCAAAAGACTATTTTCTCGAAAAATTTTGTAAAGGTTTTAATTCTTCGTAGGACAGGAACAAAAACGTCTTGAAAACTGCCGTAGAATTGAGGGAACTTAGGACCTAGGTGGATAGTCTAGCAAGCTAAGTCTTAGGAAATATTTCCAGTCTCGTTCCATCGTTCCTTGATTGTCCAGGCAGAACATGCAAACCGATCTAGTCTCTCGAAAAACCGAGAAACGATCGCCACGCGTTCTAAAACATACTCATCCCGCTTCCTAAAAGAAAGAAAAAACGTACACAAGCCTTCGAAAGAACGGCTAACCCGTTTTCTTTCGTAAAAAGAAAAGGGAAGTAGGTACGCATACTATACCCGTATAATCCCATCTTCTAAAACTTTTTGCTTCAGCATCAAGACAACGCTTTTGACAAAGCAAACTCTCGCAGCAATAAGATTCGTCTTAAAAACGCTAGCGGCATAGCCCAAGCGTTAAAAACATAGTCCTGAAAACTCTATGTCACCTCTCGTCGCAAACTCGCGACTAGAAACGTGTACCAACGTCAGACTAATAGCACGACGGTGAACTACGAAAATTATGAAATAACCTTCGGTAAAACTCCATAAGTAGTTCGAAGCAGCTTTCGTCCAAAGGTTGAAATCATAGCGGAAACATCTCCCGTGTAATCCGCGGAAACATCGCTACTTTAACAATCTGCGATTTTCTATCTCCATGAAACCGGTCATCCATTACTTTCGTATAACAAGAACATTTTAAAACAAAACAGCCTATGGAAAAAACATGATCGGTCTCATGCAAAATGATTTCGCAGTACGCAAAAGTGAATGAGGAAAACATAATCCGTGGTCGCGAATATCGCAAGTAATTTGTGAGAAACACTCTCCGGTTACCTTTGCGAAAACCCCCTTACATCACTTTTACGAAAAATCCTCTGTATGGTCGAGTCAATTCATACAAAGCAACTTTCGTAATATAAACATAATGGGTCCAACGGGTAACTGACACTGACATAGATAGTTTTCGCTCCACAAGGTTTCTGGCTCCGGCTTTCACTCCCCGCGGTTCCGTCCGAGCAGGAAATAATCACGCAGACGAACCCGCACGTGTCCTGCGTCGATCCCTTAAACTTTGTCCCCCTCGGATAAAATGAAACGATTTTCATGCAACAAAAAAAATTTTATACGAACCATTCATCGTATAACTGAGACCTAAAGTGGAAGATCGTTTCTAAAAGTCATCAGCCATAATTCAGAAAACTCCGCTATGCTTGGCATGTCTATCTCGGCAAACGCTATTTGGCCCTCGGCCAACTACGCATTTCCGTAAAGCCCGGACCTGAATTCGGCATCCCCATTAAGGACAATCGTAAACTAACATGACCTTAATAAGGGTCATGGTCTGATCGTTTACCAACAACTTCATTGGCGATTCGGCTGAATCTAGCCTCCGTGCCAATCCAAAGCTACTGAGCGACCACCGCTCAATCACTTAACGGCTAAAAACAACAATCCACGATTTGTTCATAGAACGCCAAGTGACTATTACGCAAGCAATTTGTCGTATAACCCAGAATCGGAAATCATACGATAAACTCTTCATACCAAAACTCAGTTCTAACAACCATATGTTTAACGGAAGATTTAAACTTATCGTCAATCGATTAAGTTCTATACGCCCCGTAAACACGGTATGAAAAGAAACACTCGTGACAAGGCTCCAAGAGTTATATGACTCATCCTTAATATATACAATCAAATCCCGGAAGGCCAACACTTCACGAAGCACTGTGAATGTAGACGCTTCTCCCTGGGTCAAACTTACGCGACCCCTTGGTCCTGCGTCAAAACCGAAACAACAGTTTCTGGCTGCGAACATTCGCAAAACATCTCCAAGCCCGCAAACATTTCAACCACGAAATGCGGCACAAGGAAAACTCGACCTTCAGCACTGCGAGACGTCGCTAACGCTCGAAGGACATTCTTTTCCTCAAAACGTTCCAGACGAAATCCTCGTCTCTAGAACTCAAAACATACAAACATACCTCTAAACGGTAACATGCCTCTAAACTGGCATCATTTCGTTGTTGCTGATCACAACAAACAAACTCTGACGTCCTAAACAGACAAATAGCCGCCCTTCAAGGGATAGGCTCTCTTGCATCCGACAAGGATAAACATAGCGCGCTATACAAGAAATCCAAATTTTGGTTTAGCTCTTCGTAAAGGAAGTAGCTCGACTCACGCCCAGACAAATCATATAAGCCGACAACAATTCGCGGATTTTAAACGGTACGAGTCAGGTTAAAATTGCAAACAGGCAAAACGAAAGACGATTTGTCATCGCAAAGCCTCAGTCCGAGAGTAAACCTAGGTCTTGCCCTAAACCCAGCCACGCTGGATCTTGACATCTCACAGACATAGTATGGTATACGAGATCCAAAAATTTGTCTCTTCACTTAAGCCTATTCGTTTCACGAACTTTTCGCGTAAATCGGTAAACCGCGGAAAATCTCGCTTTATGCAAACAATAGGTACGGTGATCATCTGGGAACTAGGAATGAGACGACAACTCACACCCTCTTTCTCATACTTCGAAAAAACTGAAGTTCATAAATAATCGAAAAACAAATACCTCAACAGCATCATGCTCGAAAGTCTCTCATGACACATAACCAGACCATATAAGTCTCGCTGGAAAACAGATCACAAGGGTCTTAAACTCCAAAACGAACTACGGAAGGCTTGATCCCTACAACAAGGGTACGTCGGCAGCCTTCGAAAGGCGCAGCCCCAATCTTACCACTTTCAACGGAGCCTTTCAACCATTAATTCCGCCTATCTTACCTGACATGTCTTATCGCTCGCAAGAACATCACGAAGGTTCTAACGAGCTGGGGGCTAACTGTTGGGGTCAAAATCGGTCACGACGGAATCAATGACTGAAAGTCTCTGGAAAGTATTTCTTGAAACAAAAAGTCTCATATAATTTGAAAAGAAGTTATACGAGATTTTCTCAAATTAGAATATCCACTCTCTGGTGGGGTCGAAAACGGTTATCTCGAAATCAACGGCTAGGATTATTTTTTACTTATGGGTTCTTCGTGAAACACTTCTTGAAAGTAAGATCGGAAGACTACGGGCGTGCGCGTACGAGAGTCCCCGGAAAGATGGGTCCGCTCGCCCAAGGACATCAAGATTCGATCACCACAAAAACCCTAAACACAAAAGAATCTGCCTCGAAACTTCGAAGAGGTCGTTCTCTCAAACCGTGAGGAACCAGAAAACGATCAAGATATCAAATCGAAGCCCTCGCCGAGATCTTCAAAACGCTCTTGCTGGCACCGGACGTCTGGCGCCTGCGGCACCCCGGCCTGGCGCCGACGGCACGCGTCACGCGAGCCGGCCTGGCACCGGCGGCACCCCGGCCTGGCGCCGGCGGCACCCCGGCCTGGCGCCGGCGGCACGCGTCACGCGGGCCGGCCTGGCGCCGGCGGCACCCCGGCCTGGCGCCGGCGGCACGCGTCACGCAGGCCGGCCTGGCGCCAGGTCGGCTTGCCGCCGGCGGCACGCGTCCCGCAAGCCAGCCTGGCGCCGGCGGCAAGCCCCATGACGCCGGTCGACGGCCCTCGTCCTGGTCTCGGTCCCATCATGCTCGGTCTGATCCCATCTTGGCTTGTTTGGATCGATCCTCGTGAGTTTGGTACGATCACGGCTACGGAATGAACATCTTTCGATTCGGTTCGAATCGTCCTCGATGTTTTACGACAAAAACTAAAAGGATTGGATTTCTCGTAGAAGATATCGTATAAAACAAAGATCGATTAACTTGAACATCGATCCTTTAGGCTATACGGTTTATTTTACGAGAAAGATAGTCTTTTCGAGAAATCGTATAAAACGTTCAACGACTTAAGACAAGTCCACGGACTTACTTACGATTTTAAGAATTCAGGCCCAATCATGCTGTGACGGTTTATCCGATTTCCCGAACATCGGATAAACATCAAGTCACCGAAAAATAGGGAAAAACTCGGGGATAATTACGAAGATCGACGAAAATGGAATACTTCCTGAAGAGATAAACTTGGGCCCAAAGGCGAGGTCCATCATCCTAAGGCAAACCGACCTAGGAGTGAGTATATAAGGAGAGCAAGAGCAGAGGAGAGGGACATCCGAAAATCCTAGAATCTAGACTTAGAGAACTCCTGCTAGCTTAGAGAACTTAGAACTTAGGCGGTTAGGCCAGCGAGACAGGACTTAGAACGTCTGGCCGCTTCTTGTTCTAGTTTTATCTTCTCCGCAGACCCTTGTTCCTCTAGGAAGGATCTAACAATTCTTTTACTCAGAGCTCCGCACATAGAAACCCTAGGCATTATCTTCGACATGCCCGTTTCTATGACCAACGCTTATACTAGATGAACCAGGCCCTAGAACGTCTGGCCGCCTCCTGCTCGCAAATCTCCGCTCCTCTCGGAAGGATCGGACAATTCTTTTACTTCAGAGCTCCGCACATAGAAACCCTAGGCGTTATCTTCGACATGCCTGTTTCTATGACAAAAGCTCATACTAGATCGAACCCGCCCAGACGGTTCGATCTCTTGTTCAACTCTTTCTAAACTTAACTACGTCCGACTTGATCCTCGAAAGGGGTACGTAGGCAGCCTTTCTTAAGGTCCAGTCCCAAATCTTAACAAAACCTTTTCCGCATTTATTCGGTCACTTGTCGTTGGCTGTCGCAGAGAATCCAGACCTTCAGGGAAAGTCGGGTTAACTTGGCTTTCCTCCGTTTTTATTCAATAAAATCGACGGTGTGAATTTCGGTTCCCACAAAGATGCTCATGCTAAGTTCTTAAAGTGATAACCTTTATAATCATAGTAAGTAGCTTGAGCAATCTTAGGATAGCTTGTAAACTTTGTTCCTTGAAAACTCTTCCTAAAGCTTATTTGATTGATTGATGCTCTCTCTTTGAAGTTTGCTCTTGTCATATTTAGACTCTAAGTCTCTTGCTCATGGTCCCTTGTGTACTAAGTCATGGATAGAACACTTGAGTTGTCCCTCCCATTTTTTGCCTATCTTTTTGGACAAACTCAAGTGGCACTCCACACCCTTAAACCCTTACCTCCTTTCAAGCCTTCATTATTTGTTGAGTGAGGCCTTCTTTGGAAAGCTTTACATGTGCATAATGTTGAGAGTATTGGGAACGACAATGCTTGGTCTCCATTTTAGCTAGATTAGACATTCATATTGTCTAGCTTCTAGGATGGGGGTGAGTGTTATAAAGTTTGATCTTGGGAGTGTGAAAAAGAGAGGAAAGAAATGGTAGACTCTTAGAACTCAAAAGTGATTAAGTCTTTAGGGATAAGCAAATGAAAAAGTCTAGCTCAAGTTTGTAATGAAAGTCTTGGCCCCCATAAAAAAAAAGAGATGAATAAAGAAAGGGGGCTAGCAAAAGTTAATATGAGCTAATAACTGTTTAAAAAGTGTAAAAATCCGTTGTAGACTTCAAAAAGTGAAAAGTTCTAAGTGAGAAAATGTTCTTGAGAGTTTGGGAAATCTTTGGGTGAGTGAAGAGAGAGTGAGGCTTGGCATCGGGGAATAGAGTAAAATTTGCTTCCATGTTTAGGAAAAGGGTAGGACAATGGAGACTGAGCATTGTATGCATGAATTGATCCCTTTCTTAGATATATTATGTGCAATGTCAAAGCTACTTTGTTTTGAGAGTAAACCACCTTCAAAGATCCTTTTTGAACTACTTGATTTGTTTTGCATCAAGGGCTTTCTCACCAAACAAATGACTTGGACCATTTGACCATTTGCAAGAGATCTTTTGAGTTTGCTTAATGATTGTTAGATAGCAAGTGGATTTGTGGATTGTGGATTCTTGATGAGTAAGTGTAGGGATCGGAGGAGTTAAGATAGGCCTTGTGAAGTTAGAGTTGGATTGAGTGTTTGCTCTAGCTAGTTGGTATGATTATGCAAGGTTATCAAGTCGAGAACTAAGAAGAGCATTCTTTTGGCTATGAGTCCCCTCCTTCAAACCTCTCCTCCTTAGTCCTTACTAGTTTACTTGTGGACAAGTAAAGGACTAGTGTGGGGGAGTTGATGTCTTGCATATTTTCATATATTTAGCCATCTTTTTATTGCATTCTTTGAGTTATAGGCTAAGGTTTAGGCATGTCAGGATCATTTTGCATTCATTTGTCCTTATCAGGTGTTGGAGTATGCTTTGGTGAGATTTGAGGTGTTTGGGAACCTTATGACCCCAAAAGAAGTGAAGAATCAAGATTGGCCATAAGAAGAGAAGTAAAACCAAGAGAAGAGAGTTGGACCGGGTAGCCTAGACCGGCTACACACACCCGGACGGATCAGATAGGATCAGCACGTCCGGATGACCGGGTTGATGCGTCCGGACTCGAGTAACCGGACGGGAGAAGAGACAGACAGCCGGGTGTACACGTCCGGATAGGGACACCAGGTCAGGAGGAACCCGGAGCAGACTATGTCCGGGGTGGCCGGTCCGGGGAGGAGCACCCGGACGATGAGAGCTGACGGACGGCCGGGGAGACGCGTCCGGGTAGGAGCACCCGGATGGGAGAGCAAGATGCGTCCAGACTGAGGGACGACCGGGGTGGCCTGTCCGGCAAGGAGTACCCGGTCGTGAAGAAGGTGCTGAGGACCGGGGTGAGACGGACGGCCTGGAACCCGGACGGAGCAAGGAACGTGGCCAGCTGGACGGCCGGGTAACCTGGACCGGGTTGGATGGTGTTGATGCACCCCTGACCAAATTTTATGCTTCATTCCCATTGGTTTCGACCCATTTAGCTTAAGGATTTTTTAGTTATCTTGTTTTATGTTTCTAGGGCTTTTAAGCCTAACTATAAGTACCCTTGTTATCCCTAATTTGGGACTTATGTTATTTTCTATCTAAGAACACAAACCTTTTGAGTAAAGCTTCATCTTTGATTCATAATCTCATCTCATCTTTGTGTTCTTGATTGCTTGATTTCATCTCCTTTCTTTCTCTATATGTTTAAGCTTGAATCTCTCATGGGTTTAAGAGTAAGCATGTGGATTAGTGAGTAGATCCATTTGAGATCCATGGGTTAGGGTGATTGAGAGTGATTAAGTGTAGATCCAAGGTGCTTAGTGTTAGATCTATCCTTTCCTTGCATTAATTTGGTGTTCTTAAAGCTATATTTGAGTTGGCCTCTCAAACATAGAGCTATAGGCATTTCATGCCCGGAAGGTGTTCTATGAAATGCCTGAACCAACTCATCTATGCTTTTAGCTTGCTTTGCCTAAGGGATTAGTTGTCAAAGAAGCTAGGATTTCTATTAGACTCATTCTCCTTGTTTTCTTTGATCATTACAGCCAAAGGGATTTGGTGTACTTGGGTGATCATTGCAAAAGAGCATTCATCTAGGGATAGAGCTTGCTTAGTTTTGTTGTCTAGGCATAAGGAATTAGATTGATTGAAAAGTTAGCATCTTGGATTGAATCTTAATCATTTGATATCAAGTCCCTATACCCATGGGTCTCAATCTCCTCATAAGAAAGAAAGTTTTACTTTTTGTTGCATTTTACTTATTGTCTTAGTTTAATAATCATCCTCTTTAATGATTGCGTTTAGATTAGGCATAGACTTGCATTCCCTCTGCTTTATGGTCACTTAGAACTGGTTCGACAATCTTATATACTACATCATTTGATTAGGACCTTAGAAAAGTCCTTTCATCATTCGCCTACACTTTGTCAATAAAAGAAAAGATATATATAGGTCAATAAGACGAACAAGATGTACTACATCATTGTTCATTGGGATTGAAACCATTAGGATTCAGAGAAGAGAGAAATAGGGAAGAAAGGAATCAGAGAAGACTACCTGTGTGTTCAGAAACTTGCTTGAGTAAGAGTTCATGTGTCCTTTGATCGATACTCCCAAGGTAAAGCCTACACTTTTATTTATGCAAAGAAATGAGGTTAGTAGAGGTGTGAGTCATTCAGGATTTGCTAAGTTGCTGGCTAGATAAATTTGGTTGCTATACTAGGATATGGTATAATGTGCTTTTGTAATTAGGATGACTATGACTTGGGTTGCACTACTAGGAAGATGTGACTAAGATCTTTGAACTTTTTGAGTCCTTGCTGTACTAAAACCTCTACCAGCGAGACTACCATTGTTTTTGCTTGAGGACAAGCAAATAGTTAAGTCTAGGGGAGTTGATAGACCATAAATTTGACCCGATTTTACCCATGATATCTGAGTGTTTTAGGATATATCTAGTATGTTTTGGGGTCTATTTAGCATATTTTCAGGTTCAGGAGCAATTGGAAGAAAGATGGTGTTTTTGGAGCATTATAGCGATCATATCTTGTCCATTTTGAGCATATAGATTAGGAATTAAGCATCTTTAGTATCCATATTGCATTCATGAGTCTTTATCAGGTGTTGGAGTGTACCATGGAGTGATTTGAAGTGTTTGGGAGCATTGTGATCCTAAAGGGGTTTGTGGGAACCGAAATTCACAACGTGGATTTTCTTGAATGGAGGAAAGCAAAGAAAACCCTACTTTCCTTGGGGTCCAGATTCTCTGCGAGAGCCAACGATAAGTGACCAAATAAATGCAGAAAATACAGAAAGAAAACAAAACGAGTTTAGTAAAAAACAGATCTTTATTTCGAATTTGCGTAAGAGCATTGCGATGATTACAAAAGATTGTAAAAGTTTCGGCCGCGAGAGCTGTCAACGATATTCCTAGTTCTAGCCGCCTAAAACCTTAAACCTAATTGAGTCGCTGCTCGATAACAAAAGATGAAAAACATACGAAAAAGATTGTAAAAGTTTTCGTGATCGTCTCATTGTCCGAAATTTAAAATAGTCCTTCTCGAGATTTCTTATCTTCCGATTCTTTTTGGAAATCAAATTAAGATTCGACCTTAGGTTTCTCGCACTTTTCTACCTTTCTTTTTTTAAAAGGAAGTCATTTTCGAGAAGTTTCTGAGATTTGATTTCGTCGGGACCGATTTTGACCCCAACAGTTAGCCCCCCAGCACGTTAGAATTGTGATATGCGAGTTAGTCTGTTGGGTAAATTAGGCGGAATCCGATGTCAGGACTTTCAAAAGCGAATAGTGAATTTTCTTATCTATAAGTATGTGGAGTAAGTTTTCAAATTCTTTACTTGCTTACTTCCACAATTCTTTTCAAGATAGAAAAAAAGAAAATCCTTTCTTTCCTCTCCTTCCTCGTTTAAGAGAGATTCTTCTTTTGAAATCATGTCTTTTTCAAAAAAGAGATCTTCTAGCAAGTCTCAACGTGGCTGTTTCGCGCCCGGTGGCTCTAGCTCGCGTTTCAACCATGCTGTGCCGAAAGTAGAGTTCGAGATTCCTTCAGTCGATCCTGAGGATTTAGTGGCGTACCTGAAGGCGAGTGGTGTAGTGAAACCTACAAGGCCTGGGACATGGGATCCTTGTGCGTTCCGAGCTAATCCCGTGGCGGGTTATCCGAGTAGGAGTTGCCCCAATGGTCTTGATTCCATTCAGGAATTCTGCCAGGTCCCGGACTCGGTAGAGTCTCGTCTTCCCAAAGCCGGAGAAGTTGCCGAGTCTCCACCCGAGGGCTACTTCACATGCTTCGAGGTGTTCTTGAAGCAATTCCATTTGTGGTTTCATATTATGGAGGTCGTTGCGAAGTTCCTCCATGGTTCAGATTATCCATCAGCCAGATTAACCCGAGCGGCTTGCAGCACATTGTCGGACTTCTGGTGCTGAGTTACAAACTGGGTGTGACCCTAAGCGTTAGCCATTTCGAATCCATGCTGAAGCCTTGCGGTAATTCAACTACGATTCAGCTAAAATCTCAGCAGAACATTGTGATCATTACCAAATTTTACTCGAATAACCACGGCTGAAAGGACTACTTCTTCTTTGTTCAAGTCGACGAAGGGTCCGTGGAAGCAAGCGGCATTCCCTACTTTCGAACCGCATGGCGTCGGAAAGGTATTTCCAGTCTAAGCATCGGTTTAGCTTTGATGATGCTTCACCTTACGATTTTTCGTTTTTTTTTTTGTGAACAACCTGTTCCCTTCCATCCCGGATGATCTGAAGAACATCAGGGATTTCTTCCTCGGGGAGAGACGCTCTTGGGCTACGTTCACGCCGAAACGGGTTCGCCACGCCGTTGCCCTTCACTGTTCCGGGTTTGGGCCAGGTTTTCTGGTTGATGAAGAATCGGGGTCGAGTATGGATGGTTTCGTGCCGTGCAAGGATCGGAAAGAAAAGGCAGAATCAGAGAAACGTAAAGATAAAGGCATTGCTGCCGAAAACGTTGTGGCCGAAGAGCAAGATTTTGCTGGCGATAAGTAATCAGGGCCTACCTTAACGGTAGTGAACCAGTCGACCTTGATGAGTTTTTCGACTTTGATCTTCCAGCCGATGACAAGTCCAACGAGACGCCGGAATTTGCTGAGGCGTCAAGGACGATTATTGGGGTAGATCTCAATCCTTTCTCTTATTGCCCGATTCCTTGTCGTTTGTGTCGTTGTCATTATATTTTAACTCGAAAGCTTTTTCAGGCCCTTCTCACTGTGAGCTGAGCTCTTGGTGCGAGCAAATAGGAGGCTCGCATGGCTCAGTTCAAAGCTGAGATGGCTGATAAGGAGGTTGCTCGCCTGAAAGATGAGCTGGAGCGTACTCAGGATCGTGAGGGGCGGCCGTCCGAAACAGAGATCCGTCGAGCTTATAGGTGAGGAAAGAACAAAGTAGCTGAAATGGTACGGATTCGTCGCGAGAGGTTCTAGCACGAGTTTGAAGAACTTCAGGCAAGCCAGAAAGCTCTCGGAGAGTACCGTGAGTGCCACGGTACTACGGGTGGTTTGTACCTCACGACGGCTCATGACTATTCGTACGAAGTCGAGTATGCGAGGCAATCTCGACATATGCACGAGAGGAACAGGGACTTCGAGATCCAACAAATCGAGCAGAGGATTTGGGATCAGTGGGATCCGATCCCTATTTCTCCCGACACGGTGGAAGTCGAGACGGGAGCACCTGATGAGACGGGCGAAGTGGATCAGCGGGCTCCCCCTGTTGCAAACGATCAGTCATACGGAGTGTCGATGACAGGATACTATGATCCAGACTACTGACCGCGGGATCCTTCGTGACCTGTTGGAATCGTTCCCTTATCTTTTGTGATATACTTTTGATTTGTGTGTTGTTTCCACCAAGTGTGGCCGTGTTTTTATCTTGTAGTGGGACTGGCCATGTGTTGCATTGAACCTCTGCCGTTCTATCAGCATGTGTTTGGATCATGCTTTTATATATATAAAAGGATTTATGAAGAAGTTTGGATTTTGTTAAGTAGAGGAAAGATTCGAGTTGTCATCTCGTCCTTCGTCCCTTTTTGTAGATCGTCCTGTTCGTTACTCGAGAAGTTTGAGAGTGTTTAGATGTGGACGAAGAGACATGCTTTCAGGATCTCGTATCTTTTCGATATCATGCCTTGAGGCGTTAGAGACCAATGTGCTGGGTTTAGGGTAAGACCTAGGTTTACTTTCGGTTTGAGGCTTTGCGATGACTAATCGGCTTTTGTTTTGCCTGTTGTGATTTTAACCTGACTCCGTCCCGATTTAAAGTCTGCGATAGGTTATTGGCTTATACGACTTGTCTTGTAGGAGTCGAGCATCTCTTCTGAGACAATTTTTACGCCTCTTGAAAGTGCTGACCAAAATTTCGGATTTCTTTTATTAGCGCACTATTTTATACTTGTTGGATGTAAGAGGATCTATCCTTAGGATGGATCTAAGTGCGTTTGTTTAAGACGGCTAGAGTGCTCGGCGGGGCCAATCGACAAGCATTTGTAATTTATAGTCACGAATGGACTGATAGCATGTTTTTGGAAGATCTTTAGGCGATGTCTCGCCTGTTTCTTCAAAAACTACCTTTTTATTTAAGAGATGTTTCTGGATATGGTCGGTAGCCGGATATGACGACGCGACCGAGATGTGTTAGCGAGGGAATTTTTTGCGATGGAGTTGATCCGTTCCGAGATAAACAATGATAATAATTTTATTCGCTGTTGGATGTTTTTCCAGGAAATATAAAGGGAAATTTTTGCGAGATTTGATTGAAAAAATTTATAGCCGAAAAGATTTTTGAAAATATCGATTACAAAGCAGACTGCTGGAATGCAAGAGCGTTCGAGTGTTTGCACACGTTCCCACTCCCCCCCCTTTTAGGTGGGGGATAGCTGAACTCGTCGTTAGCCGAGCCGCCTACGTACCCCTTGTTGTGGTCAAAAACGGTTATCTCGAAATCTACGGCTAAAGATCCTTCCAAACTCGAAGATTTCCCGCACGAACGACTAGCGGGGGAAAGATCGAGCAACGGAAAACCCACGGACGGCAAGACGGCCTGGCGCCGGCGGCACCCCGGCCTGGCGCCGGCGGCACACGGGACGCGGGCCGGCCTAGCACCGGCGGCACCCGTCACGCGGGCCGGCCTGGCACCGGCGGCACCCGTCACGCGGGCCGGCCTGGCGCCGGCGGCATGCGGGACGCGGGCCGGCCTGGCGCCGGCGGCACGGGGGCCGGGCTGGCGCCGGCGGCACCCTGGTCTGGCGCCGGTCCACGGCCCTCGTCCTGGTCTCGTCCCATCGTGCTCGGTCTGATCCCATCTTGGCTTGTTCGGATCAATCCTCGTGACTTTGGTACAATCAAGGCTACGGAATAAACATCTTTCGATTCGGTTGGAATCATCCTTGATGTTTTACGATAGAAACTAGAGGGATTGGATTTCTCGTAGAAGATATCGTATAAAACAAAGATCGATTAACTTGAACATCGATCCTTTAAGCTATACTGTTTATTCTTCGAGAAAGATCATCTTTCCGAAAAATCGTATAAAACGTTTAACGACTTAAGACAAGTCCACAGACTTACTTACGATTTTTCAGAATTCAGGCCCAATCAGGCTATGACGGTTTATCCGATTTCCCGAAACGTCGGATAAACATCAAGTCACCGAAAGATAGCGGAAAACTCGAGGATAATTAAGAAAACCGACGAAAATGGAACATTTCCTGAAGAGATAAGCTTGGGCCCAAAGGCGAGGTCCATCATCCTAAGGCAAACCGACCTAGGAGTGGGTATATAAGGAGAGCAAGAGCAGAGGAGAAGGGCATCCCGAAAATCCAAAAATTAGACTTAGAACATCCTGCTAGCTTAGAAGAACTAGGGATTAGGTGGTTAGACTAGCGGAGCAAAGCTTAGGACGTTTGGCTGCCTGCGACTTTATCTTTTTCTTTAATCGCAAATCTCTCTGTCTTTCGGAGAATCCTTGTACTCGTTTCTTTCATCTAATAAAACGCCTTCGGGGAAATATTACAATTCCCATCTTTGTCTTCTGTTTACTTTATCGATTTCGTGTGGCAACGCAGAGAATCCGGACCTTCAAGGAAAGTCGGGTTTACTTGGCTTTCCTCCGCAATCTTATTTATTGGAAATTGACGGTGTGAATTTCGGTTCCCACAGTTTGGCGCTAGAAGGAGGGGGGGACGGATTCTCTAACTCGAAAAACCACCAATCGATCGAAGTTCAGCATGGCTACTTCGTCAGTCCGCAACATCGTATCTTTCAAGGATCGAGCAACGGCTAGTATAGCCAAACCTCACAACAATCTCCTCGTAATAGAACTTACGATCCAGGGTATTGACGTAGCAAGGGTATTAGTCGACACCGGCTGCTCGGCTAATATTATCTATAAAAGCACCCTCGAGAGGATGGGCGTCGATCTAAGCATCCTTACAGATGACCCCAGCCCAGTATTCGGACTCTCAGGGGAAGTTATGACCCTCGGTTCGACTAACCTCTCAGTCAGAGCCGGGAGCGTTGCCAAAAACGTGGAATTCCTGGTGATCGATGGTCCAACATCATACAACGCGATAGTTGGAACACCCTGGCTAAACTCCATGAGAGCGATCCCATCGACATTCCACCTATGCCTCAAGTTCCCGACACCTTTCGGGGTCAAAACAATACATGGTAGTCACGGAGCAGCGCAAATCTACCTCGCTACCGAAGTAAAACGGAAAAATTCCGAAATCGAGACCTCTCGGAAAAAGCAAACGATTCACGATTCGCCGGAAACTGTCTGGCAGTCCCAAAGAGCGGAGGCCTTGGAAGGGAAGCGTGAACCAACCTGCGAACCGGTGGTCTCAATCTGCCTCGACGATTCCTTCCCGGAACGGTGCATCGAAATCGGAGCCAACCTCCGCGAACCGATAAAAGCAGAGCTCATCGCATGCCTCAAAAAGAACCTCAGTACGTTCGCTTGGGCTGCGGAGGACATGCCCGGAATTGACATTAGCGTAACATGTCACGAACTTAACATCGACCCGACTCACAAACCCGTAAAGCAAAAGAGACGAAAGCTGGGACCTGAGCGTGCCACCGCAGTCAACGAGGAAGTCGAAAGACTCCTCAAAGTAGGGTCGATAACAGAAGTCAGGTATCCGGACTGGCTTGCCAATCCTGCCGTGGTAAAAAAGAAGAACGGCAAGTGGCGAGTCTGTGTCGATTTCACAGATCTGAATAAAGCCTGTCCAAAGGATTGTTTCCCGCTCCCACACATCGACCGACTGGTCGAAGCAACCGCGAGAAACAAGCTTCTGTCATTCATGGACGCTTTTTCCGGATACAATCAGATCATGATGAATCCCGACGACCGCGAAAAAACTGCATTCATCACAGACCGTGGAACGTATTGCTACAAGGTAATGCCTTTCGGTCTTAAAAACGCGGGTGCAACATATCAGCGACTCGTCAACAAAATGTTTGCCGAGCAACTCGGAAAAACTATGGTAGTATACATCGATGATATGCTCGTAAAATCTCTTGACGAACATGATCATATAGCCCACCTAGAGGAATGTTTTGCACGACTCAACCAGCATAACATGAAACTCAACCCGGCGAAATGTAGATTCGCGGTGGCATCGGGAGAATTCCTCGGATACCTCGTAACGTATCGCGGAATCGAGGCCAACCCTAAACAAATCGACGCACTGATAGAGATGGCCTCCCCGAGAACCAAGCGAGAAGTCCAGAGGCTAACCGGAAGAGTCGCGGCTTTGAACCGTTTCATCTTGCGCTCCACGGATAAGTGCCTACCGTTTTACGAAACATTGAAGGGAAACAAGAAGTTCGAATGGTCCGAGCAATGTGAAAAAGCTTTCCAACAGTTGAAACATTACCTGGCCACTCCACCAGTCCTCGCAAAACCGGTGGAAGGTGAACCTCTTTTCCTCTATATCGCAGTTTCCGCAACGGCAGTCAGTGGCGTCTTGATACGAGAAGAACGCGGCGAACAAAAGCCAATCTTTTACGTAAGCAACACGTTACTGGATGCGGAAACTCGATACCCGCTAATGGAAAAATTAGCATTCGCCGTCATAACCTCGGCAAGAAAACTAAGACCATATTTCCAGTCTCATACTATAGTGGTTCTCACCACGTTTGTAAGACCCGATCCCGGCCGACTAGGCCGCGGTCGACGCCTTACGTCGCTCGGTCCATACACTGACCGAACCTCTAAATTTTTTTCGCGTTTTATTCAAAACATCTCCCCTAGGCGAGGGCTAACTCAGATCTAAGCTCAAGACTACCGTAGTCAATTCCTAGCTTAGATCAATTCAACACATACGCAGCGGAATAACAACTATATCCATTGGTCTACAACCAATCTAGCACTGGTCCGGTCAAATCATCCTAGCCTTGGTTAGTATACACAGCTACCACTAGCTCCAAAGGGTCGATCCTGAACCAGACCAATTCATACAAATCCGAGGTTCCATTCCCCTAATCCATTCTATCTAGATCTAAGCAACATTGCTAGATCATACCTTTGCCACATCCACGGAGCTTTTTAGCTCTTTGTCTCAGCTGACTTAGCTTGCTTATACCTGCATAAACTCTTCCCTTGGGTACTTAGTCATTCAGCCAACCATCCCCACGGACTAAGTACCTTCGGGAAGTCTTCAGCTGCAAAAACGACCTCAAGCAAACATGCTCCAAAAATTAATTAAAATTCATGACAAATACTGATAATTCCCCACTAAGAGGAATCCACAATCAGATTGATCAGAACCGGCCTAATTTACATAGAATTTGGCCAAATCCCACTAAACCGGCCATAACTGACCACCATCAAACCGGCCTGATAAATCCAATCAAATCACATGATAAATCATGATAAATCCTCACTAAGAGGAATCCATGGTCGGATCCCATCAATTCCATCCAGAACTATGAGATCCAGACCTAGCTGCCCAACCAAGGCCATGGAGAGTTCCACTGAACCGGCCAAGGCCTGGTTTAGTACCACCATGTCTTAGGCGTGTGCTTCCCTGTAACCAAGTCCTTTGATGGACTAACAAGGCCCATCAGATCCTAAGTCAATCAACCAACCACCCCACATGACTCAGAACTGATGAGTCTTCACACTTCCTAACCGGCCATGGAACCATGTTCCAATGAACCCGATCAGTCTAGCTCATACAACCGGTGCATCCTTTGATCACTTAGCTCAGACACCTTGATCCATCAACCAAGGATAAGGTCGTCCATCCTTGCCCATGATCAGATCACACACGGCCTTCCTTGTATAAACACACCCAGCACAATACTTGTGGTCTACACCACCTAGTATTGGCTATACTCTTCCTCATGGCTCTTAGCCAATCATTCACACCTAGCTTACCAACACCAAGGCTGATAACTAGCATGCCTTAATTTCACTATATCATAGTGACACGTCCTGGATTCATAGAGAATGCAAGACCACAGATCCGGTTCACCCATGATCCACCATGAATCACTAACCGATGTGTGGCTTCTAACCATCATCCCACATGGATGAATTAGATCAACTAAGATCCACCCCTTTCCTCACAGTCCTGTATCCCTACAATACATCACAATATCTGGTCTCCAAGGGCGTGCCATACTTGGCCTCATTCGCACCTCAAGAGACATAAACATAAACCAGAAAGTAATCATAAGCATGTTACCTCATCAATGATGATTGTAGATCTTGTGTCATCCTTTATGAGGGATGACCATACTCCTCTTGATCACACTTCCATCAATCCTTATCATATACTTCCAGTAATGATAAGATTCATTCAATGGTCGTGCCTCCCTTTTATACCATGGAACTCCCATGGAACCAGTTTCTGCACTGCATCCACCTTTGAGGTTGTGTTGGCCTTTGGGAGTGGAGTCCGGCCTTCTCCCTTCTCCTCTGACCATTTGTGTGTGTTCCCAGGACACAGAGGAAGCATTAGATGTGTTCATCCATGATCAAACACCACCCAAAGGTCGTGCATCACTTCCCCCTTCAGTGTCCAAGAAACTGCCTTTCTACACACATCTGCCTTCAAGGCTGTCTCAGCCCTTAGAAGTTAGATCCGGCCTCCTATCTTCTCTCCAGGCTATTTTCGTGTCTTCTATGGATGTAGAGGAAGCCCAGGGAATGGCAAACAATAATCAAAACTCACCAGAGGGTCTTTCTCAACTCCCCTCTTGATTGCCCTCAAACCTGCCCCTTTGCTGCCTTCACATCTCTCTCTCTCTTTCCCTGGAAGTTGTCTGAGTTTTCTGTCTTATTATCTGAATATTTTCGACAGAGACAAAGAAAATAGAAGGAAAATCGATCCCCAACCGTCCATAACCGCCTGGGAGGCAGTTACCAAGTCCTTAGATCCAAAAGGGCAGTTTCTCCCTTTCTCAACCGCCCGTAACCGCCCTTTGGCAGTTTCTTTCTTTTCTTCCTTTCCCAAAATCGTCCACTGAGCCTTAGCTCACACTCCTGGAAGCTTGCCAACTCCCTGGTCCATGCCTAAGACAAACCACCTTGCACCCGGACCATCGGCTCACCCCGTAATCGCCTGACCCGACCACACTGGTCCAGACCAGAACACTTCCTCCAACTGAGTTGAGCTGAATACCAACTGCTCCCAGCTGAGTGAGCTAGTCCTCCAGCTCCTGTGAGCTGATCACACTTAGGTGAGCTATCTTCCAGCTGCACCTAGCTGATCGAGCTTGATCCAGACCTCGTCCAGCTCCCGGATCACTCGTCCAGCTCCTTTACACTTGTTTCTTTCACATCCTGGTTAAGTCTCAGCTTCTTGATGTCCTTAACCTTCCTTATTGGACCATGATACGCTTGTCTCAAGGTCTTACGACCTGACTGGTGCGTCTCCTCGCACCATGGTCCGTCCGGACGATCCTATCTAGGATCGGGGACATGACAAGTCTCCCCCACTTAGGATGGATTCGTCCTCGAATCCAGTGGTGCTGACGTCTTGTCTCATGACAAAGGTTCCAACCGAACTCTTTGCATTTGGAACATGGAGCATGCTCGATTGGTTCTCCCTAACCAATTTGTTGCATCTCCCTCCTTGTTCCTTCTCACTGATCACATTTTGATCATCATAAATACAAGTCTCCCCCACTTGATAGAGATTTAATCCAAAATCTTATCAAGTGGTCCATCCTTTGGTCCATCAAGCACCCATACAAGGACATGACTTGTGTTACTGGCCCAACTCTCCAGGTTGCGGTTCTAGTAAACACCAAGTATATTACTCTCTGAGCCTAGTCCACGACTAGATCATATTCAGTTCTTAAGAACATACTGCGTAACCGGGCCTTAGTAGATCTATCCAATCTCCAAGCCACTCGGTGTACCAGTCAAGTCTTAAGAACTTGTTCCAATCTTTAGGCTTCTCGTTCTACCACGAGTCCTAACAGATTGTTTAGTTTACGTAAGTCCTTCCCAGACACCAAGGTTTATGATTCCAGCCACAAATTACTGGATCATTCCTTAACCAGCCACAGCCTTTCCCAGCTTGGCCATATTGCGATCTTAGTCTCTACAAGACTAAACCGCCTCAACTTAACTTCTGTCCATCACTGGACTTTGTTATATTTCGATCCTGGTCCATTTAGGACGTGATCATATTCCAGTCCTGGTCCACTTAGAGACTCGACCGTGCATTCCGACCATAGGTCCATCTCCGAGTAGGCCGTGTCCTGATCCTCGTCCCTTACCGGACTTGATCATAATACGGTTCTGGTCCACTCCAGGACTCAACCATATCAATCAATACACAGCCTGAAGCTACCATCTTTCTGTTTCACAAAAAGAACTGGTGCTTCCCAAAGCAATACACTATGGCGTATGAAACCCTTATCAAGCAACTCCTCAAGTTGCTACTTTACTCAGCCATTTCAGCTGGTGCCATACGATACGGACTTTTGGACATTGGGGCCGTTCCAGGTTTTTGTTCAATCATGAACGGGTCAGCCCTGCCAGGGGGCACACCCTGCAGCGCCCGAAACACATCCTTGATGTCATGTCCCTGATTCTGACTAAGCCTTCGGGCACAGCCATGGTACGAGGAGACGCGCAGTCTGGTCTTAGGACCTCAGGACAAGCGTGCCATGGCTGGATAGAAGGTTAAGGAGTTCAGGAATACTGAATCCTAACCTGGAACGGATGGTTAAGTGCATCTGAATGATGGGACTTGACCAGGAACGGATGGAGACAAGGAATGGGAGTTGGACAAGTGAAAGGGGAGCTGGACAACCTAGGTAGGAAGCTGGGGCCAGCTGGGACAAGCTCAGGACAGCTCATACTAGGAAGAGTCAGCTCCAGTAGCTGGATAGTTAGCTCACTCAGCTGGAACAGCTAGTGGCCAGCTCATCTCAGCTAGGTGGAGTGTTTGAGTCTTGACCATGTGGCTCGGTCCAAGGGCGGCCATGGGTCTGGCCGTGCTGGACATGGAGGTCTGATGGGTTGATGGCTTGGACAAGAAGGGCCAGGCGTGTGGGCTGCAGTATGGGCTTATGTTCGATCAGCCCAAGGGAGAGAAGAGCAGTTCCAGGCGGTTGGAGGCAGTTTGGCCGAAGGGGTGCAAACTGTCCAACCGGTCATGCCTGTTCGCCCAGGCAGTTGGCCGGCCATTTCCCTATAAAAACACAGCCATGGGGTCGAAATCACTCACATTTTTCCCTAAGGAAAGCTCTGCCAAAATCGTGACAGAGAGAAAGAAAGAAAGAGAGAGAGAGATCGATCAAAGGGTTGGCCGTGTGAGTGTTTGGTGATTTCCGACCAGGAGATCGGTCGTGTGGCTTGGAGATCGGTGGAAGATGAGTACCAGAGGCAAGGAGAAGGATGTGGACAAGGGCTTGAGCACTCCTGAGCGCACGCCCAAGGTGAGTGGGATGGACGGACTGTCCTGACACGGCCGCGGTGAGATTCCGTGTTGGCTGTGGATGGAACGGCCGGACCAGACCCATCTCTTCTCTTCCTCTTTCTGATTTACTGATGTTCTATCATGTGCTGGATGTGTTGGATGATTCCAAGTCAGAATGGCCGAGCCATGGCCTTGCTGGTTCAGTAGAACTCTCCATGGCCTTGGTTGGGCAGCTAAGTCCGGATCTCATAGTTCTGGATGGAATTGATGGGATCCGACCATGGATTCCTCTTAGTGGGGATTTATCATGATTTATCATGTGGTTTAATTGGATTGATCAGGCCGGTTTGATGGTGGCCAGTTATGGCCGGTTTGGTGGACTTTGGCCAAATTTGGAGTGAATTAGGCCGGTTCTGATTGATCTGATTATGGATTCTTCTTAGTTGGGATTTTTAGGGAATTATCATGGGTTTTAATAATTTTTATGAGTACTTTTGAAAATGGCCAGTATTGGACCCAATCATGGGTAGATCCGGTTCAGGCCGATTGGTGGCTGGTTTTGGACGGATCAGAGTGGCCATGTGCTGTTCTTGATATTAGGATAGCCATAGATGAGTATCCTGGTGTGGCCGTGTCCCTTGTTATTTGATTGGATAGATTAGTGAACTTAGTTAGGTGAACCGAACCATGCAATAGGACTTGTGTATGTTAGGCTATCGGATTACTTATGCTGTTGTGTTGTGTGTGTGTTGGTTTCAGGATCTGACCAGGACCGTGGCAAGGCCAAGCAGCCATGAGGACCAGGCCGTGTGTGGATGTGTGGGTTGTAGTAGTATTGTTAGTATGAACTTATGAACTTATGATAGCCTATTGTGCAACTGGATTTATGTATGGATCACATGTTTTATTTTAATAAAGATACACTTTCTCTTATCTGTTGACATTTAGAATGGAACTAGGCTGAACCTCATGTGATTGAATTTGACTTAGACAATTATTGAACCTCAAAATGAACAAAAATTTACATGGATTAGTTAAGTAAGGCCGCGGGTCCTAGTTGGGTCCTTTGGGCCAGGATCGGGTCTTACACTTGAACTCATGAACCAACGGTATCCCATCCGGGCCACCACCCCCTACGACCTCATTAGTGTAAATGGTAGCCAATAAGGCCTCACAACCATTTCCAAGCATCCTTTCCACCGGAATTGCTGAAACCACTAAACAACAAGAGGTCGGCTTAATACCTTGGAACCTGATCGGGGGTCCAAACTCATTCTCAAGCTGCACCATTCAACGGTGACAATCAAGAGTTGCCCGATTCTTTCCAAATCAGTCCATGCCTAAGATCATCTCATGATTCTTTAGGAGGACAATAATCAGATCTACAGGCATCGGCCTGTCCAAGATCACAATTAGATCTACAGGCGTCGGCCTGTCCAAGATCACAATCAGATCTACAGGCAAAAGCCTGTCCAAGATCACAATCAGATCTGCAGGCATCGTCCTGTCCAAGATCACAATCAGATCTACAAGGATCGGCCTGTCCAAGATCACAATCAGATCTACAGGCATCGGCCTGTCCAAGATCACAGTCAGATCTACAGGCATCGGCCTGTCCAAGATCACAGTCAGATCTACAGGCATTGGCCTGTCCAAGATCATCAATCAGATCTACAGGCATCGGCCTGTCCAAGATCATCACTGGAATGTACTTAACCAGATCTAGTGAGTTCATAATCTACCCTCCGGCCACACTCACTTTGTCAGGACCATTCCAGATTCCAACCCGGAACATACCCTTTTCGATCATATTTGGACTCACAAAACCATGTGTAGTTCCAGCATCAAAAAGTGTGTGTGTTTCGACACCACCGATCATTAAGTACCTAGATGAGTAGGATCTTAGTTTGAATACACATTTGGAAAATGTCCCATACCATTCTCCAAAGTGTCACACTTCTGTGAACGTCCCATACCATTCACAAGAGTGTTTATAATATACTTCAATCCCCATCACACTAAGCAACTTAACATCGTGTTCTCCCATTCAACTCGATCTAAGGAATCCTACCTTGACTTATACCGAGTCCAAGCTGATCCATCTGATCACAAGCTACTCGTATACCAGCCCTGTAGTATCTCCCTTATTGAACATGAACACCGCATATGCTCACTTGTTTTGAACGGCCACCAAGGAAAAACACTAACCCCCAAGAGAGTGCTGCACGTTTCTTTCAACCTAAGCCACTCTCTGGTCAATGTTACTTCCCTGGTCCAGGTCGTCCATACAAAGATCTTGCATTGCGTCCATCATCCAATCTGTCTATTACTTCCAAATAACTAGATAACTAACCTTTCTGTTTCCAGAGTCTTGCCCTTGGAGAGTGCATCTTGGCTAAGCCAGCTCATCTTGGAACTTACCCGTTCACAAGCATGAAACCCAACCTAACCTCAACTCCCACTTGACTCACCACAGCTAAGGTTCCAAGTCATCTCAGTTTTCAGAAATAATTGCGGTTTGGAACTCAACATCTTTGAGCACTGTCCTTAACAGGATCAAGCATGCTCTGATACCAACTTGTAAGACCCGATCCCGGCCGACTAGGCCGCGGTCGAAGCCTTACGTCGCTCGGTCCATACACTGACCGAACCTCTAAATTTTTTTCGCGTTTTATTCAAAACATCTCCCCTAGGCGAGGGCTAACTCAGATCTAAGCTCAAGACTACCGTAGTCAATTCCTAGCTTAGATCAATTCAACACATACGCAGCGGAATAACAACTATATCCATTGGTCTACAACCAATCTAGCACTGGTCCGGTCAAATCATCCTAGCCTTGGTTAGTATACACAGCTACCACTAGCTCCAAAGGGTCGATCCTGAACCAGACCAATTCATACAAATCCGAGGTTCCATTCCCCTAATCCATTCTATCTAGATCTAAGCAACATTGCTAGATCATACCTTTGCCACATCCACGGAGCTTTTTAGCTCTTTGTCTCAGCTGACTTAGCTTGCTTATACCTGCATAAACTCTTCCCTTGGGTACTTAGTCATTCAGCCAACCATCCCCACGGACTAAGTACCTTCGGGAAGTCTTCAGCTGCAAAAACGACCTCAAGCAAACATGCTCCAAAAATTAATTAAAATTCATGACAAATACTGATAATTCCCCACTAAGAGGAATCCACAATCAGATTGATCAGAACCGGCCTAATTTACATAGAATTTGGCCAAATCCCACTAAACCGGCCATAACTGACCACCATCAAACCGGCCTGATAAATCCAATCAAATCACATGCTAAATCATGATAAATCCTCACTAAGAGGAATCCATGGTCGGATCCCATCAATTCCATCCAGAACTATGAGATCCAGACCTAGCTGCCCAACCAAGGCCATGGAGAGTTCCACTGAACCGGCCAAGGCCTGGTTTAGTACCACCATGTCTTAGGCGTGTGCTTCCCTGTAACCAAGTCCTTTGATGGACTAACAAGGCCCATCAGATCCTAAGTCAATCAACCAACCACCCCACATGACTCAGAACTGATGAGTCTTCACACTTCCTAACCGGCCATGGAACCATGTTCCAATGAACCCGATCAGTCTAGCTCATACAACCGGTGCATCCTGTGATCACTTAGCTCAGACACCTTGATCCATCAACCAAGGATAAGGTCGTCCATCCTTGCCCATGATCAGATCACACACGGCCTTCCTTGTATAAACACACCCAGCACAATACTTGTGGTCTACACCACCTAGTATTGGCTATACTCTTCCTCATGGCTCTTAGCCAATCATTCACACCTAGCTTACCAACACCAAGGCTGATAACTAGCATGCCTTAATTTCACTATATCATAGTGACACGTCCTGGATTCATAGAGAATGCAAGACCACAGATCCGGTTCACCCATGATCCACCATGAATCACTAACCGATGTGTGGCTTCTAACCATCATCCCACATGGATGAATTAGATCAACTAAGATCCACCCCTTTCCTCACAGTCCTGTATCCCTACAATACATCACAATATCTGGTCTCCAAGGGCGTGCCATACTTGGCCTCATTCGCACCTCAAGAGACATAAACATAAACCAGAAAGTAATCATAAGCATGTTACCTCATCAATGATGATTGTAGATCTTGTGTCATCCTTTATGAGGGATGACCATACTCCTCTTGATCACACTTCCATCAATCCTTATCATATACTTCCAGTAATGATAAGATTCATTCAATGGTCGTGCCTCCCTTTTATACCATGGAACTCCCATGGAACCAGTTTCTGCACTGCATCCACCTTTGAGGTTGTGTTGGCCTTTGGGAGTGGAGTCCGGCCTTCTCCCTTCTCCTCTGACCATTTGTGTGTGTTCCCAGGACACAGAGGAAGCATTAGATGTGTTCATCCATGATCAAACACCACCCAAAGGTCGTGCATCACTTCCCCCTTCAGTGTCCAAGAAACTGCCTTTCTACACACATCTGCCTTCAAGGCTGTCTCAGCCCTTAGAAGTTAGATCCGGCCTCCTATCTTCTCTCCAGGCTATTTTCGTGTCTTCTATGGATGTAGAGGAAGCCCAGGGAATGGCAAACAATAATCAAAACTCACCAGAGGGTCTTTCTCAACTCCCCTCTTGATTGCCCTCAAACCTGCCCCTTTGCTGCCTTCACATCTCTCTCTCTCTTTCCCTGGAAGTTGTCTGAGTTTTCTGTCTTATTATCTGAATATTTTCGACAGAGACAAAGAAAATAGAAGGAAAATCGATCCCCAACCGTCCATAACCGCCTGGGAGGCAGTTACCAAGTCCTTAGATCCAAAAGGGCAGTTTCTCCCTTTCTCAACCGCCCGTAACCGCCCTTTGGCAGTTTCTTTCTTTTCTTCCTTTCCCAAAATCGTCCACTGAGCCTTAGCTCACACTCCTGGAAGCTTGCCAACTCCCTGGTCCATGCCTAAGACAAACCACCTTGCACCCGGACCATCGGCTCACCCCGTAATCGCCTGACCCGACCACACTGGTCCAGACCAGAACACTTCCTCCAACTGAGTTGAGCTGAATACCAACTGCTCCCAGCTGAGTGAGCTAGTCCTCCAGCTCCTGTGAGCTGATCACACTTAGGTGAGCTATCTTCCAGCTGCACCTAGCTGATCGAGCTTGATCCAGACCTCGTCCAGCTCCCGGATCACTCGTCCAGCTCCTTTACACTTGTTTCTTTCACATCCTGGTTAAGTCTCAGCTTCTTGATGTCCTTAACCTTCCTTATTGGACCATGATACGCTTGTCTCAAGGTCTTACGACCTGACTGGTGCGTCTCCTCGCACCATGGTCCGTCCGGACGATCCTATCTAGGATCGGGGACATGACAACGTTCCCGCTGCGGATAATCCTGCATAGTCCGAGTCAATCCAGTAGGCTTGCAAAATGGGCAATCGAACTGAGTGAATACGACGTCGAATATCGCCCAAGGACATGTGCAAAGTCCCAAGTACTTGCGGATTTCTTGGTAGAGTTACCCACTAGAAGCATGACTAACGAGGAACCAAACTCAACTTGGGTCCTCCACGTCGACGGATCTTCGTCCAAAAAAGGATCCGGAATAGGAATACGACTCACCTCTCCTAACGGGGAAATCCTAGAACAGTCTTTCCGATTGGATTTTCATGCTTCAAACAATGAGGCAGAATACGAAGCACTCGTCGCAGGCTTGCGGCTGGCCCATGGGTTAAAAATCCGTAATATTCACGCTTACTGCGATTCTTAGTTAGTCGCCAATCAATACAGCGGATAATATGAGGCAAGAGACGAAAGGATGGACGCATATCTAAAACTCGTCCAAGAACTGGCTCGAAATTTCGACCAGTTTGCCCTGACTAGAATTCCTCGCTCGGAAAACGTCCAGGCCGACGCCTTGGCTGCCCTCGCCTCAAGCTCAGATCCAGGGCTCCAAAGAGTAATCCCGGTCAAATTCATCGAGCATCCAAGCATCGGACCACCAGTGGTCGTCAATCTAATTCGGGACGAGATTGAAGATGCGGAAGAAGTCGAGGATCAACCGGAAGCGGATGTGAACCGAACCGAGTATGGCTGCGACAGCCCTTGGTTAGAACCAATCCGAGCCTATATCGTGAATGGAACCTTACCCGCCGAAAAATGGGCGGCTCGTAAAGTGAAAACCCAAGCGGCACGGTACGTCACGATAGAGGGAGAAATTTATAAGTGGTGTTTCTCTAGTCCTCTCATGACATGCGCAGAAGGGGAAAGGGCGAGAAGAATCATGGAAGAGGTCCATTCTGGATCATGCGGAAATCATTCTGGCGGAAGATCTCTCGCGGTCAAAATCAAACGCCACGGTTATTATTGGCCAACCATGGTAAAAGAATGCGAGAAATTCGCCCGGAAGTGCGAGAAATGCCAAAGGCATGCTCCAACAATCCATCAACCCGCGGAGATCCTCTCCTCAATCTCGTCCCCCTATCCTTTCATGCGATGGTCCGTGGACATCGTCGGACCTATGCACCCATCAAAACAAAAGCGCTTCCTCCTAGTCCTTACGGATTTCTTTTCCAAATGGGTAGAAGCAGAATCCTACGCAAGTATCAAAGACACACAAGTCGAGAACTTCGCCTGGAAACATATCATAACTAGACATGGGGTCCCGTACGAAATCGTAACAGATAATGGATCTGAATTTATCTCTGCTCGATTCGAAGCATTCTGCGAAAAATGGAAAATACGACTTACAAAGTCAACTCCCGGATATCCGCAATGCAACGGACAGGCAGAAACCATCAACAAAACCGTCCTTGACGGACTCAAGAAACGCCTAGACGCCAATAAGGGGCGATGGGCAGAGGAGCTCGAAGGAGTTCTTTGGTCGCATCGTACAACCCCAAGACGGGCTACGGGTGAAACTCCATTCGCCCTCGTTTACGGAACGGAATGTATGATCCCCGCGGAAGTAGAATTCCCCGGAGTACGGAGAAGATTCTTCCCCGAAAGAGAGGATTTAAACGACGCTATGATGCTGGACAATCTCGATCTCATCAATGAACGCCGCGACCAGGCACTCATTAGAATCCAGAATTACCAGCACGCTGCCGCAAGGTACTACAACTCAAACGTACACCATCGCAGGTTCAAAGAAGGCGATTTAGTCTTACGCAAAGTCTTCCAGAACACTGCCGAACGAAACGCAGGAAAACTGGGAGCAAACTGGGAAGGACCGTACAAAGTCATAAAAGTAGTCCGACCAGGCTCATACCAAATCGCAAACATGCAAGATGTCAAAATCCCGAGAACTTGGAATGCGATGCACCTCAAAAAATACTACCACTAAACGATAAAACGTGGTACACAAGAACTACGAGATGGCTTGATCCCTAGAGAAGGGTACGTAGGCAACTCGCCAACCGGCGGATTCAGCTATCCCCCCAATTTTAAAAAAAGGGGGGGGGGAGTGGGTATGTATACTTGTACACTCCCACAAATTTCGAAGACTCTAAAATTTTCGAAACTTTTTCACGACTTTTTGAAAATCAGCCGAAATGGCCACAACAACGGATCTAGTATCCACTAACCGATTATCGCATCCAAAAAACAAATCCCGGATGGCCAACACTTCACGAAGCACTGTGAATGTAGACGCTTCTCCCTGCGTCAAACTTACGCGACCCCTTGGTCCCGCATCCAAAACGGAAACAACAGTTTTCTGGCTGCGAACATTCGCAAAAGACATCCCCAGAGCCCGCAAGCGTTTCAACACGAGATGCGGCATAAGGAAAAATCGACCTTCAGCACTGCGAGACGTCGCTAACGCTTGAAGGATATTCTTTTCCGCAAAACATTGCAGACGAAATCTTCGTCTCTGAACATACAAACGCACCTCAAAATGGTATCATTTCGTTGTTGCTGATCACAACAAACGAACTCTAACGTCCTAAACAGACAAATAGCCGCCCTTCGAGGGGTAGGCTCTCTTACATCCGACAAGGATAAACATAGCGCGCTATACAAGAAATCCAAATTTTTGGTCTAGCTCTTCGTAAAGGAAGTAGCTCGACTCACGCCCAAACAAATCATATAAGCCGACAACAATTCGCGGATTTTAAACGGTACGAGTCAGGTTAAAATCGCAAACAGGCAAAACGAAAGCCGATTTGTCATCGCAAAGCCACGCTGGATCTTGACATCTCACAAACATAGTATGGTATACGAGATCCAAAAATTTGTCTCTTCACTCAAGCCTATTCGTTTCACGAATTTTTCGCGTAAATCGGTAAACCGCGGAAAATCTCGCTTTATGCAAACAATAGGTGCGGTGATCATCGGGAAACTAGGAATGAGACGACAACTCACACCCTCTTTCTCATACTTCAAAAAAAAACTGAAGTTCATAAATAATCGAAAACGTTTCATAGATTGAGACTGCCGAAATTCAAACAAAACCCCAAAAAAGGGGCAGGGATTCGAAGCCACCAACGGCCAGTCCCGGTAAATACATCATGGCCTCTTAACGGCCGAAACACATAAAAAACGAAATCCCAGAAGGGATTGATAAACCTAGACGCTCCCAGGAGCGTCATCTTCATCCTCACTCGCGACAGGGATAGCCTCGCCGTCGCCTCCCTCAGTCGCATCGCCACTACCCACCTCGTCCGCGCCAACCTCGCAATCTTATCCCGTGCGCTCCTGATCTTCTGAGTCTTCGGAGGTTGGAGCAAGGGTGCATTCGGCTTGCAGGCCGGCAAGGATTGAATCGAAATCTCCCTCGGTGGCCGCCCACTCTCCTTTACAGGACGATAATCTGGCTTCCTCCAAGTCCAAAGACGGGGCCTCGTTACCTCGAAGCAACTCGAGCTCAAGGACTCAAACAGGATGGCCATCAAGGACTCAAACAGGATGGCCATCCTCGTCAGACGACCAAAGAAGTCGTCGCGGGCATCGGCAACCTCCGAGGATCTACGGACGTTCATCTCCTCGTGAGCCTGAACCTTCTCCTGAAGACGGCGGACTTCCGAGGATTTACTCCTCTTCTCTTTCTTCACATTGAGTAACGAACTCGCGGTCTTCCCAAGGTCGCGCTCAAGATCGCTGATACGAACCTCAAGCTGGGACGTCTGGGCAGCATGGGTGTCCTCGACAGTCTGCAATGCAGCCTCAGTACGCTTCAGCGCTGCCTGCGACGACTCCAGTTCCTTCGATAGACGAATGACTTCCGACCCGCACTCGCCAAGCATTCCGTCAATCAGCGACACAAACTGCCCGCAAAAAGGAAGGAGTAAGTATCATCGTAAAAAAAACGGTGCAAGAATTGCAGACAATTTAAAATCGAACCTTGGAACGATGACGCGCCAACGGCTCTGAGAGTTCGCTTTCCTCGCTCTTCGCACCCCGCTTCTTTTTCGCTCCGGACGCCGCGCCAGCCCTTGCCCTTCCCTTGGGCAACGGCGCGGCACCAGCCGCTGGCAGTCCCAAGACGAGTTCCCTCTTCGCCGGGGGAAGAGGTGCAGATTCTATCACGTCCTCTCTTCCGGAGATCACGATCGGAGCAGTCGAAGAACCCGATGGATGGATCTGAACATCAAGAGTCTGTTCGGGAACAATAACCCCTTCCGTAGACGGGGGGGGGCATCGGATGGGACTTCGGGGCTGGGAACCGAAGGAGCAGGCAAAGGAGTTGGAGCCGCGGAAAGAACATCGGGCGTCTCAGTCCTCGCCCGCTTTGAGCCTTTCGCAGCACTGCGCCGCGATAGCTTAGCCTTGAAAGAATCAAACCCATCAATGAGGGACGGAGTAGCCTCCTGAACGGCCTGAACGGCCGGAGCTTGGCTGCCCGGAACCGACGGAGCTTGGCCGGCCTCACCCATCTCAACATCAGAATCATTCTTTTCAACTTGGGATGAAGACATTTTCTTTCTTGAGAGAGAAGAAGAGAGAATTTGAAAAGATGTGAAGAATGAGAAGGGAAGGCTGGCTATTTATAAGAAAAAGGGGGTGATGACACAGGTTTCCTGCGGAAAAATCCTTAGCCGAAAATTTCGATTTTCAAAAAATTCAAATCACTCGCCCGCAAAATCGTCTCCGATCTTACGAGCTGGGGGGCTAAATGTTGGGGTCAAAACCGGTTATCTTGAAATCTACGGCTAAAGATCCTTCCAAACTCGAAGATTTCCCGCATCGAACGACTAGTGGGGGAAAGATCGAGCAACGGAAAACCCACGGACGGCAAGACGGCCTGGCGCCGGCGGCACGCGGGACGCGGGCCGGCCTGGCGCCGGCGGCACGCGGGACGCGGGCCGGCCTGGCGCCGGCGGCACACGGGACGCGGGCCGGCCTGGCACCGGCGGCACACGGGACGCGGGCCGGCCTGGCGCCGGTGGCACCCCGGCCTGGCACCGGCGGCACCCCGGCCTGGCGCCGGCGGCACCCGTCACGCGGGCCGGCTTGGCGCCGGCGGCAAGCGGGACGCGGGCCGGCTTGGCGCCGGCGGCACGCGGGACGCGGGCCGGCCTGGGGCCGTCGGCATCCCGGCCTGGCGCCGGCGGCACCCGTCACGCGGGCCGGCGTGGCGCCGGCGGCACCCTGGTCTGGCGCCGGTCCACGGCCCTCGTCCTGGTCTTCGTCCCATCGTGCTCGGTCTGATCCCATCTTGGCTTGTTCGGATCAATCCTCGTGACTTTGGTACAATCAAGGCTACGGAATAAACATCTTCCGATTCGGTTGGAATCATCCTCGATGTTTTACGATAGAAACTAGAGGGATTGGATTTCTCGTAGAAGATATCGTATAAAACAAAGATCGATTAACTTGAACATCTATCCTTTAAGCTATACGGTTTATTCTTCGAGAAAGATCGTCTTTCCGAGAAATCGTATAAAACGTTTAACGACTTAAGACAAGTCCACAGACTTACTTACGATTTTTCAGAATTCAGGCCCAATCAGGCTATGACGGTTTATCCGATTTCCCGAAACGTCGGATAAACATCAAGTCACCGAAAGATAGCGGAAAACTCGAGGATAATTACGAAGACCGACGAAAATGGAACATTCCCTGAAGAGATAAGCTTGGGCCCAAAGGCGAGGTCCATCATCCTAAGGCAAACCGACCTAGGAGTGGGTATATAAGGAGAGCAAGAGCAGAGGAGAAGGGCATCCCGAAAATCCGAAAATTAGACTTAGAGCATCCTGCTAGCTTAGAAGAACTAGGGTTTAGGTGGTTAGACTAGCGGAGCAAGGCTTAGGACGTTTGGCTGCCTGCGACTCTATCTTATTCTTTAATCGCAAATCTCTCTGTCTTTCGGAGAATCCTTGTAATCGTTTCTTTCATCTAATAAAACGCCTTCGAGCAAATATTACAATTCCCATCTTTGTCTTCTGTTTACTTTATCGATTTCGTGTGGCAACACAGAGAATCCGGACCTTCAAGGAAAGTCGGGTTTACTTGGCTTTCCTCCGCAATCTTATTTATCGGAAATTGTCGGTGTGAATTTCGGTTCCCACACCCCTTTTGGGGATCAAGCCATCTCGTAGTTCTGTTGGTTTGCGCGAGTATGTTTACTCGGCTGTTGAGTTTGCCTCGATCGTGTTAGTCGCAGGATCGACGTCTTCTACCTGGTCGACTTCTCCCGGCTTGATAGGGGCGTCTGGCTTCGAAACTGGTAGTTCTTTGGCCGTTGCCTGGGTTGACGAATCCTGATCGTCTTTTTCGGAAGCGTTTTCATCCGGTGACTGAGTTAGGTTTGCTCGTTTGAGTTTAACCATCGCAGTCGTCGTCATCTGCCATAGTTTGTGTTCGGCCAGGAAGCAACTTCTCGATTGTTTTTGGCATCCCCAGATCGCGGCGATTCCGTTGTTGGTTGGGAATTTGATGCCCAAATGATAAGTCGACAGGACTGCTCTCACGGCGTTTTGCCAAGGTGTGCCCATGATGACATTGTAAATGGCCGGGTGGTCGACGACCGTAAAGTCGAAGATCTTGGTGACGTCTTTTGCTGCGACAGGAAGTTTGATCGATCCGAGAGTCATTGATGTCGTGCCCGAGAAATCAGTCAGAGGTTTGGGCTACGGTACGACTTCTCCTAACACGATGTTCATTCTCCTGAGAGTGTCTCAGAAAATGACGTTGACTGTGATGCCCGTATTGATGAGGATCCTGGTGACCTCCAGATCTCTTATGACGAGGTCGATTACGAGTGGGTTGCAGTGAGGTTGATCGATTCCGCCGGCTTCTTCCTCGTCGATGGTGATCGCTTCTCTTCGGAGGTCGCCGGGACTGAATCGGATTGGAGATTTAGCGCTTGTTTCCGCCTAGCACTGATAGGCTTTGATCGCTGAGACAGTATTATTGTGGTATTGTGACCCTCCGATAATCATGCTTACCATGCGGCGATTACTGTCGTTGCCCTTCTTGTCGTTCCTCCTCCCGCATTTTTCTCCTGATTGGGAAGAATTCTCCACCTGAGAAGCCTTTTAATTTTTTGGGGGATGGTCGGATTCGAGGATGAGATCATTTACGCTGGTCACCCCGGCGAGTTCTCCTGCGAGCAGTCTTGCGGCCATTCTTGCGGTGAGAACTTTGCAGTTCACGGTCGAGTGGCCGCGTGTTTGGTGAAAGTCACAGTAGACATTCTTGTTGTAGCCCGTATTCCGGACCCACATATTGCCTGTTGTCCGTCCTTGCTCTGGTCCGGAGTTGATGGCGTAGTTGTGGGCTCCCTGGGTCTCGTCTTCTTCGTGTCGGACGTTCTTGTCGCTGCGGGTGTTTATCTTTTTCGACTTCGCGTCCATCCCATCATCTCTAGACGATGTCTTGGTCGTCTTCTGATTTTGCGACAATACCCTCGTCTCCTCTTCTTTGAATATGTTATACGTTGCCTTGTGGAGCGCGTCCTTGATCGTACGCGGTTTCTCCATGGTTATCCACTTCCTGAGATTTGACATGTACCAGAGCGTCTTTCGGAGCGCATCGATGGCAACCTTGTCGCTTATCCCGCTGACCCTAGCCATAACGGTTTTGAACCGTTTAATGAAGTCGCGGAGTGATTCGTCCTCTCCCTGCGCCAGGCTCCACAGATCGACATCGAAGTTTCTCGATCGATGACATCAAGTATTGCTTGAGAAATTGCGAGGCGAGTTGACGGACACTCCCAATGGAGTTCCGTTTTAGACGAGAGAACCACTCGAGCGCTGCTCCCCGGAGGTTCTCGACAAAGAGGCGGCACTCGCCAGCATCTCTCTCGCTATCCCTGAACTTTGCTCTCCCCATCGCGATCTGGAAAGCCTGCAAGTGCGCCTTCGGATCAGTTGTCCCGTCGTAAGACGCCACCTTGATTTTCCCGGGATCTAAAACCCTAGTTCCGGTGATTCAAGCAGTGAAGGGGTCTTCCGATCCTCTTTGAGCAGCAGATCGATCTCGGGTGCAGTATTGGTTGCGTGTTGAATTTGTGACTTCACCGCTTTAACCTTGGCCACCGTTTTCATGAGATGATCATGGAGGTTTCGAATCTCAGGATTCTCGCTGGCAGATTTCCAAGCTTGTCGGCGTTTTCTGCGAGTGTTACGAGTTTGCTCCTCCGCCAGCTCATCCTGTTTGTCCCAAAAGATCGCCCCTTCTTCCACGGACATTGGATCATCCAACTGGGAATCATCCTGAACCGCCCGGCCCCTTTTGTGACGCGGATGTATGTCTGCGTCTTCGTCGGTGTGCTCGGACTGACTGCTCGAGTCCGGGTTGACGCGCTCGGTGTCGTTTTCTTTGTTATCCCTAGTGGGAGGTGGAAGATTCTCCGTGGTAGGCTGTTCGCCTGGAGGAACTGTCCCATCGTGGACGCTCCCTGAAGGATCTTTTTCAGTAACTGCGGCCCGATTCCCTGGAGTTGTGAAATCGAGCCTTCTGCCGCTACGGAGCCTGGTCGTTCCGCGCGGAGGTCTACTGGCGGTTCTCGCCATTACGGTTTCGCGGATGTCTTGTTCGTTCCGACCTTTTCTGGGCTGAAGCGAACATCTCTTTCATCTGGTCCAACATCACAGTGTTTGCGTCCGCAGTGACCGTTGAGACGCCCCAGCTGGTGTCTTGTCAGCGTTGGTGATGCGCCCCGAATCAACAGCCGAAACAAAACAAGAAGGTTTGGCTTAAGGGCTTGAGTTCTAAACGAGATGGGCTTGACGGTTTATGAAAATATGTTTATGGACATGCTTCAGCCCAAAGAAAAAAAGACCCAACAAGAAAATACAAGCTATGGTCGAATAACATATCAATCTGACGGCAATTCAAAGACCGTCGACCATGCAGAAGCACGAGACCAGTCAAAGAGTCATTCGTTCCAAACCTTCCAACTTCGGTCAAGTCATTATTTTGGTCAAATCAAAGTCTTTGGTCAAGTCTTCCTTGTTTTTATAAATTGCTAATTTCTATGGTTGACTACTCTTTTGTATTCCAACTTTTTGTATGCTTTGCCTATTATATAAAGGACATTTGATCAATGAAATAAAATAAACTTTGATTTTTTTTTTTTGGAACCTTGAGAGTGATTCTCATTTTTGTTCTCTCGGGAACTTTTCGATCCGTCTTGGTGCGTCATAACCAAGGGATCAAACCGATCCGTCCTGGTGCGTCATATGCAGGGGGTCAGCCTCATTGTCGTCTAGGTGCGTCATATCCTAGGACATTGAGTTGGGAATATCAGCAGCCTTCCGCATCTGCTGTGCGACCCTTCGATCCATGGTAGTATCAAGAGACTTTCCGCACCTCTTGTGTCACCATTCAATCCACCACCTTGTTTCTTTGGAGTTTCATGTTCCACTGGAGTCAAGGATTATCCATCACCAACCTTTAAGTGCCGATTCCCGGGAGGGATTTATTTAGGTCGCATCATTTGGTATCAGAGCCACTTGATGGTTTGGTATTCATTTCTATCATCCACCATTCTCATCTTTCCATCTTCTATTTTTTTTTTTTTAAAGAGTTCTACGAGAAGCCAAGAGATCCTCCCATCTGAAGCTAAAGAAAGAAAGATTTGAGGACAAATCTTTTAAAGGAGGAAGGAATGATGCGCCCCGAATCAATAGCAGAAACAAAGCAAGAAGGTTTGGCTTATGGGCTTGAGTTCTAAACCAGATGGGCTTGACTGTTTATGAAAATATGTTTATGAACATGCTTCAGCCCAAAGAAAAAAAGGCCCAACAAGAAAATACAAGCTATGGTTAAATAATATATCAATATGACGGTAATTCAAAGACCGTCGACCATGCAGAAGCACGAGACCAGTCGAAGAGTCATTCGTTCCAAACCTTCCAACTTCAGTCAAGTCATTATATTGGTCAAATCAAAGTCTTTGGTCAAGTATTCCTTGTTTTTATAAATTGTTAATTTCTATGGTTGACTACTCTTTTGTATTCCAACTTTTTGTATGCTTTGGCTATTATATAAAGGCCATTTGATCAATGAAATAAAATAAGCTTTGATTGTTATTTTTGGAACCTTGAGAGTGATTCTCATTTTTGTTCCCTCGGGAACTTTTCGATCCGTCTTGGTGCGTCATAACCAAGGGATCAAACCGATCCGTCCTGGTGCGTCATATCGAGGGGGTCAGCGTCATTGTCGTCTAGGTGCGTCAAATGCAAGCTCTTTCTCAAGATGAATGCTCATATGCAAGAGTTACCCAATACATCAAATCTCTTTCACTGTAATAACAAAAGAAATCATTAAGAATAAGTCTACTAGCAATCCTAGCTCCTTTAACAACTAATCTCGTTGGCAAAGCAAGCTAAAAGCATTGAAAAGTTCGTTCAGGCTTTTCAACAAATACGTTTCGGGCAGGAAATGCCTAGAGCTCTAGAATAGAGAGGCCAACACTAAACTAGCTTTAAGATCACTCAACAAGCAAGGAAAAGATTAATCTAACACTAAACACCTTAGATCTACACCTAATCACCCTTAATCACCCTAACCCATGAATCCAAAATAGATCTACTCACTAATCCACATGCTTACTCTTAAACCCACGAAGGATTCAAGCTTAATCATGTAGAGAAAGAAATAAAACACTCAAGAACACAAGAACAAGATGAGATTTAGATTCAAAGATAAAACTTTCACCAAAGTGTTTTGTGTTCTTAGAGAGAAAAATAAGATAACTCCCTCAAAGGGGATTACAAGAGTATTTATATGATCTTTGCAAACCCTAAAAACACCAAAAGAAATGACTAAAAAGGCCTTGAAAATTCATTAAACTCGACTAGGTAAGGACGTGATCCGGGGAGGGGTCAGGCCGTCCTACCCGCATGAACCAACCCGCGGCCAGCATCGTCCTACTTCTCCTCTTGGCCGCGCGGGTAAGTGAACCCACGGCCTCGTCCTTGCGTTCGTTCGGTCTTGGCTGCTTCATCTCATGCGCGCGGGTCATGCTTCCCATGTGTGTCTCCCCGCGTCACCCATCTTCGTCTAAGTTCTCTTCCGGCCGTGCGGGTAAGGCGTCCCGTGGCCATCAACCCGTGGACGTCCCATGTTCGGCCAGCTTTACATTGGCGGCGTGGGAAAGGGAACCTGCGGCCATCACCCCGGGTCAGGCACGTCCTAGCTCATATATGGCTTGTCCAGACTCGGCTAAACTCCATTCTTCATCCCCCTTTGGATCACAAAGCTCCTAAACACCTCCAATCACTCCATAGCACACTCCAACACCTGATAAGGACATATGAATGCAATATGGACCCTAAAGATGCCTAATTCCTAATCTACATGATCAAAATGCACAAGTTATGATGGCTAAAATCATGTAAATATGCAAGATATCAAGGGGTCTCACGGTAAGTTTAATTGTTTGTGCTTAGCCTTAGGGATTATTTGCGGTTTATATGTTATGTCTTGTGGACTAACTTGGTTTGAATCCTTATGGTGGAATAAGCAAGTCTAAGTCTCTAAAGGGTAAGGAGGGGGCTGGTGTATCCGGACAGGTGAATGCGGATGGGGTTAATCCAACCGTGGTGTTGTCGATCCAAATGGATGAGGTCAACAATGAGACCGGATTGCCTATTCCTCAGGTCAACCCTACCGAGGTTCGTATGGATGGAGATGAACGTCAGATGGAACAAGATCTGGAACAAGCTGATTAAACTGGACGGCAGCAGGAGCATGAGCTGGAGGATGAGGGTAAATCCTCACATGCTGGGTGCCAAGATTGCCAGAATGTTGCTGTGGTTGATGGGACAGCTGGTTAAGGGAACCAAGCCGCGGAACCATCCATGAAGGATGTGTTGGAAGCCATGAAGGCTTTGGGGACTCAGATGCTGGCTTTGACCCAGGTGTTCACACCATTGGTGAACTCCTCTATGGGTCAAACCACTTTGATCTTGATAGCTATTCCTATTCGGAATAACCGGACTGGTCAAGCTACAACAGCTCAGACAGCTTGTCGGGCAGTTCAGGATCAGGTGGATCATGTAGCTGAGGTGATTGAGATTGATCCCCCAGCTAGAGAAGCTAATAAAGTGGATTATTTGAGCTTGCTGGAGCACATATCTCGACTGGGAGCTAACATTTTTCTGGATGTGTTGACCCTCTAGACGCGGATGAGTGGAGGAGCAGGTTGGTTCGTAATTTCAGCTCAACTCGCTGCCAAGATGACTACAAGAAAGACATTGCGGTTCACTTCTTGGAAGGGGACGCACACAACTGGTGGTTCGCTCTAGACAAGCGTACCAATGCCAACATTGAATGCTTCTCAGACTTTGAGGTTGAGTTCAACCACAAGTACTTCCCAGCTGAAGATTGGGATCGGTTGGAGGCTAAGTTCTTGGACATGGTCCAGGGTCGTAGGGTTCGAGAGTATTAGGAAGAGTTCAATCGACTCAAGTGCTATGTGGGTAAGGAGTTGGAGGACAAGTCAGTCCAGGTTAGTCAGTCATAAGAGGCCTAAGGGTCGAGCTCCAAACCTACTGCTCAGTTCGTACCTTTTACACTGTGTCGGAGCTGGTAGAGAGGATGGCAATGTTGGAGACTAACCTCAAAGGGGAGGCCAGGCTGAGGTCAATGAGCCATACCGCTCCTGCTGGTGGTAGCAATGACTGAAAGAGGAAGAGGAACCAGGTCGAGGAGGGTAAAACCTCAAGTGGTAGGCCTGAGTGTCCTAAGTGTAGAAGGCACCATGGTGGTGAGTGCTGGCGAGCAAAGGGAGCATGCCTTTGTTATGGCAAGTGGATCACTCGGCTAGTGATTTTCCTAGACAGGAGCAATGGTTGGGTGGTGATACCAGCACTTGCCATTATTGCGGCAAGAAGGGACATCTCCGCAATGACTGTCCTAAGCTGCAAGCTGGGCAAGGAAGGAGCCATGGTGAGGCAAGCATGCCGGAAAAGAACCGGGGACAAACCTCAGCACCGCGCATCTATGAGCTGTCTAAGGACACGGACGAGGCTGGACCTTTCAAGGCAATCACTGGTAAAGATTTTAGTCTTGTTCTTTTTCTGTTCAGTAGAATTGCATGATACGGAACCTATAATGGTTAGATACTTAGATTGGGTCTTGTGTAGGGACCCTAAGTATTGGTGGTGTGGAAACACACGTACTTTTCGATACTGTAGCTACACTTAGTTTTGTGAGTCCAGAGATGCTCGGAAAGGGGCTGTTTTAGTTTGGAACGCGGGATTATCCTTGCATAGTGAATGCGGCCGGTGGGCAAGTGATGGATTAACTAGGGCTGGTTAAGGACATCCCAATGATGATCCAAGACAGGGTCATGCCTGTGGATCTTGTTGTAGTCAACATAAAGAATCACGAGGTGATATTAGGTATGGACTGGCTTGAAAAGTATCGGGCCACTCTAAACTGTCACCGAGGGCGAGTGCAGTTTGAGAGTTGGTGTGGATCCCCGATCAGGTTCCAAAGTATACGTATGATCTCCGGATGCTTGGTGGTGTCAGCAATCCATGTGGAAAGGATGCTTAGGACGGGTTGTGAAGCTTATATGGCCACAATCGCCACTAAGGAGGTCGCAGGGGGTGGTGACCCGGATGGAATACCGCTTGTCCAGGAGTCCCATGATGTGATTTGGGCGCTACAGGGCATTCCCCCTGATAGGGCTGACCCGTTCATAATTGGACTAGAACCAGGGACGGCCCCAGTGTCCAAAAGTCCCTATAGAATGGCTCAGGCCGAGATGGCCGAGCTGAAGAAGCAACTCGAGGAGTTGTTGGATAAGGGTTTCATAAGACCAAGTGTGTCAGTTTGGGGAGCACTGGTTCTCTTTGTGAAGAAGAAGGACGGTAGCTTCAGGTTGTGCATCGACTATCGAGGGTTGAATAGTGTAACTTTGAAGAACAAGTACCTATTACCTCGGATAGATGAGCTGTTGGATCAGGTTAAGGGAGCAAGGTGGTTTTCCAAGATTTATTTGGCTTCAGCGTATCATCAGATCCCAATTGATCAAATGATATCCGGAAGACAGCATTCGGGACTAGGTACAGCCACTACGAGTTTGTGGTTATGCCTTTCGGTCTGACCAACGCACCAGCAGCGTTCATGAAGATGATGAATGGTATCTTTCGAGACTTCTTGGATGAATTTGTAATCATCTTCATAGATGACATACTTGTATACTTCAGAAGTAGGGAAGACCATGAGAGGCATCTCAGAGCAGTGTTGGGGCGATTGAGGGAACATCACCTCTTTGCCAAACTCAGCAAGTGTAGCTTTTGGCAAAAGAGTATTAGGTTCTTTGGACATATTGTATCTGATCAAGTGGTCTCGGTCGAGCCAGATAAGATCAAGTCCATACAGGAATGACCGTAACCCAAGAATGCTACGGAGGTTAGGAGTTTCTTAGGGCTTGCTGGCTACTACCGAAAGTTTGTCAAGGGGTTCGCCAGTCTGGCTCAACCCATGACATGACTGACAGGAAAGGATGTGAAGTTCGCATGGTCAAAAGAATGTGAGGGTTTTTTCTCTGCATTGAAGGACATGTTGACTTGCGCACCAGTCCTTGTCTTACCTGAGGCCGACCAACCCTATGTGATGTACGCAGACGTTTCCATCATTGGATTAGGTTTTTTACTTACCCTACATGGGAAGGTCATCGCGTATGCCTCAAGGCAATTGAGGAAGCACGAGGGGAACTACCCAACCCACGACCTGGAGATGGTAGCGTGGTGTTCGCCCTTAAGATATGGCGATCATACTTGTATGGTGCCAAAGTACAGATCTTAACCGACCACAAGAGTCTCAAGTACATTTTCACTCAGCCTGAGTTGAATTTGAGACAAAGGAGATTAATGGAGTTTGTGGCCAATTATGATCTAGACATAGCCTATCAGCCGGGCAAGGAAAACCTGGTGGCGGATGCCTTGAGTCGGAGACGGGCAGATGTGTCAGCTTAGAAGGAAGCTGACGAACTGGAAGGAATGGTCTGAGCATTGCATCTCAAAATCTTTGTTGGGAGAGACAAACCTTTGGGGTTGGAGGTTGTGGATCAGGCCTTTAACACCCCCAGACCATCTTAGGCCGGACTAACCTGAGACGACCAGGGAGGTGTCACAAGTATAGCTCCCCGAATCAGATTGACCAAGAATCAAGAACAAATCAAGACCCTCCACCAACCCATTCCGGTTTGCTATGTCCTCGAAGCCATGGCCTAAGGCTTTACAACCCATACCACGGTCTTCGAGTTGTGTCGACCCGGACAAGGTCTTAGTTCATTCAGCACACAACCACAAATATAAACATACTTTTATTAATTATAGGTGGAAAGCGTCTTAAAATACAAAATATTACAAAATATCAGAGTTTGTGCACACAGCCTAGTGCCAAAAGAAAAGTCAATATACATTCGAAAGCTAGTCCCTTGCTTATGCTTATGCCACTTCAAATCTACACCGGTCGCCTAACGTTCCGCTCCCCTCTAAGCTTCCCACCTACTGGTTACCTGCATAGTAGAAGAGGGCATGAGTAATCGAAATTACTCAGTGAGTTCCAAAAACAAATAACAACAACAATTCCCCCCTCAGCCCATGCTTAAACAACAAATTATACAATGGTTAGTACATCAATAATGCAAGAGCAACAAACACAAATGCAATGCAACTACTAAACAATGCAACTAGTCTCTCCACCGAGACCGACAACACACAAATGCAGCCTATACTCGATCCTAGACTCGACCACACAAACACAAAGCGCGTAAAGGACAGAGCCTCATGCTACACATCCCGGGATCCCTTCACACCATGGAGCCCACCCCTCCACCCTGAATACTCCCGACCATAAACACCAAGTCACATGATCGGAAAAAACATTAGTCTGGGAATTCTCCCAATCTAACGCGGGCCACATCGTCATGCAGCGGTTGTCCATAGGCGTGACCCACTTCAAGTGACGAGCCGGGGAGGTTCGGTCAATCCACCTCTGGAGAATCGAGCTTCTCGCAATCTAACCCCAGGGTCCACGCACAACACCGGAGAATTGGGCTTCTTCCAATCTAAGCCCGAGACGGCCACACACTCTAGTCTTGGTGTAAACACAACTCAAACCAGCATGAGGGAGCTCTACCTCTAACCTCCATGCGATACACACCTAGACTAAAAGGACAACACACTGATGATAAGACTTTTCTAAGTCCTAATCAAATGTTGTAGAATACAAGATGTCAATCCAATTCTAAGAGATTCTAATGCAAAGGGAATGCAAGTTCATGCTTAATCTAAGTGTAATCAAGATGAGAGGATGATTATGAAACTAAGACAATAATAAAAATGCAATAAAAGATTGAACTTTCTTTCTCAATGAGGCAAGGGGGTTCTTGGGACAAGGGAACTGACTTTGGGTGATCAAGATTCAATCCAAGATGCTAACTTTTCAATCAATCTAATTCCTTATGCCTAGACAACAAAACTAAGCAAGCTCTATCCTAGATGAATGCTCTTTTGCAATGATCATCCAAGTACACCAAATCCCTTTGGCTGTAATGATCAAAGCAAACATGGAGAATGAGTCTAATAGCAATCCTAGCTTCTTTGACAACTAATCCCTTAGGCAAAACAAGCTAAAAGCATAGATGAGTTGGTTCAGGCATTTCATAGAACACCTTCCGGGCATGAAATGCCTATGGCTCTATGTTTGAGAGGCCAACCCAAATATAGCAAGAAGAACACCAAATCAATGCAAGGAGATGATAGATCTAACACTAAACACCTTGGATCTACTCCTAATCACCCTTAGTCTCCAAAGCCCATGAACCCTAGATAGATCTACTCACTAATACCCATGGAAAACCTCAAAATCAATGATGATTCAAGGCTAAACATGATTAAAGAAAGAGATAATCTATTAAACACACAAGAAATGATGTAAAAAGGATCAAAGATCCAAACTTTCTTCAAGTTCTAAATATGTTTTTGAGAGAAAAGAAGTTAGATCTCTTAATGAGATTACAAGAGTATATATAGGAGGCTTGAAAGCCCTTAAAAACAAAAGAGAAAAATACTAAAATGCCCTTGGCCAAGTGATTTTCGACCAATGAGAAAAGAGAAGCCAAAAACGCTCAGGGTCAGCTTGCCCATGTCCTGGCCGCGCGTCCTGACCCGAGCAAGTCGTCCCGTCCGAGAAATCCACCAGGCCGCGCGGGTCAGTCAAGCCGCGCACGTCTGGCCGTGCATCCGGCTCTTGTCCATCCGTCCCATCCCGTGCGGGTCATGCACCCCGAGCTCCTCTGGCCGCGCATGAGCTGTATCTAATCCCCTCAGGCCGCGCGGGTGCCTTGCTCCGCGCATGCTGGGTCGCGCACCGGGTCATGTCCTGGCTGCTGTCCCGCACGGGTCATGTGTCCCGAGCGTCCTGGCCGCGCATCCTGGCCCGTCCAAGCCTGTCCTTGGTGTGTCACGCGCGGGTACTCTCACCCGAGCAGTCCAGGCCGCGTGTCCGGCCAACCTGACATGCTTCAAGTGAATTGATCATAACTTCTCCAATACAGGTCCAAATGACTTGAAACCACTTCCATTGGAAAGCTAACTAAATTTACTATGTCTCCACAAAATCTTAGCACCAGAAGACATTTCTAAGACCTCCGTCCATGTTCATCTTTAAACCCCTCTTTTTCATCACAAAACTTCCAAACATCTCCAAAATCTCCAAAGTATACTCCAACACCTGATAGAGACTTATGAATGCAAAATGAGCCTAAAGATGCCTAATGCCTAATCTAAATGAGTAAAAATGCACAAGATATGATAGCTAAAAACATGTAAATATGCAAGACATCAACTCCCCCACACTAGATCTTTGCTTGTCCTCAAGTAAACTTTTCAAACACAAGGGGGATGGATGCAAGGATGGGAACAAAGCCAAAGGAAACACTCATAGCACTCAACCTGACATCCTAAAGAAACATAGCAAATTGCATGAGCAAAACTCTCTTATTATGCTCTAGCTTCACAAGGCCTATCAATTACTCTTATGCCTCTACACAAGGTGCAATGCCTATCAACCAACATGTTCTCTTAACCAGCCCTCACATTGATTCACACACACACACAAGGTGAAGTCTCACAAATGGGCACATGATCTCAATCATTTGGCTAGGTGATCAAATTGTCTAATAAGGATGAAAAGGAGGGTTCAATGCATCATTTCAAGGTGGCAATCACTCAAAAATCAAGGAGCTTGATCATTATGCAAAATTTATCTAAGACTAGGAGCAATTCATGCATACATGGATCCATCCTCATCATTCTACCCAATTCCTAAGTGATTACAAGATCTACACCCTTTTTATTCATCCCATAACCCAAAATGAAGACATACTCACATCACTCACCCAATGAACATTTTATTTCTCATGATTCAACCTCTAAGGACCTCTATTCACATTCTAAACTCTAACTCTTAAGTTTTTCCTTCCCCACTATCTTATTGAATCTTTCTTTTTCTTTTTCTTTTCCTTCTTTTTTTTCTTTTCTTTCTTTTTTTTTTTTTTTTTTTTATATATATACATGAGGGGGAAGGTCAAAAACTTCAATCAAGAGCTTTTCATTTTTCATTTCTAGGTCCCTAGGGATTTTCCTTCTCAAAACTTTCTTTGTTCATCAATCCCAACATTGTCATATCTTCAAACCCAAAATGTAAATCATTAGGTAACAGACACTTCACTCACCATCCTAGAAGCTAGCTCAAATGATGACCCTATGCTAGCAAGAGATGAGAACAAATCCATGTCGCTCCCAATACTCTCGAGATTTTGCACATGACAAGCTATCAAAAGAGGCCTCACTCAAGCAAATCAATGTAGGCTTCAAAGAATGGATAGGGTTCAAGGGTAAGGGATTGCCATTTGGGTTAACAAAGGGTGGTACAATGGAAAAAGATAACCCAAATGTGTATGAGATCCATGATCAAGTATGCAAATGCCCATATGCAAGAGAGATTAAGTTCATTCAAGTCCAAGTTCAGGATGGAGCTGGTCTTAAGAACAATGCCAATATCAAGCAAGCAAGCAAGTTTCAAGAAGGGTTTTCCAGGCTCAAAGCATGCAAGCTTTTTCAAAAGGTGCTCAAGCTACTTGATATGTTTAACTAGGGTGTCAAATTCAGCGCAAACGAGTGTTCTTTATAAGGCAATGCTCCATATGCAAATGAATGCATCCTATATGCTCTAGACTCAATCTTAAGGATGCAAGTGATGCAATCTACATGGTTCAAAAATTTAAAATTTTTTGGATTTTCTATGCACTTATGAATGTACAATGCAATGCATGAGACTCAAAATCACAAAGCAAACATGATCAAATATCTGGTACCTCCCCCACACTTAAATCACACAGTCTCCTGTGTGAGTAAGAGAGTAAGAGATACCTCAACAAGGCAAAATCAAATGTATATACAAGAAGGGTTGGAGTAATACCACACAAGGAGATTTGGGCATGGTGCTTGTGTCATGACTAGAAGCTGGCTTGGTTCATAGCAACTAGAGGAGGCTGCTACATGGATCATGGGGCTTAAGTGGTTCACCACCATTCTTCTCTCCTCTAGTGCTTTGCTCAACCTGAAAATCTTGACCACTTTTATTAAAAACTAAAAAGGAAATTCGAAATTGCAAAGCTATATACAAGGATAACCATGGGACTTCCTCCCAAGTGAGCTTGTTTTGAGTCACTTAGCTTGACTACCTTTTCTCTTTGACTAGTGAGAAGGAGGATCCTTCCCACCTTCAAGTGTGATGGTGAGGACCTGAGAGAGAAACTCTTGAAGCTTGATAGGGTCAACTTGGAGCTGAGGATTAATGATGGCTCTAGCACTTGAGAATGGTGTGGATCTGCCCTTATGCTTGATCTTGTACTCAATGGCTCCATCCTTGAGCTTCTTTGGATGGAGAGTGAGAGTGTGTGTGAGCAAATCAAGAGGAGGATGAGGCTCTTTCACTATCTTCTTCTTGCCATGAGTGGCCTTTGAGACTCCACTCATCCCCTCTCTTTTAGCACTTTCCAAGTGCTCAACACACAACTCCTTAGAACACTCTCCATCAAGACCTTCTTTCTTACCAACAACCTCGTCATCTTTGGTCTTCTCAACAGCTTGTGCATCACAAGTGATTGTCCCACAATAATCTGAGTCCATTGGAGGTTGGAGAGGATAGGAGACAGCTTTGTTGACATGCATGAGAGTGACTTTCTTGTTGGGAAAGTCAATGCAAGCTCCAACAGTTGTGAGGAAAGGAGTGCCAAGGATCAAAGGGACTCTTTCTTCAGATGTCATCTTCAAAACAGTGAGGTCAATAGGTATGGTGCAGGATCCAATCTTCAAGGGAAAGTCCTTGATTATGCCAAGTGGGGTTGTAGAAGAGGAATCCCCAAAGGTGAGAGGAGGAGTATCTGTTTCCATGCTTTCAATCCCAATACTCTGCACCATGTCCAAGGAGATGACATTCACACTAGCTCCACTATCAACAAGAGCATCATCCATAGTTAGTTTACCAAGAGAGCAAGACAATGTGAACTTCCCTTGAGACTCAAGCTTAGGGAGGGACTTGGGAGGGATTGGTGGATCAATCTTCAGAAGTGAGATGTCCAAAAGTTCAGCCACTTCAGCTTGGTGGGTGAGAATGTCCTTTATGAGCATCATTTGGACATGAGCAGCATGCATATTGCTGATCTCTGGAAGCTTGACTCCAATATCACTGAGGTCTTTTCTGAATTTGGAGACCACTTTTTTCTGAGCTTTGGTGAGGAACCTTTGAGGGTAAGGGAGCTTATCATAGTGTGATAGCTCAAACTCATTGTCTTCTTCCTTCACTTCTTTCAGCTTGGGGTTAGCATTCTTCTCAACTTGTGTCTCAACCTTAGGTTCATCAATCTTTCCTTGAACCTTCTTATCAGCTCTCTTCACAACTCTAGCTTCAGCTGTGGCCACAACCAGTCTCTTATCGTGTTCAATCTGATTTCCAAGCACTAGCCTCTCAATCTCATCAACATCTTTCTTATGATCACTCAATGCAATCCTTGAAGAAGTGGAGAGGATGACATTGCAAGTCTCCTTAGGGTTCGTCTCTGGTTTCCCTGGTAGAGATCCCATTGGATTCTTGGAGGATGAAGACATGGATGCAACTTGGCTCTCCAAAGCTTTGAGGTGAGAGGCAAGTTGCATGTACTTGTTGTTGAGGTCAGAATAGGTTCCATCAATCTTAGCATGGATGTTCTTGAACTCATCACCAATGGTCTTAGCATTTCTTTCTTGAGCTTCTAAGAATTGCTTGAACATGGACTCCAAATTTGAACTTGGAGCCGGAGCTGGAGAAGAGCTTCCTTGGGGCTGAGTAGGCTGGTTTGCTTGGTAACCTCCTTGGTGATTGTTGTAGTAAGGTCTTGGCTGGTAGTTGTTTTGGTATTGGAAGTTGGGCTTTTTCCTATACCATGTGCCATTAGAATTGATGAAGCACAGCTCCTCTTGACCTTCTACACCATGAACTTCAGTAGTCCTAGCAGGCTGTTGCTGTTGCTGGTTCCCAATGGAGTTAAGCTGCTCTTGCTTAGCCTTCTCTACAAGAAGCTTGTCCAACTTTTCTTGGAGAGATTTCAGGGCTTTTCTTGTGTGCGGATCATCTTCATCAGTGCCTCTGTTGGCCCTATCATGCTCCTCACTGTAGACTGAGTCACTCCTGGCCATGTTTTCCACCAGCTCCTCAGCATCCTGCTCAGTTCTGCCCAAGAAGAACCCATTGCTGGCTGTGTCCAATCTGCTCCTGAACTCTGGTAGAGCACCTCTGTAGAAGGTACTAAGCAAACTCTCCTTGGTGAAGCCATGATGTGGGCATTGAGACCAATAGCCCTTGAACCTCTCCCATGCTTCACTAAAGCTATCAAGGTTCTTCTGCTGAAAGCTAGAGATCTCATTTCTGATCTTGGCTGTTCTTGAGGTAGAGAAGAATTTCTCTAGGAATGCTCTCTTGCACTCATTCCAAGTAGTGATAGAGTCACTTGGAACAGCCTTCTCCCATAGATGTGCCTTGTCTCCCAAAGAGAATGGAAACAACCTCAGCTTGAAAGCATCTTCAGAGACTCCATTAATCTTGGACAAGCTACAGTAGCTATCAAATGTGTCCAAGTGATCAAGGGGATCCTCCACAGCAAGGCCATGAAACTTGTTGTTCTCAATCAAATGCAGCAGCCCTGATTTGATCTCAAAGTTGTTGTTCTCCACAGCTGGTGCTCTGATTCCCAACCTATGACCATGAATGTGAGGTTGGTCATAGGCTCCAATGGCTCTTGCGTGGCGTGGTTGGTGATGTGGCTGGCGTGGAGGTCTAGGATTGTCAGCTCTTGGACCATTGTCCCCTTGGACATTACCATCTTGAGGCAGATTCTCCATCTCAAACCCCAACCTTTGAAGATGAGCTTGTTGCTCTACTTCTCTTCTTTGTCTAGCTATCTCCCTTTCAAGTGCAGCAATCTCTTCAACAGTAGGAACCAAGTTGGATCCCCCTCTGCTTCTTGTGATCATACACCTGAAAGTCAAAGATAGAAAAGGCAAGAACCAATATCACAAGATAAAAAAAATAAAATAAAAATGACTTAGTCTCAAGCAAATGACTAAATCCCAATGTCAAAATCAACTTAGAACTTGGCAACGGCGCCAATTTGATGACAAGACTTTTCTAAGTCCTAATCAAATGTTGTAGAATACAAGATGTCAATCCAATTCTAAGAGATTCTAATGCAAAGGGAATGCAAGTTCATGCTTAATCTAAGTCTAATCAAGATGAGAGAATGATTATGAAACTAAGACAATAATAAAAATGCAATAAAAGATTGAACTTTCTTTCTCAATGAGGCAAGGGGGTTCTTGGGACAAGGGAACTGACTTTGGGTGATCAAGATTCAATCCAAGATGCTAACTTTTCAATCAATCTAATTCCTTATGCCTAGACAACAAAACTAAGCAAGCTCTATCCCTAGATGAATGCTCTTTTGCAATGATCATCCAAGTACACCAAATCCCTTTGGCTGTAATGATCAAAGCAAACATGGAGAATGAGTCTAATAGCAATCCTAGCTTCTTTGACAACTAATCCCTTATGCAAAGCAAGCTAAAAGCATAGATGAGTTGGTTCAGGCATTTCATAGAACACCTTCCGGGCATGAAATGCCTATGGCTCTATGTTTGAGAGGCCAACCCAAATATAGCAAGAAGAACACCAAATCAATGCAAGGAGATGATAGATCTAACACTAAACACCTTGGATCTACTCCTAATCACCCTTAGTCTCCCAAGCCCATGAACCCTAGATAGATCTACTCACTAATACCCATGGAAAACCTCAAAATCAATGATGATTCAAGGCTAAACATGATTAAAGAAAGAGATAATCTATTAAACACACAAGAAATGATGTAAAAAGGATCAAAGATCCAAACTTTCTTCAAGTTCTAAATATGTTTTTGAGAGAAAAGAAGTTAGATCTCTTAATGAGATTACAAGAGTATATATAGGAGGCTTGAAAGCCCTTAAAGACAAAAGAGAAAAATACTAAAATACCCTTGGCCAAGTGATTTTCGACCAATGAGAAAAGAGAAGCCAAAAACGCTCAGGGTCAGCTTGCCCATGTCCTGGCCGCGCGTCCTGACCCGAGCAGGTCGTCCCGTCCGAGAAATCCACCAGGCCGCGCGGGTCAGTCAAGCCGCGCACGTCTGGCGGCGCATCCGGCTCTTGTCCATCCGTCCCATCCCGTGCGGGTCATGCACCCCGAGCTCCTCTGGCCGCGCATGAGCTGTATCTAATCCCCTCAGGCCGCGCGGGTGCCTTGCTCCGCGCATGCTGGGTCGCGCACCTGGTCATGTCCTGGCTGCTGTCCCGCACGGGTCATGTGTCCCGAGCGTCCTGGCCGCGCATCCTGGCCCGTCCAAGCCTGTCCTTGGTGTGTCACGCGCGGGTACTCTCACCCGAGCAGTCCAGGCCGCGCGTCCGGCCAACCTGACATGCTTCAAGTGAATTGATCATAACTTCTCCAATACAGGTCCAAATGACTTGAAACCACTTCCATTGGAAATCTAACTCAATTTTCAGTGTCTCCACAAAATCTTAGCACCAGAAGACATTTCTAAGGCCTCCGTCCATGTTCATCTTTAAACCCCTCTTTTTCATCACAAAACTTCCAAACATCTCCAAAATCTCCAAAGTATACTCCAACACCTGATAGAGACTTATGAATGCAAAATGAGCCTAAAGATGCCTAATGCCTAATCTAAATGAGTAAAAATGCACAAGATATGATAGCTAAAAACATGTAAATATGCAAGACATCACACACACACACACTCTCAGTAGTCTATACCAAAACAAAAAACAACAACCAGCATGAGGGAGTTCTACCTCTAACATCCATGCATCACTTGGTCTAGACTAGAAACACAACACAAAACAAAAGCGAGTGATACACCTAGACACTACTCGGCATTAGAGAGAGTTTCACTCAAATCTCTATGCAACCCTAACTACACTACAACATCTAGATGATCATGCAATAAAACATGAATGAGAAAAAAACATCTACACAACACAACAATACAACAAAAACAATATGTATGCAAGCGGCACACACTCTCCCTGGGCCCTGCACAAAACCGATTAAACTTTTGCCCCGGGTCCCCACTCAAGATCTTCCGGCTAAACCTCATACATGCATACATAAAACACAAATACAAGTCTTCGGAAACCCACCTTGGTTGCAAAGAATAACCAGCACCTCCTGCTGACTCCCCAAAAACGCTAAACAAAACAAACAGAAAAACACTCCTTAAATCTCGGTTTGTCTCTCTAACTCACCTCTCTCTCTCTCTCTAAGGTGATAACTCACGGTTTTGGGATGAGAAAATGAAGATGAGGAGGCTGGTATTTATAGAAATAGAGGGCTGAGGCGGGCTGGGCAGGTGGCTTATGTGCATCGAAAGAAATGGACATGTGTCCCACTCACCAAACTTCCATGGCAAGTTACCAAAGGTCTGGAAGGTTCAATGCTTGCTCACCAAGTCTTCACTCCCTTGCAAGTCAAGTTTCAGATTCTAGAAACTCATTAGCCTGGACACCAAGTCTCCTCCCAGCCAATTTGAAAACGCGATGTGTAGCGCCATATCACCATCCGCGGCCAATAGGTGATCGCCATGTCATCTCCGGTCACCACTCTCTTGCCACGTCACCAACTTCTAACAATCTTAATTTGAATGCATTTTAGCTGACAAACCATTAAATAACTCTCCTATACCTCTTTGTTTCATCAAAATCGCTAATCGGAATGATTGACATTGTTTTACCCGAAAACGCAGATTCTCGACCAACTCTTGATTCCTCCTGAACCAACTTGGTTTTATCACGACCATATGCCCTATTATGACTCCCTTGAGTTTCATAGACAGAGATTCTCTTTATTTACATCTCTTCAAAATGTTGCCCGATCCTCGTCGTCCTTCAATTTTGATGCTTCGACCAAAATGAAATCTGCTCGTACAAAACAAAAATTGCTCCGACCAAACCTCTAATCTTGATCCTCTGAAGCTACTATAACTAATGGCTTCTTCATCTGAGCACTTTTATTCTGTCAACCATATTTACCCTTAACCAGGGTTATTACATTTTTCCGCTCTCATTAGAATTTGTCCCGAATTCGATTGAGCTGCTGACGTCCCCGCTTCATCTTCAAAGAACTCTGGATAGTTCTGGCGAAACCTCTCTTCGTCTTCCCATGTTATCACCATGTGGTTCTGTCTTCCCAAAAAAACTTGAGTTTGAGGAATCTCTCTTTTCTTCAACTGTCTCAAGCGCCGTTCTCCGATTTGTATTCGCCCTTCCGGATAAGTGAGATCCGTCCTTAATTCTGGAATCCTCTCTATTTCAACAGAATTTGGATCACGAACGTGCATCCACAACAAGGACACATGAAATACAGGATGTAAATTCATGTCCTCTGGTAGCTGTAACCTGTAGGCTACTTCTCCAACTCTTCTAATGATCCGATATGGACCAATGAAACGAACTGCAAGTTTCTCGATTTTGCCAAAACGATCCTTTTTGTTTTTGTGCTGATACCTTGAGATATACCATATCTCCAACAGAAAACACTACTTCTATTATTCCTTGATCAGCATACTTCTTCCAACGATCTTATGCCTTCTTCATGTTCTCTTAGATGACTCGTAGCTTATCCAATGTTTCTTCAATGATTCCAAGACCAAATAATCGTCTCTCTCCCACTTCTGTACAACACAGAGGTGTTCTGCATGGTCTTCCATACAACGCCTCATATGGTTACATAGCTATACTAGCATGGAAATTGTTGTTGTATGAAAACTCTACCAAAGGTAGATAGTTCTCCCATGTACCTTCCCAATCGAGGATGCATAACTGTAGCATGTCTTCTACCGTCCGGATAGTCCTCTCTGTCTGTCTGTTGATATTAGGAGTTTTCAAGGATCCTATGGATCAATCAAAGTAGTAAAAAGAGTGTCAATCCAATCCTAAGCCATTTCGAAACAGAGAGAATACAGGTTAACGCTTAATCTAAGTGGAACCAGTTTGAGATAAATATATGAACTAAGAACTTATCTAGAATGCAATAAAGTAACAAGCTTTCTTTCAATATGAGGAGATGGGATCCCTGGGATTAGGGACCTGATCTTGGGTGACTAAGGTTCAATCTAAGATGTCAAACTTTCAATCAATCTACTTCGATATGCCTATACATAATTCTAAACAAGCTCTTGGTCAAGATGAATGTTCATTTGCAATGGTCATCCATACATCAAAATCCTTGACAGTAATGACTAAAACAATCCTTAAGAACAAGTCTAGTAACAATCTTAGCTCCTTTAGCAACAAATCTCTTTGGTAAAGTAAGCTAAAAGCATTGAAGAGTTGGTTCAGGCATTTCAATCTACATCTTATGAGCAGGAAATTCCTAAAGCTCTATTTTTGAGAGGCCAAATCTAAAATAGCATTAAGATCACTCAATCAAGCAAGGAAAAGAAATATCTAACACTAAACACCTTAGATCTAAACTTAATCACCCTTAATCACACTAACCCATGAATCCTAGATGGATCTACTCACTAATCCACATGCTTACTCTTAAACACATTAAAGATTTAAGCTTAATCATGTAGAGAAAGAAAGAAGAAGAAGAAATAAACATTCAAGAACACAAGAATAAGATGAGATGATGATTCAAAGATAAAATTTTCACCAAGATACTTTGTGTTCTTAGAGAGAAAATAACTTAGATCTCAAATGTGAGGCTTACAAGAGTATTCATATGGGCTTGGAAAACCTAAAAACATCAAAGAAAATGACCAAAAGGTCCGTAAAATCATTTAAGTCTCGACCAATCAGAAATTAGCAAAAGGAAGAAGATGGAGGCGACCCGGGTTGGATTGGCCGGCCTTAACCGTGTGAATCAACCCGCGGTACAGCCTCGTCCCACTTCTCTTTTCAACCGCGCGGGTAAGTGAACCCGCGGCCTTGTCCCCGCGTCCGATCGTCGTGCAGTTTCTCCTCCAGCCGCGCGGGTAAGGTGTCCCAAGAAAATCAACCCGCAGCCATGAATGCTTCAGCTTGGCCTCGTCCGGCCGCGCGGGTAAGCTAACACGAGGCCATCAACCCGCGGCCATCCTACATCATCTTGGCCGCATCTTGGCTGCACGGGTAAGTTAAGCCGCGTCCCATAACCCTCGGCCATCTCATCTCTTCGACCAGCTTCACTTAGGCCGCGCGGGTAAAGGAACCCGCGGCCATCTCTCTGTGTCAGGCTTGTTCTGGCTCATATGTGGCTTCCCTAAGCTCGGCCAAACTTCATTTTTCACCCCTTTTTGGATCACAAACGTCCCAAACACCTCAAATAACACTATAGGACACTCCAACACCTGATAGGGACTCATGTATGCAATATGGATCCTAAGATTCTTAAATCATAATCTATATGAACAAAATGCACAATATATGAAGGCTAAAAACATGTAAATATGTAGGACATCAACTCCCCCACACTAGTCCTTTACTTTTCCACAAGTAAACTTTCAAGAACATTTGGAGGAGAGATTTGAAAGTGGGGACTCATAACCAAAAGATGCTCTTCTTAGTTCTCAAACTGATAACCTTGCATAATCATACCAAATAGCAAGAGCAAAGACGTCATCTAACTCTAACTTCTCTAGGCATATCTTAACTCCTTTGATCTCTACACTCATCATCATGAATCCACAAACTCAAATCGGCCAACTCTCACATTCATTAAGCAAAATACTAAGTGAATTCTTGCAAATGGTCAAATGGTCCAAATCATTTGGTTTGGTAAGAGAAGGCTTTAGTGCAAAATGAATCAAGAGGTTAAAGATGATCTTTCAAGGTGGTTTACTCTCAAAATAAAGTAGCTTTGACATTGCACATAATATATCTAAGAAAGGGATCAACTCATGCATACATGCTCAATCTCCATTGTCCTACCCATTTTCCAAATATACAAGTTACACTCTTATTCTCAATGCCAAACCCCACTCACTTCAGTCACCCAAAGACTTCCCCAAAACACTAAAAGATATTTTCTCACTTAGAACTCTTTCTTTTTGAACTCTTCCCCAAGACTTTCTTTACAAACTAGAGCTAGAAATTTTCATTTCCCTTATCCCACAAAGATTTCATCACTTATAACTATTGAGTTCTTTGACTCTACCGTTTCTTACCTTACCTTTTTACACTCCGAAGATCAAACCTTATAACACTCTCCCATCCCATCCTACAAGCTAGCCAAAATGAGTCCCTAAGCTAGCAAATAATAGAGAGTAGGCATTGTCGTTCCCAATACTCTCAACATTATTCACATTTAAAGCTTTCCAAAAAGGCCTCACTCAACAATCAGTGAAGGCTTGAAAGGAGGATAGGGTTTTAGGGAGTGGTCTACCACTTGAGCTGTGATAAAGATTGGCAAAATGGATGGGACAACTCAAGTGTGTATAGCCATGACTTAGTACACAAAAGACCCTAAGCAAGAAGCATTAAGTTCATTCAAGTTCAAATAAGATTGTAGTTCGAATCAAAGAGTGAGTTTCAAGAGGAGTTTTCAAGGCTCGAAGTCTACAAGCTTTCTAAAGGATGCTCAAGCTTTTATCCATGATTACAAAGGTTATCAACTTGAGTACTTAGCATGAGCTCTTTACAAGGTTGGTATCATCCTAGTCCCCAATTCATGATGCAATCCTATATGCTCAAGACTTCTAATATATTTTTTTTGTTATTCTATCCAAATAAGTGAATGCTCTAGACTCAATCCTAATGCAACTACATGCTTCTTTTTGTTGTTTTTCAAAATTTTCAATTTTCTTTTGGATTTTTGTATGAAAATATCTATCTACAATGCATGACTCTTGACACAAAACACATAAAAGATCAGCAACTTGGTACCTCCTCCACACTTGAATCACACAGTCTTTGTGTTATCAAAGAGAGAGAGATACCTAAAAGAAAGCTAAATGAAATGGAAAATGGTATATACAAAGATAGAGTGGTGGCATTTCGTTCCTCTTTGTGATGTTCCCCCTCCTTTGGCATGAGTCACACCTTGAGACATAGTCTTGAGTGTCTTTGAACATATGTGGCCACCAAAACCCAGCTTGTAGAACCTTTGCAACTGTCTTTAAGGTGGCAAAGTGGCCTCCATATGATGATCCATGGCAGTGTGAAAGGATCCCATCAATCTCCTCATTGGCCACCACCCTTCTATACAGATGATCCTTGCAGAGAATGTAGAGGTAAGGTTCATCCCATATAGTACCTCTTCAATTCTTTGTAGAACTTCTTCCTGGCATAACCTTCAAAAACCAATGGCTCCTTCCCACTAACAATATAGTTCACAAAATCAGCATACCAAGGCTCCTTCTCATTTGTTGGCTTGACTTCTTCAATCTTCTTACCAGTATCACAAACTGCCACCACTGCTCTAATAGCCATGATCTGCTCCTTAAATTCAGTTCACCTTAAATTTATTCCGACCATAGTCGATTTCAGAAGCTCATCAACAGGCTTTGAAAGTCGATGCTCAAACACGCAACAACTTCTCTCATTGGGGTACGACTAGAAAGACGCGACAAAATCCGACTACACCTTCAGCAGCTTCCTCTAGTTCTGCAACAACATAACCTGAGACTGCTATAGTTCCGGCAGAACTGTCTCAACAACAACAACCAGGAGGGTTACGTTGTTTCTCTTGTGGCAATCTAGGTCATAGTGTATCGGCTTGTCCGGCTCGTAATCGTCGTGGTTTACTTCTTGACATGACCGGACGAGATGTTGAGGTTGTTTACGACGAAAGTCCTGAAGAACTAGATGAATCAAAAGAAGAATGGCTGAGAGCATCCGCAACTCTGTTAGATGAGCCAGCAGTGTGTTTGATCACAAAGTTGAACTGTTTGAGGTAAGCAATCCACGAAGCATGGCGAGAGGAGACTTTAATCTGGCTATGGAGGTGCTTTAACGCGTCATGATCTGTATATAAAGCAATCTCCTTGTGAAATAAGTAGTGACGCCAATGTTTTATTGCCTGGACGACGACGTAAAACTCAATGTCATATGTGCTGTTGCAAGAACTTGCCCCGGCCAACTTTTCACTGAAAAATGCGGTGGGACGAGATTTTTGACTCAAGACTGCTCCAATACCAGTTTTGGAAGCATCAGAATGAAGCTCGAAGACTGCGTTAAAGTCCGGGAGAGCTAATATTGGCGCAGAACTCAGCTTGTCTTTGATAATGGCGTAAGCAGATGCAGCCGCAGGTGTCCAAGAGAAGGAGTTGGAGCGGATACAATCAGTGTTTGGCGCCATTAAGCTACTGAACTGTGGCACAAAGCGTCGATTAAACGACGCAAGAACGTGAAAGCTCCGAACATCAGAAATTGTTGAAGGTTGCGGACAAGTTTGAATTGCTGAAACTTTCGAAGGATCCACAGCAAGACCTGAGAAGACACAATGTAGCCAAGAAAATGAATCTGCGATGAACCAAATTCACACTTTTTTAGTGTTGCATAAAACTGATCGCGGCGGAGGAAGACAAGAACTGCACGGAGGTGCTCGATGTGTTCAGTAATGGACTTGCTTAAGATGAGGATATCATCAAAATAGACGACAACAGATCTCCTGATGAAAGGTCGTAAAGCTTGGTTCATCACGCGCATAAAGGTACAAGGGGCGTTAGACAAACCAAATGGCATGACAAGGCACTCTAAAAGACCTTCCCTCGTTTTGAATGCTGCTTTCCACTCATCACCTGGCCGTATACGAATTTGGTGATAGCCGCTTTTGAGATCCAATTTGGAGAACACTGTTGCTGTACCAATCTGATCAAGTAAATCATCAAGTCGCGGAATATGGAAGCGAAACCGTACGGTAATCTTATTAATAGCTCGACTGTCAACACATATACTCCAAGACCCATCTTTCTTTTGAATCAACAAGGCGGGTACTGCGCATGGGGTAAGGATTTCACGTAAGAATCCTTTTGTTACCAACACTTCGACTTGACGTCTCAATTCTTCATGTTCTGATGGACTCATGCTGTAATGAGAACGATTAGGAAGCGCCGCATCCGTTACAAGAACGATGCGATGTTGAATATCGCGAAGAGGAGGAAGCTGTGAAGGTAAGTCGATGGGGAAAACATCTGCAAACTCTTGTAAAAGTGGTTGGAAGGCGGCTGGTAGTGAGTGCTCCTTGAACGTATGTGACGGGATTGCGAGAAGCAGAATGATCTGATCAGAACTGCGCATAGCCTCTTTGACCTCCGCTTGGTTCAACAGTAAGACCGGATTTGGAGTTGGTAATGCTGGACTAGTAAGCGCACTCACCGTTGGCTTTACAGTAAAAGTCCGATCATTGAATCGAAAAGTGTACGTGTTCAGAAACCCATCATGGATGACACATCTATCAAATTCCCAAGGACGCCGTAACAAGATATGACAAGCATCCATTGAAACAAGGTCACAATATAGTTGGTCCTTATAAGCACCACCCAGTGAAAACTGAACCAGGGTACGTGATGTCTTGCATATTTACATGTTTTTAGCATTCATATCTTATGCATTCTGATCATATAAGTTAGAAATTAGGCATCTTTAGGCTCATTATTGCATTTATAAGTCCTTATTAGGTGTTGGAGTGTACTTGGGAGTTATTGGAGGTGTTTGGGAGTATTGTGATCAAAAAAGGGGTGAAAGATGAACATGGACGGAGGCCTTAGAAATATCTTATGATGCTAAGATTCGGTGGAGACACAGCAGTTTGAGTTTGCTTTCCAATGGAAGTGGTTTCAAGTCATTTGGAGCCATATTGGAGAAGTTATGATCGATTCATTGGAAGCATGTCAAGACACCCGACCTGGACACCCGACCTAACCTACCCGCACGGGTTGGGCGAGAGATGATGGAAGCCAGGGAGTTTACCCGGCCTCACACGCCCGGGATGATAACCCCACACGGCTCCACACACCCGGACAAGACCACCCGACCACCAGCACCCGCACTGGTTGGACGGAAGCTTGGACGAGGACTGCACGCGGCCAGGCACACGCGGCCTGAGAGACCCGCACGGCTGACATATTGCTTCTCTTTGCTCTTTTCCCTTTTCATTTCAGGTGTATGATAACTAGAATCAGAGATGCATCAAACTTGACACCCACTGTTGAAGAAATTGCTACACTTGAGAGGGAGATTGCAAGAAAGAGAATAGAAGAACAGGCTCACTTGCAGAGATTGGGGTTTGATATGGAGAATCAGACTCAAGATGGTGATGCCCTAGAGCTGACAACATAAGACCACAGCGCCAAGCTAGAGCCATTGGAGCCTATGATCAACCTCACATTCATGGTCATAGGTTGGGGATAAGAGCACCAGCTGTGGAGAACAACAATTTTGAGATAAAATCAGGGCTGCTGAATTTGATTGAGAACAACAAGTTTCATGGCCTTGCTGTGGAGGATCCCCTTGATCACTTGAACACATTTGATAGCTAATGTAGCTTGTCCAATATTAATGGAGTCTCTGAAGATGCTTTCAAGCTGAGGTTGTTTCCCTTCTCTTTGGGAGAAAAGGCTCATCTATGGGAGAAGGCTCTTCCAAGTGACTCTATCACAACTTGGAATGAGTGCAAGAGGGCATTCCTAGAGAAATTCTTCTCTACCTCAAGAACAGCCAAGATCAGAGATGAGATCTCTAGCTTTCAGCAGAAGAACCTTGAGAGCTTTAATGAAGCATGGGAGAGGTTCAAGGGCTATTGGTCTCAATGCCCACATCATGGCTTCACCAAGGAGAGTTTTCTTAGTACCTTATACCGAGGCGCTCTACCAGAGTTCAGGAGCAGATTGGACACAGCCAGCAATGGGTTCTTCTTGGGCAGAACTGAGCAGGATGCTGAGGAGCTGGTGGAGAACATGGCCAAGAGTTACTCAGTCTAAAGTGAGGAGCATGATAAGGTCAACAGAGGCAGTGATGAAGATGATCAGCACACAAGGAAGGCGCTCAAATCTCTCCAAGAGAAGTTGGACAAGATTATTTCAGAGAAGGCTAAGCAGGAGCAGATTAACTCCATTGGGAACCAGCAACAAAAGCACCCTGCTGGGACTAATCAGGTCAATGGTGTAGAAGGTCAAGAGCAGTTATGCTTCATCAATGCTAATGGCACATGGTATAGGAAAGATCCCAACTTCCAATACCAAAACAACTACCAGCAACGACCTTACTACAACAATCAACAAGGAGGTTACCAAGCCGACCAGTCTAGTCTTCCCCAAGGAAGCTCTTCTCAAGCTCAGGCTCAAAGTTCAAATTTTGAGTCCATGTTCAAGCAACTCTTAGAAGCTCAAGAAAGAAATGCTAAGAACATTGGTGATGAGTTCAAGAACATCCATGCCAAGATTGATGGAACCTATTCTGACCTCAACAACAAGTACATGCAACTTGCCTCTCATCTCAAAGATTTGGAGAGCCAGGTTGCTTCTATGTCTTTATTCTCCAAGATCCCAATGGGATCTCTACCAGGAAAACCAGAGGAAAATCCCAAGGAATCTTTCAATGTCATCCTCTCTACTACTTCTTCAAAGATTGAGATGTGCACTCATGAGAAAGAGAATGATGAGATTGAAATGTTTGGAACTGAGTTTGGGGATTTTGAGAGATTTGTTGTGGCCACAGCTGAAGCACATATTCTGAGGAATGCTGCCAAGAAGGCTGAGGTAAAGAGTCTACAGCAAGCTGAGTCTAGAGCTGAGACTCCAACTATGAAGAGAGCAGACAACAAGCTGAAAGAAGTGAAGCAGGAAGACACTGAGTTTGAGCTGTCACCGTATGATAAGCTCCCCTTTCCCCAAAGAGTTCTCACCAAATCTCAAAAGAAGGTGATCTCAAAGTTCAGGAAAGATCTTAGTGATATTGGAGTCAAGCTTCCAGAGATATCAGGTATGCGTGAAGCTCATGTCCAGATGATGCTCATCAAGGACATTCAAGACCACCAGGCTGAAGTAGCTGAGCTTTTGGACATCTCCATTCTGAAGATTGATCCACCAACCCCTCAAAAGTCCCTCCCTAAGCTTGAGTCTCAAGGGAAGTTCACCTTGTCTTGCTCTCTTGGTAAACTAACTATGGATGATGCTCTTGTTGATAGTGGTGCTAGTGTAAATGTCATCTCCCTGGATATGGTGAAGAGTCTTGGGTTTGAAAGCATGGAACCAGATACTATTCCTCTCACCTTTGGGGATTCTTCTTCTACAACCCACTTGGCATAATCAAGGACTTCCCCTTGAAGATTGGATCCTGCACCATACCTATTGACCTCACTGTTTTGAAGATGGCATCTTAAGAAAGAGTCCCTGTGGGAACCGAAATTCACACCGTCGATTTTAATGAATAAGATTGCGGAGGAAAGCAAAGTTAACCCGACTTTCCCTGAAGGTCCGGATTCTCTGCGACAGCCAACGAAAAGTGACCGAATAAATGCGGAAAAGGTTTTGTTTAGATTTGGGACTGGACCATAAGAAAGGCTGCCTACGTACCCCTTTCGAGGATCAAGTTGGACGTAGTTCAGTTTAGAAAGAGTTGAACAAGAGATCGAACCGTCTGGGCGGGTTCGTCTAGTATGAGCGTTTGTCATAGAAACAGGCATGTCGAAGATAACGCCCAGGGTTTCTATGTGCTGAGCTCTGAAGTAAAAGAATTGTCCGATCCTTCCGAGAGGAGCGGAGATTTGTGAGCAGGAGGCGGCCAGACGTTCTAGGGTCTGCCTTGCTAGTCTAACCACCTAAATTCTAAGTTCTATCAGCTAACAGGAGCTCTCTAGGTCTCCAATCTAGGATTTTCGGATCCCTTTCTCCTCTGCTCTTGCTCTCCTTATATACTCACTTCTAGGTCGGTTTGCCTTAGGATGATGGACCTCGACTTTGGGCCCAAGTTTATCTCTTCAGAAAATATTCCATTTTCGTCGATCTTCGTAATTATCCTCGAGTTTTCCCCTATTTCTCGGTGACTTGATGTTTATTCGATGTTCGGGAAATTGGATAAACCGTCATAGTCTGATTGGGCCTAAATTTTTAAAATCGTAAGTAAGTCCGTGGACTTTTCTTAAGTCGTTGAACGTTGTATACGATTTCTCGGAAAGACTATCTTTCTCGTAAAATAAACCGTATAGCCTAAAGGATCGATGTTCGAGTTAATCGATCTTGTTTTACACGATATCCTCTACGAGAAATCAAACCTTTCTAATTTTTGTCGTAAAACATCGAGGATGATTCCAATCGAGTCGAATCGAGAGGTGTTAATTCCGTAGCTGTGATCGTATCAAACCCTCGAGGATTGATCCAAGGAAGCCAAGATGGGATCAGACCGAGCATGATGGGACCGAGACCAGGACGAGGACCGTCGACCGGCACCAGGGGGCTTGCCGCCGGCGCCAGGCCGTCTTGCATCACGCTTGCCGCCGGCGCCAGGCCGACTGGCGTCACGCTTGCCGCCGGCGCCAGGGGGCTTGCCGCCGGCGCCAGGCCAGCTTGCGTCACGCTTGCCGCCGGCGCCAGGGGGCTTGCCGCCGGCGCCAAGCCGGCTGCGTTGCGCTTGCCGCCGGCGCCAGGCCGGCTTGCGTCTCGCCTGCCGCCGGCGCCAGGGATTCTCTGCCGCCCGTGGTTTCTCCGTCGCCCGATCTTTCCCCTGTTAGCCGTTCGTGCGGGAAATCTTTGAGTTTGGAAGGATCTTTAGCCGTTGATTTCGAGATAACCGTTTTTTAACCCAACATTTAGCCCCCCAGCTCGTAAGATCGGAGACGATTTTGCGGGCGAATGATTCGAGTTTTCTGAAAATCGAAATTTTTGGCTAAGGATTCTTTTCAGCAATAAATCTACGTCATCATCCCCTTTTTTTATGATGATGATACTTACCCTTCTTTTGCGGACAGTTTGTGTTGCCGATTGACGGAATGCTTGGCGAGTGTGGGTCGGATGTCATTCGTCTATCGAAGGAGCTGGAGTCGTCACAGGAAGCGCTGAAGCGTACTGAGGCTGCACTGCAGACCGTCGAGGACACCCATGCTGCTCAGACGTCCCAGCTTGAGGTTCGTATCAACGACCTTGAGCGTGACCTTGGGAAGACCGCGAGTTCACTACTCAAGGTGAAGAAGGAGAAGAAGAGCAAATCCTCGGAAGTCCGCCGCCTTCAGCAGAAGATACAGACTCATGAGGAGAGGGACGCCCATAGATCCTCGGAGGTTGCCGATGCTCGTGACGACTTCTTTGGTCGTCTGACGAGGATGGCCATCCTGTTTGAGTCCTTCATAGCTGTCCGCCAGAGGGACTTGGCTTTAGCGGGGATCGAGGGGAGTCTGAGCGAGCTCGAGTTGCTTCGGGGTAACGAGGCCCCGTCTTTGGATACGGAGGAAGCCAGACTATCGTCCTGTAAAGGAGAGTGGGAGACCTCCGAGGGAGACTTCGATTCGATCCTTGCCGGCCTGCAGGCCGAATGCACCCTTGCGCCGACCTCCGAGGACTCAGAAGATCAGGAGCGCGCGGGAGAGGATTGCGAGGCTGGCGCGGACGAGGCGGGTAGTGGCGGTGTGACCGAGGGAGGCGACGGCGAGGCTGTCCCTATCGCGGTGAGTTTGAGGATGAAGGTGACGCTCCTGGGAGCGTCTAGGTTTATCAATCTCTTCGGGGATTTCGTTTTATATGTGTTTCGGCCGTTAAGAGGCCATGATGTATTTACCGGCACTGGCCGTTGGTGGCTTCGAATCCCTGCCCCTTTTTGGGGCTTTGTTTGAACTTTTGCAGTCTCAATCTATGAAACGTTTTTCGATTTTTTATGAACTTCAGTTTTTTCGAAGTATGAGAAAGAGGGTGTGAGTTGTCGTCTCATTCCTAGTTCCCTGATGATCACCGTACCTATTGTTTGCATAAAGCGAGATTTTCCACGGTTTACCGATTTACGCGAAAAGTTTGTGAAACGAATAGGCTTAAGTGAAGAGACAAATTTTTGGATCTCGTATACCATACTATGTCTGTGAGATGTCAAGATCCAGCGTGGCTGGGTTTAGGGCAAGACATAGGTTTACTCTCGGACTGAGGCTTTGCGATGACAAATCGGCTTTCGTTTTGCCTGTTTGCGATTTTAACCTGACTCGTACCGTTTAAAATCCACGAATTGTTGTCGGCTTATATGATTTTTCTGGGCGTGAGTCGAGCTACTTCCTTTACGAAGAGCTAAACCAAAATTTGGATTTCTTGTATAGCGCGCTATGTTTATCCTTGTCGGATGTAAGAGAGCCTACCCTTTTAAAGGCGGCTATTGTCTGTTTAGGACGTTAGAGTTCGTTTGTTGTGATCAGCAACAAAGAAATGATGCCAGTTTAGAGGCATGTTACCGTTTAGAGGTGTGTTTGTATGTTTTGAGTTCTAGAGACGAGGATTTCGTCTGGAACGTTTTGAGGAAAAGAATTTCCTTCGAGCGTTAGCGACGTCTCGCAGTGCCGAAGGTCGAGTTTTCCTTGTGCCGCATTTCGTGGTTGAAATGTTCGCGGGATTGGAGATGTTTTGCGAATGTTCGCAGCCAGAAACTGTTGTTTCGGTTTGGACGCAGGACCAAGGGGTCGCGTAAGTTTGACCCAGGGAGAAGCGTCTACATTCACAGTGCTTCGTGAAGTGTTGGCCTTCCGGGATTTGATTGTATATATTTAAGGATGACTCATATAACTGTTGGAGCCTTGTCACGAGTGTTTCTTTTCATGCAGTGTTTACGGGGCGTATAGAACTTAATCGGTTGACGATAAGTTTAAATCTTCCGTTAACCATATGGTTGTTAGGACTGAGCTTTGGTATGAAGAGTTTATCGTATGATTTCCGATTCTGGGTTATACGACAAATTGCTTGCGTAATAGTCACTTGGCGTTCTATGAACAAATCGTGGATTGTTGTTTTTAGCCGTTAAGTGATTGGAGCGGTGGTCGCTCAGTAGCTTTGGATTGGCATGGAGGCTAGATTCAGCCGTATTGCCAAGGAAGTTGTTGGTAAACGATCAGACCATGACCCTTATTAAGGTCATGTTAGTTTACGATTGTCCTTAATGGGGATGCCGAATTCAGGTCCGGGCTTTACGGAAATGCGTAGTTGGCCGAGGGCCAAATAGCGTTTGCCGAGATAGACATGCCAAGCATAGCGGAGTTTTCTGAGTTATGGCTGATGGCTTTTAGAAACGATCTTCCACTTTTGGTCTCAGTTATACGATGAATGGTTCGTATAAATTTTTTTTGTTGCATGAAAATCGTTTCATTTTACCCGAGGAGGACAAAGTTTAAGGGATCGACACAGGACACGTGCGGGTTCGCCTGCGTGATTATTTCCTGCTCGGACGTAACCGCGGAGAATGAAAGCAGGAGCCAGAAACCTTGTGGAGCAAAAACTGTCTATGACAGTTACCCGTTGGACCCATTATGTTTATTTTACGAAAGTTGCTTTGTATGAATTGACTCGACCATACAGAGGATTTTTCGTAAAAGTGATGTAAGAGGGGGTTTTCGCAAAGGTAACCGGAGAGCGTTTCTCACAAATTACTTGCGATATTCGCGACCACGGATTATGTTTTCCTCATTCACTTTTGCGTACTGCGAAATCGTTTTGCATGAGACCGATCATGTTTTTTCCATAGGCTATTTTGTTTTAAAATGTTCTTGTTATACGAAAGTAATGGATGACCGGTTTCATGGAGATAGAAAATCGCAGATTGTTAAGGTAGCGATGTTTCCGCGGATTATACGGGAGATGTTTCCGCTATGATTTCGACCTTTGGACGAAAGCTGCTTCAAACTACTCATGGAGTTTTACCGAAGGTTATTTCGTTATTTTCATAGTTCACCGTCGTGCTATTAGTCTGACGTTGGTACATGTTTCTAGTCGCGAGTTTGCGACGAGAGGTAACGTAGAGTTTTCAGGACTATGGTTGTAACGGTTGGGCTATGCCGCTAGTGTTTTTTAGACGAATCTTATTGCTGCGAGAGTTTGCTTTGTCAAAAGCGTTGTCTTGATGCTGAAGCAAAAAGTTTTAGAAGATGGGATTATACGGGTATAGTATACGTACCTACTTTCCTTTTCTTTTTACGAAAGAAAACAGGTTAGCCGTTCTTTCGAAGGCTTTTGTACGTTTTTTCTTTCTTTTAGGAAGCGGGATGAGTATGCTCTAGAACGCGTGGCGATCGTTTCTCGATTTTTCGAGAGACTAGATCGGTTTGCATGTTCTGCCTGGACAATCAAGGAACGATGGAACAAGACTGGAAATTTTTCCTAAGACTTAGCTTGCTAGACTATCCACCTAGGTCCTAAGTTCCCCAAAATTCTACGGCAGTTTTCAAGACGTTTTTGTTCCTATCCTACGAAGAATTAAAACCTTTACAAAAAATTTCGAGAAAATAGTCTTCGAAGGTTTCGGCATTTCCGAAGGAATCCCATTTCCTCGTATAGTCGAGATGATTGGTGTTTAGAATATCCGTGATCGTTTAATACGATGAATCGAAATCCATTCATCATTCGAACCTTTTATGGTCTTCCGAGATTTCTCGAGTATCGGGATCGAGATGGACTTGGATTCGTAGACTTCCCGTCTTCGAGGGTTTAAGTAATAAGGCTTCGAATTAGATTCTAGAATATGAGCTTTGTTAAACAATCGAGAAGGCTTTGCGAAAGAATCGTCGTGTTTCTCGAACAATCCGAACATGGGTTTAAGGGACCAAGATGTTGCCGTTGCCCGAGATCACGAAACGATTGCACGGATGAGCGCCAGGACCCCTGCCGCCGGCGCCAGACGGGAGACGACAGGCCTGCCGGCGCCAGACGGGAGAGGACGAGCCTGCCGCCGGCGCCAGGTGCGGCCCGGTCGGTCTGCCGCCAGCGCCAGGCGCGGCGCGGTCGGTCTGCCGCCGGCGCCAGGCACGGCGCGGTCGGTCTGCCGCCGGCGCCAGGCACGGCGCGGTCGGTCTGCCGCCGGCGCTAGGCGCGGCGTGGTCGGTCTGCCGCCGGCGCCAGGTGTGGCGTGGTCGGTCTGCCGCAGGCGTCAGGCGTCCTACCGCCGGTGCCGTGTCCTGCGTCCGCCGATGCTGCTGTTGCTCGACTTCGTCGATCCCCGGGGCTCACAATCCGTTCGTGCCTTCCCGTAAGTTCGTCGAGTCGGAAACAATTTCATGTCTCTGTTTCTTCGTACTTCCCTAAATTGACAGGTGCGCTGTGTATATTTTTGAAAAGTCTATCAAGCGTTATGAATAGATGTTTCCGACTCAACGTGGCAGAATCAGATTGCGTTTTATGTACCTAAGGGATTTTACGAAATCGTTGAAACAAAAGACGGAGAAGCATGCTAAGAGGGAGCAATGGACAGGATATTATTCGGGTGAGGTTCTTAGTTCGTCAAGCCATGAGCGAACTGGTCAAGTCTCAGACCTTGTTGTTTGATATGATTTTGTTTCACTTTACGAATGATGTTTCGTAAAATATTGCCGAGTTTGATCTTACGGAAGTTGTTTCCGTAAGATGTTACCGAATTTTAATATCCGACACTCTCGCTCCAGAGAGCTGTAATTTTGTTCTTAAACTTAATCAGAAATTCTCTCGTTTCCGTAGGATTGATCAAAAGGAGTTTTGGGTAGTTTTCCGAAAGTAAACTTAGCGGATAAAAGTCGAGAGTTCGCAATGGCGCGAAAATTTTTAGATTTCAGAAAACGTCTTAGTTAACCGCTTTAGGTTTTGAGTAGGTTTATAGAAATCAACTCTGTTCTTCTCAAACTGGTCAAGAAGGACCAGGCTGGCCATATTGCAAATTGGTCGAGAGAGACCGAACTTGTCGTACGGCTAGCTGGTCGAGACAAACCGAACTTGTCGTATGGCTAACCGGTCGGGACAGTCGGAGTTTTGGCCTCCCTTGGGTGGTTCGGACAGTTGGGAAGCATTCGTAAGCTCTTTTCCCGTTTCGTCGTTTGCTTCCCGAGAGTTGTTCAGAAGAAGTACGGCAGTGGGAATTGGTGACCCGATTTGCCGTGCTTCTATTCTGCGAGTAATCTAGGGTTTCCCCAAGGTTTCGAGGAGAATAAGTTTTACTTTTCTGAGAGGTTCTCGAAAGAAACGTTGCGATTTCTCTAACTTGGTAACAACACGAATTTTTGGGGTTTGATAGATTTTATCGTTGCCCTTTCTGTTTAGATAGAGAAATTGCGCAGAAAGCTGCGGCTAGATTTTGAATTTGCTCGAGCACCGTGGCGTTTGCGTAAGTGTTGGCCGTAGGAACAGTCGCTGCTGGAGTTGTATTACCATCGTTGACGCAAACTGCAAGTTTTTCTTTCATATTTCCGGACATCGGTTCGATCAAGCGCTTTGCGGCCGTATGAGTAAGAGTAATCCGTCCCCCCCTCCTTCTAGCGCCAAACTGTGGGAACCGAAATTCACACCGTCGATTTTAATGAATAAGATTGCGGAGGAAAGCCAAGTTAACCCGACTTTTCCTGAAGGTCCGGATTCTCTGCGACAGCCAACGAAAAGTGACCGAATAAATGCGGAAAAGGTTTTGTTTAGATTTGGGACTGGACCTTAAGAAAGGCTGCCTACGTACCCCTTTCGAGGATCAAGTCGGACGTAGTTCAGTTTAGAAAGAGTTGAACAAGGTTCGTCTAGTATGAGCGTTTTTCATAGAAACAGGCATGTCGAAGATAACGCCCATGGTTTCTATGTGCTGAGCTCTGAAGTAAAAGAATTGTCCAATCCTTCCGAGAGGAGCGGAGATTTGTGAGCAGGAGGCAGCCAGACGTTCTAGGGCCTGCCTTGCTAGTCTAACCGCCTAAATTCTAAGTTCTATCAGCTAACAGGAGCTCTCTAGGTCTCCAGTCTAGGATTTTCGGATCCCCTTCTCCTCTGCTCTTGCTCTCCTTATATACTCACTTCTAGGTAGGTTTGCCTTAGGATGATGGACCTCGACTTTGGGCCCAAGTTTATCTCTTCAGGAAATATTCCATTTTCGTCGATCTTCGTAATTATCCTCGAGTTTTCCCCTATTTCTCGGTGACTTGATGTTTATCCGATGTTCGGGAAATTGGATAAACCGTCATTATCTGATTGGGCCTGAATTCTTAAAATCGTAAGTAAGTCCGTGGACTTGTCTTAAGTTGTTGAACGTTTTATACGATTTCTCGGAAAGACTATCTTTCTCGTAAAATAAACTGTATAGCCTAAATGATCGATGTTCGAGTTAATCGATCTTGTTTTACACGATATCCTCTACGAGAAATCCAACCTTTCTAATTTTTGTCGTAAAACATCGACGATGATTCCAATCGAGTCGAATCGAGAGGTGTTACCTCCGTAGCCGTGATCATATCAAACCCTCGAGGATTGATCCAAGTAAGCCAAGATGGGATCAGACCGAGCAAGATGGGACCGAGACCAGGACGAGGACCGAGACCAGGACGAGGACCGTCGATCGGCGCCAGGGGGCTTGCCACCGGCGCCAGGCCGTCTTGCGTCACGCTTGCCGCCTGCACCAGGCCGGCTTGCCGCCGGCGCCAGGCCGAGTGGCCGCCGGCGCCAGGCCGGCTTGCGTCACGCTTGCCGCCGGCACCAGGGGGCTTGCCGCTGGCGCCAGGCCGGCTTGCGTCACGCTTGCCGCCGGCACCAGGGAGCTTGCCGCCGGCGCCAGGCCGGCTGCGTTGCGCTTACCGCCGGCGCCAGGCCGGCTTGCGTCTCGCCTGCCACCGGCGCCAGGGATTCTCTGCCGCCCGTGGTTTCTCCGTCGCCCGATCTTTCCCCCGTTGGCCGTTCGTGCCGGAAATCTTTGAGTTTGGAAGGATCTTTAGCCGTTGATTTCGAGATAACCGTTTTTGACCCCAACAGTCCCTTTGATCCTTGGCACTCCTTTCCTCAGAACCGTTGGAGCTTGCATTGACTTTCCCAACAAGAAGGTCACCTTAATGCATGTCAACAAAGCTATCTCCTATCCTCTCCAACCTCCATTGGAATCAGACTATTGTGGGACAATCACTTGTGATGCACAAGCTGTTGAGAAGCCCCAAGATGAAGTGGTTGTTTGTAAGAAAGAAGGTCTTGATGGAGAGTCTTCTAAGGAGTTGTGTGTTGAGCACTTGGAAAGTGCTAAAAGAGAGGGGATGGGTGGAGCCTCAAAGGCCACTCATGGCAAGAGGAAGATAGTGAAAGAGCCTCATCCTCCACCTCTTGATTTGCTCCCACACACCCTCACTCTCCATCCAAAGCAGCTCAGAGATGGTGTCCTTGAGTACAAGATCAAGCATAAGGGCAGATCCACACCATTCTCAAGTGCTAGAGCCATCATCACCCCTAAACTCCAAGATGACCCAATCAAGCTTCAAGAGCTTCTCTCTCAGGTCCTCACCATCACACTTGAAGGTGGGAAGGATCCTCCTTCTCACTAGTTAAAGAGACAAGGTAGTCAAGCTAAGTGACTCAAAACAAGCTCGCTTGCGAGGAAGTCCCATGGTTATCCTTGTACACAGCTTTGCAATTTCAAATTTTCTTGTTTTTAATAAAAGTGGTCAAGATTTTCAGGTTGAGCCAAGCACTAGAGGAGAGAAGAAAGGTGGTGAACCACCTAAGCCTTATGATTGCCATGTAGCAGCCTCCTCTAGTTGCTATGAACCAAGCCAGCTCCTAGTCCTGACACAAGCACCACGCCCAAATCTCCTTATGTGGTATCACTCCAACCCTTCTTGTATATACATTTGCTTTTATCTTGTTGGGGTATCTCCTTCTCTCTTACTCACACAGAGACTGTGTGATTTATGTGTTGGGGAGGTACCGGATATTTGATCATGTTTGCTTTGTGATTTTGAGTCTCATGCATTGCATTGAACATTCATATTTGCATAGAAAAATCCAAAAAATTTTAAATTTTTGAATCATGTAGATTGCATCACTTGCATCCTTAAGATTGAGTCTAGAGCATATAGGTTGCATTCATTTGCATATGGAGCATTGCCTTGTAAAGAACACTTGTTTGCACTGAATTTGGCACCCTAGTTAAACATTTCATAAGCATCTTTTGAAAAGCTTGCATGCTTTGAGCCTTGAAAACTCTTCTTGAAACTTGCTTGCTTGCTTGATATTGGCATTGTTCTTAAGACCAGCTCCATCCTGAACTTAGACTTGAATGAACTTAATCTCTCTTGCATATGGGAATTTGCATACTTAGTCATGGATCTCATACACATTTGGGTTATGTTTTCCCATTGTACCACTCTTTGTTAACCCAAATGGCACTTCCATACCTTTGAACCCTATCCATTCCTTGAAGCCTACATTGATTTGCATGAGTGAGGCCTCTTTTGATAGCTTGTCATGTGCAAAATCTTGAGAGTATTGGGAGCGACATGGATTTGTTCTCATCTCTTGCTAGCATAGGGTCATCATTTGAGCTAGATTCTAGGATGGTGAGTGCGGTCTTTGTTACTTAATGGTTTATATCTTGGGTTGGAAATGTGACAATGTTGAGATTGATGAACAAAGAAAGTATTGAGAAAGAAAAGCCCTAGGGACCTAGAATAGAAAGACAAGAAGCTCTTGATTGTTGTTTTTGACCTTCCCCCTCATGTATATATTAAAAAAAAAAAGAAAAAGAAAAAAAAAATGAAAAAAAAGAAAGATTCAATAAGCTAGTGGGGAAGGAGAAACTAAAAAAGATTAGAGCTTAGAAAAGTGAATAGAGGTCCTTAGAGGTTGAATCATGAGAAAGAAAATGTTCATTGGGTGAGTGATGTGAGTATGCTTTTCACTTTTGGGTTATGGGATGAATAAAAGGGGTGTAGATCTTGTAATCACTTAGGAATTGGGTAGAATGATGAGGATGGATCCATGTATGCATAAATTGCTCCTAGTCTTAGATAAACTTTTCATAATGATCAAGCTCCTTGATTTTTGAGTGATTGCCACCTTGAAATGATGCATCGAACCTTCCTTTTTATCCATATTAGACCATTTGATCACCTAGCCAAATGATTGAGATCATGTGCCTATTTTTGAGACTTCACCTTGTGTGTGTGTGTGTGAATCAACGTGAGGGCTGGTTAAGAGAACATGTTGGTTGATAGGCATTGCATCTTGTGTAGAGGCATAAGGGTAATTTGTTGTGATCCTGGTTGAGATGATCACGTCCCTGATGCTCTCCAATGATTGTGATGATGCAAATAAGCAGTGGGTTGAGTGATACTTCTAAGAGCTTGCGGAATGAACTCCCAGACTATCAGATTTGCTTGCAAGGTAAAGATCAAGGATCCGAAATACACTTAGAACAAGCTTGATCAAACCAGATTCAAAGAGAGATTTTATTAGAAAGAAGTTTGATGATTTTATTGATGAATTTCGTCCATAATATAAAGAAAAGAAGTTTGTACATGCACAGCTTCTTGGAAACACACAGAACAATAAATGCAAACAAAGACTAAAGTTCAAATTTATTTGATAGGCTCCCCTCCTTCTTGCTGGACGACATTTAGGATAGAAATGGGCCTGGGTTTCATCAAGAGGCTTTTGTGTAAGTGTTGTGTCCAAGCCTCATTAAAAACCTTGTTTGGAAAACCCATTGGGACAAAACCAAACCAAGGAAAAGAGTGCAAGTCACAACACCTCTCTTGATGAATGTCTTAGATGGCTTGAATCACAACCAGAGTAGTTGGATAAGCACACTCTAGACTTCCATGGATAATGTGTAGAAGTTGATGAAGAGCTTGCTGGAGTTTTGCTTGTCTGGCTCTAGTCATTGGACCAAGTGGTACAATTAAATCCTTGTTCCTTATTTCCTTAAGTTTACGCTGCTCCATGGTTCCTTCTTTATCCTCGTCTGACCATCTGGACTTGACCGTAGCAGCATTGTCATCTTGCTCGATCAGGATCACATCATCCTCTCCCACTTGAGAAGGATTTGACCTCAAATCCGTTTCTTCTTGCAAGCCTCTCTGATAGGCATTGTTGCTGATTGGTTCTGTTATGTAGAAGGGACTGATCCATTTGGCTCTCCTTACTCCTGATGCATTCCTCAAACCTGATACATTGAAATAAAACAAGTTAGCACATGCGAAATCATCATAAAGTAAGAGTCTTATCCCAAATTTGTGTTTTCTCGGTTTTGGCTTGTATGTTGCGTCTGGAGGTGCTTCTTTGATGAGGATAAATCAAGTGACGTCATGATGTGTCTCCTGGTTCAGATCAGGTGGCTTGAATCACTTGTCTTCCTTACGCTTGTTCCTTCTCCTTGTATGCTTCAAAGCTTCTTTATAATTTGCACATGGCTCTTTTGACAAAAACAAGTGCATCATATCTGTGTAATCAATAAAAGAACTCTTGAAAACATAACCACTTACCTTAGCATGCTCACCTGGTCGCCATAGATAGGTTTGAGATGTTCTAGACGCAAAAAAATTCAAACAAAGCAAGGACAGGATCACCCGATTTGTAGAACCCATAACTCTTTCACCTGAGAATCTTTGGACATGATTCCAATTTGACGTGAGACCCTGATGAGTTAAGTTTCCATTGCAGTCGAGTTTGTGGCTTAATTCCATTTGGCTGCTGAGATATGATCCTCGGACTGCTCCTATGTCAAGGCTGGCGGCTAGACAGTTTGATTGTTGCATCTCCAACTTAGCCAAGGACTCATCATTGCTAGTTTGATCATTATATCCCTTCCTTTCACCTGTACCTTTCTCATCTTGTTTTGGACAAGTCAATTGAGTTATCATGTCAAAGAAAGTATTGTAGACCAGAATGTCTCCAAAGCACAAAACAGTATGATTCCTCCATCTATTATGCATATCAAAGAAAATATTGCAGACCCAAATGTCATCAAGAATCAAGTTCACACATTCAGAATCAGTGATCTTTAGTTTCAATTGTGCAGCAGGTTTATCAAAGAAAGTGTTATACACTAGAATATCATCAAAGAAAAATCTTATACGTTTAGAATCAATTTCAGCACACAAACAATCAAGCTCAAACTCAGAGATATTTGCAGACTTCTCAATTTCAAACCTAGTATCAAAATGTTGCAATTTTTGTTCATGCAGCTTCCTAGGTTCTTTAAAGACATAAGCAGAAGCAAAAGAATTATCAATGTTCACTTCATGCACATGGAAGCTCATAACAAAACTTCTTTCTTCAGATCTAGCAAATGAATCACAAGGTTTAAAACAGAAATCAGAGTGTTTCAAATCAAGCTCTAAAACCTTTTCATAGTGACTAAAACTTTTGCTATGTTTCAGAAAATGATCAAGATTCAAAACATGACCAGAAATGTGGTTATTATCAGTTTGAAAACGTTTTTGATCAAAGAGAATTTCTGGTTTAATTTCTTTAAAAGATTTAAACATGTTATCAAAAACAAATTTTGAAACACAAAAATCTTTTCTTTTTCCAAGACCAAAACGTTTTATGTCTTCAGTACTCACTTTAACAAACATTTCAGGCACAGAAGCAACCATATTAAACCCCTTACAGTGCTTTTGCAGGTCATAAGACAAGGTTTCAGGAATAGTTTCAGACTGCAGGCTGTTCTGCTGTTCCAAGTCTTCTCTTTGTGTTAATTGCTCTGGTTCTTTTTCTGCTGAGTCTTCTTTTGCAACCTGTGACACTGAAACAAGGCTACTCGGTTGCACCGGTTTAAGACAAATTAGTTCATCAAAAGAATTACTGAAATTAAATTCAGACTGAGATAAGAAAAGAGAACACTCTTGTTCTGTCTCAGACTTCTCCTTTTCCTTAGATGTTTCAGTTTGGACTTCTTGAATTGATGCAGCTAAGTCTGATTGTGCAGCTGAGACTGGTTTTGCAACTTTGACATCTGAGACAGTAGTAACTGGTTCTTGATGCTGTGCTTCAATGGATGGACGTGCTGTGTTGGTCCTTTTGAGCTGGTTCCTCACATTCTGCATCACTTGTAACAACTGCTTTTTATCCTCCTCACTGAACCAAGAATGTTTATCATCCATAGAAGGCTTATGTACTGTTTTCTCCATTCTGAAACAAGTTGGTGTCTTGCTGGTTGAAGCAACTCCAGTGGATGGACGTGGTTTCTTACTGTCATGTGGTTTCTGAATTGAGATTGAAGCATAGAACTTTGTCTCAAATGGTTGGTTTCGATCTGTGCTCCACTTGTCTCTTTCAAACATTCTTTGTTGTGAAGTTTCTTTGATATCAACATCATGCTTCTGGTTTCTTTCAAACTGACCATACCCTCTTTGCTTGTATTCATCTCTGGATGATCTGCTTTTCCTCAGCTGCTGTATGTCTTGTCTGAGTTTTCCAAACTTATCGTTGAAGACTTGACTCATTCTGGCCGTAAACTCTTCAATCAATAACTTGTCATTCTTGCTGAATTCTTCCTTCTGCTCCTTCACCATGGTACCTGAGACAGGAAAAACAAAACCCAGTAACTAGTTCTAATGGAAACAGACAATCAGAAATAAATATAACACAGATTCATTGTCCGTTGATACTCAGAAACAGATCACTGCAAAACGAAAAATTTCTGATCAAGGATGTGAAGAGACTAAACACAGAAATAAGATAAAAGAACCCTAATTCTTCTTCTTTTTTTTTTTTTTGCGATTTCGTGAATCTAGTCAGGTTATTTAGCAATTTTAACACTTGTTCTAGGTAGTTCTGACCCTAATAAGCACGTTTCTAACAAGATCTTGACTTTAGAACAGATCTGATAACAGAATACGAAAAGTCTAAAATTTGCAGAACTGGAAAAACACAACCTGGTGATGGAGATCTGCTCTGATACCACTTGTTGTGATCCTGGTTGAGATGATCACGTCCCTGATGCTCTCCAATGATTGTGATGATGCAAATAAGCAGTGGGTTGAGTGATACTTCTAAGAGCTTGCGGAATGAACTCTCAGACTATCAGATTTGCTTGCAAGGTAAGGATCAAGGATCCGAAATACACTTAGAACAAGCTTGATCAAACCAGATTCAAAGAGAGATTTTATTAGAAAGAAGTTTGATGATTTTATTGATGAATTTCGTCCATCATATAAAGAAAAGAAGTCTGTACATGCACAGCTTCTTGGAAACACACAGAACAATAAATGCAAACAAAGACTAAAGTTCAAATTTATTTGATAGGCTCCCCTCCTTCTTGCTGGACGACATTTAGGATAGAAATGGGCCTGGGTTTCATCAAGAGACTTTTGTGTAAGTGTTGTGTCCAAGCCTCATTAAAAACCTTGTTTGGAAAACCCGTTGGGACAAAACCAAACCAAGGAAAAGAGTGCAAGTCACAACACCTCTCTTGATGAATGTCTTAGATGGCTTGAATCACAACCAGAGTAGTTGGATAAGCACACTCTAGACTTCCATGGATAATGTGTAGAAGTTGATGAAGAGCTTGCTGGAGTTTTGCTTGTCTGGCTCTAGTCATTGGACCAAGTGGTACAATTAAATCCTTGTTCCTTATTTCCTTAAGTTTACGCTGCTCCATGGTTCCTTCTTTATCCTCGTTTGACCATCTGGACTTGACCGTAGCAGCATTGTCATCTGGCTCGATCAGGATCACATCATAATTGATAGGCCTTGTGAAGCTAGAGCATAATAAGAGAGTTTTGTTCATGCTATTTGCTATGTTTCTTTAGGATGTCAAGTTGAGTTCTTTAAGTGTTTCTTTTGGCTTTGCTCCCATCTTTGTATCTCTCCTCCTTGTGTTTTGAAAAATTTACGTGAGGACAAGTAAGGTCTAGTGTGGGGGAGTTGATGTCTTGCATATTTACATGTTTTTAGCATTCATATCTTATGAATTTTGATCATATAATTTAGGCATTAGGCATCTTTAGGCTCATTATTGCATTCATAAGTCCTTATTAGGTGTTGGAGTGTACTTGGGAGTTATTGGAGGTGTTTGGGAGTATTGTGATCAAAAAGGGGGTGAAAGATGAACATGGACGGAGGCCTTAGAAATATCTTCTGAAGTTAAGTTTTGGTGGAGACATAGCAGTTTGAGTTAGCTTTCCAATGGAAGTGGTTTCAAGTCATTTGGAGCCATATTGGAGAAGTTATGATTGATTCATTGGAAGCATGTCAAGACACCTGACCTGGACACCCGACCTGGACACCCGACCTAACCTACCCGCACGGGTTGGGCGAGAGATGATGGACGCCAGGGAGTGTACCCAGCCTCACACACCCGGGATAAGAACCCCGCACGGCTCCACACACCCGGACAAGACCACCCGACTACCAGCACCCGCACGGGTTGGACTGAAGCTTGGACGAGGACTGCACGCGGCCTGGCACACGCTGCCTGAGAGACCCGCACGGCTGACATACGCGGCCTGGCATACGCGGCCTGAAGGACCCGCACGGCTCACATACGTGGCCAGCACATGCGGCCTGAAGCACCCGCACGGCTGGAAGGCTAGACGAGAGTCTGGTACGCGGGTCGGCATACACGGGTCGGACCTCGACCACCTGACCCGGGTGGTTCCAAAGCTTCTTCCTTTTGGCTTGATTCTGATTGGCTGAAGACTTAATGACCTCAAGGGCATTTTAGTAATTATTAATTATGTTTTTAAGGGCTTTCAAGCCTTGTATAAATACTCTTGTAATCTCTTTTGGAGATCTAACTTCTTTTCTCTCTAAAAACATAATAAGATTTTGAAGAAAGCTTGGATCTTTGATCCTTTTCATCTCATTTCTTTTGTGTTTACTAAAATATTTCTATCACTTATCATGTTTAACCTTGAATCATCCATGGTTTTAAGGCTTTCCATGTCTATTAGTGAGAAGATCTATCTAGGGTTCATGGGCTTGGGAGACTAAGGGTAATTAGGTGTAGATCTAAGATGTTCTAGGGTAGATCCTTCTTGATCCTTGCTTGTAGAGTGTTCTTCTTGCTATTTTGGAGTTGGCCTCTTCAAAATAGAACTATAGGCATTTCATGCCCGAAAGGTGTTCTATGAAATGCCTGAACCAACTCTTCAATGCTTTTAATATTCTTTACCAAAGAGATTTGTTGTTAAAGGTGTTAAGATAGCTAATGGACTAGTTCTTAATGATTTCTTTCATATTATTCAACCTAAGGGATTAGATGCTTCAGATATGTTAGTGAATGAGCATTCATCTAGGGATAGAGCTTGCTTAGGATTGTGTCTAGGCTTAAGGTGTTAGATTGATTGAAAGCTTGCCATCTTAGATTGAAACTTGATCACCCAAAGTCAATTCCCTTGTCCCAAGAACCTCGTTGCCTAATATTGAGAAGAAAGTTCACTCTTTTATTGCATTTTAAATATTTTCTTAGTTCATATTCATCTTCTTATCATGGTTGCACTTAGATTAAGCATAGACTTGCATTCCCTTTGCATTAGAATCACTTAGAATTGGATTGAAATCTTGTATACTACAACATTTGATTGGACCCTTGAAATCTTGTATCACTTAGAATTGGATTGAAATCTTGTATCATTTGATTGAAATCTTTTATCACTTAGAATTGGATTGAAATCTTGTATACTACAACATTTGATTGGACCCTTGAAAAGTCTATCATCAGTATGTCGGGTAATTGTAAGCTCGTTCCCTTGATGTAACCAACCGAGTTTGTAAGGAGATGGGTGAGGTTCAATCTCAAGATTAAGTTTCGGCACCGCTGATTCTACAATGACATTTTCGCTGCTGCCTTAATCAATAATAAACTTGCATACTTTCCCATTGATCGTACAGCGAGACGAGAACAGATTGTTGCGTTGAGGAAAGTCTGTTGAAACCTTTGGTGTGAGACACGTACGACGCATCATGAGAAGAGAACCCTCATCGGCTTCAAATTCTTCATCACCTCACTGATGTCAAAGTGAAGTGTGTTTCCCTTGCCAAGATGAAGCTCTATCTTTCCTTCCTTGACATTCACCACTGCTCTTGCTGGAGCCAAGAATGGTCTTCCAAGGATCAAGGGATCCTTTGTCTCTTCATCCATCTCAAGTACCACAAAGTCTGTGGGAATCTCACAATTTCCCACCATCACATGTAAATCCTCCAAAATCCCTATGGGAAGCTTCACAGAATGATCAGTGATATCTTTCATATTTACATGTTTTTAGCTATCATATCTTGTGCATTTTGATCATTTAGATTAGGCATTAGGCATCTTTAAGTTCATATTGCATTCATATGTCCTTATTAGGTGTTGGAACGATCTAAGAAGTGATTGGAGGTGTTTGGGAGCTTTGCGATTCAAAAAAGATGAAGAATGGAGTTTTGCCAAGGTCAGGACAAGCCAAACCATTATCAAGACCATTCCTTAGACGATACCAGGACGGCCGGGACGCAAGATAAATCAGGAACACTTACCCGGGTGCTTGGACGGACGAAGGATGGATGGCCGAATGTGTGGCTGGTTATGCTCGGGACTGAGCACCGCGCGGGATCGGACGGATATGGAGAGCTGTCTGGTGCGCGGCCTGGAGAGCTGTCTGGTGCGCGGCCTGCAGAGCTGTCTGGTGCGTGGCCTGGAGCGTGCGGGGCGCCATACCCGCACGGCTTGGACAAGAGCTGGACGCGTCTGATGCGCGGCCTGGAGTGCTCGGGAGAGAGAACCCGCGCGGGACACACCAGAAGCTGGACCGGACGCGCAGCCTAGAGTGCTCGGCCTCACTTACCCGCGCGGGACACACCAGGAACAGGCAGGACGGTGCGCGGGCTGAGGTGTGTGGGTCAGTACACCCGTGCGGGACAGGCCAGCGTCCGGATGATTCTGCTCGGGTCGGGACGCGCGGCCTGGCAAGGCCAGAGCACCCTGAGCGTTTTTGATGCTCCTCTCCTATTGGTCGAAGCCCATTTGATTCCAAGGACTTTTTAGTAATTTTTAATGATATTTTTAGGTTTTCTAAGCCTTGTATAAATACCTTTGTATCCCAAAGTTGGGACTTAACTTCTTTTCTCTAAAAACACTTTTAGATCTTGAAGAAAGCTTGGACCTTGGATCCTTTTTCATCTTATTTTCTTGTGTTTACTGGATTATTTCTATCACTAATCATGTTTAACCTTGAATAATCATTGGTTTTGGGGTTTTCCATGTCTATTTGTGAGTAGATCTATCTAGGGTTCATGGGCGTGGGAGACTAAGGGTGATTAGGTGTAGATCTAAGATGTTCTAGGGTAGATCCTTCTTGATCCTTGCTTGTAGAGTGTTCTTCTTGCTATTTTGGAGTTGGCCTCTTCAAAATAGAGCTATAGGCATTTCATGCCCGAAAGGTGTTCTATGAAATGCCTGAACCAACTCTCCTATGCTTTTAATATTTTTTACCAAAGAGATTTGTTGTTGAAGGTGTTAAAATAGCTAATGGACTAGTTCTTAATGATTGCTTTCATATTATTCAACCTAAGAGATTAGATGATTGAGATATGTTAGTGAATGAGCATTCATCTAGAGATATAGCTTGTTTAGAATTGTGTCTAGGCTTAAGGTGTTAGATTGATTGAAAGTTTGTCATCTTAGATTGAAGCTTGATCACCCAAAGTCATTTCCCTTGTCCCAAGAACCCCTTTGCTTCATATTGAAAAGAAAATTCACTCTTTTATTGCATTTTTTAGTATTGTATTAGTTCATAATCATCCTCACTCAATGGTTGCACTTAGATTAAGCATATATTTTCATTCCCTTTGCATTAGAATCACTTAGAATTGGTTCGACAATCTTTTATACTACATTTGATTAGGAGCCTTGAAAACTCCTTTCATTAATCAGAAAGCACCAAGGAGAGTCTACACTTCATGTATTGAGTAAACCCAAGCTTCTTGGCAAAAGATAAAGGCATGAGGCTGACACTAGCTCCCAAGTCGCATATGCATCTCTCAAACATTAAGGGCCCAATGGCACAAGGCAGAGTAAAGCATCCTGGATCCTCCAGCTTCTAAGGGATGGTCAATCTCTGGATAATGGCACTGCACTCATGAGTAAGAACCATCATACCCTCCATTTCTTTCTTCTTTGCAGCCACAACATCCTTCAAGAACTTGCTGTATTGAGGAACCAGAATGAAGGCATCAATGATGGGCATTGTGACTTAAACTTCACTCATTTGCTTCTCAAAGAGTGTGTTGTACTTCTCCAAAAGCCGCCTCTTGAATCTTTCAGGAAATGGTAGCTTTGGCTCATAGGTAGGAGGAACAAAAGAAGATTCTTTTGTTGGAGTAGCAACTTCACTCTCTTTCAATGTCTTCTTCTCTTCTCCTACTTTTCCTTTACCCTTGGCTTCAAAATTCTTTTCCCGAATTTCCTCATCAACTTCCTCATTCACAGTCACCACATCATCATCAATGTTGATGGCCACCTTCCCACCTTGTTTCTCATCATCCCTGAAGAGACTTCTAGGAGGCAACTCTCTACCACTTCTTAGGGTGATTGCTTTCATTGGCTCCTTGGTGTTTTTCTCAGCTTTTCCAGGTAGTGACCCTTGTTGGAGATTGGGCCGAGAGTTCATGGAGGCAAACTTGTTTTCCAAAGCTCTGAACTTGTTGTTGAGCTCATTGTAGCTCCCATCAATCCTTGAGTGGAGATGCTTCACCTCATTCCTGATGTTGGTGTCATTGCTAATTTGATTCTCCAATATCTTCTTCAGAAGAGCGTCAGTACTGCTTTCCTGTGGAGTAGAAGTGGAAGGGCTAGCTTGTTGGTGAGTAGATTGGTTCCCTTTGTTGGAGAAGCCTGGAGGGTAGCTCTGATTTGCTTGGTATCCTCCTTGTTGGTTGTTAGAGGGACCTGAAGAGTAGTTTTCCTTAGGCTGGTAACCACCTTGTTGATTGTTGGAGTATGGCCTTTGCTGATAGTTGTTGTACTGAAAGTTGGGCTCCTTCTTGTACCATGTCCCATTAGCATTTATAAAGCACAGCTCCTCTTGGCCTTCTAACCCATCTACCTCTTTGATCACAGCATGCTCCTCTTGGTTCTGATTTCCAACAAAACTCACCTTCTCCTGCTTAGCTTTATCTGAAATCAGCAGAGGCAAGATCTTATCCACCTTTTCTTGTAGAGCTTTCAGCTCCTTCCTTGTGTTTTGATCATCAGTTATGTTGCTTCTATCATGCTCCTCACCGTAGACTGAATCACATTGAGCCATGTTCTCAACCAATTCCTCTGCATTCTCTTTAGTTCTGCCCAAGAAGAAACCATTGCTGGCTGTGTCAAGTCTGCTCCTGAACTTTGGTAAAGCGCCTTTGTAGAAGGTACTTAGCAAACTTTCCTTTGTGAAGCCATGGTGTGGACATTTAGAACCAATATCCTTTGAATCTCTCCCACGCTTCACTAAAGCTCTCAAGGTTCATTTGCTGAACGCCAGAGATCTCATTCCTTATCTTGTCTGTCCTGGAGGTTAAGAAGAACTTGTTGAGGAAGGCTTTCTTGCACTCATTTCAACTAGTGATAGAGTCACTTGGAAGAGCCCTCTCCCATTGGTGAGCCTTGTCTCCTAGAGAGAAAGGGAACAGCCTGAGCTTGAAATAATCTTTAGAGACTCTATTAATCTTGGACAGGCCTGACTTGATCTCAAAGTTGTTGTTCTGCACAGCTGGTGCTCTGATACCCACCCTATGACCATGTATGTGAGGTTGGTCATAGGTCCCAATGTTATGAGCTTGGCGCTGTGGATGTTGTGGTGGAGCTCTCTCTGGTCGAAAGTTGTCAGCTCCTAGACCATTCCCCCTTAGGCAGCTCCATCTTGAGGTAGGTTCTCCATATCAAACCCCAACCTATGCAAGTGAGCCTGTTGCTCTTCTTCTCTTCTCTTTCTTGCTATCTCCCTCTCAATTGCAGCTATGTCTTCAACTCCTGGAACTAGGCTTGACGAACCTTTGCTCCTCAAGTTCACACACCTGAAATGCAAAGGGAGAGGAAGAAGGAGAATCAATAACACAATAAAAGAAAAATGACTTAGTTTCAAGCAAGTTACTAAATTCCAATGTCAAAATCAACTTAGAACTTGGCAACGGCGCCAATTTGATATTAGAAGTTTTCAAGGCTCCTATGGATCAATCAAAGTAGTACAAAGAGTTTCAATCCAATCCTAAGCCATTTTGAAAGAGAGAGAATACAGGTTCATGCTTAGTCTAAGTGCAACCAGTTTGAGATGATTATATGAACTAAGAACTATGCTAGAATGCAATAATATAACAAGCTTTCTTTCAATATGAGGAGATGGGATCCATGGGATTAGGGACCTGATCCTGGGTGACTAAGGTTTAATCTAATATGTCAAACTTTCAATCAATGTACTTCCTTATGCCTAGAAACAATTCTAAACAAGCTCTTGGTCAAGATGAATGTTCATTTGCAATGGTCATCCATACATCAAAATTCTTGACAGTAATAACTTAAACAATCCTTAAGAACAAGTCTAATAACAATCTTAGCTCCTTTAGAAACAAATCTCTTTGGTAAAGTAAGCTAAAAGCATTGAAGAGTTGATTCAAGCATTTAAACATACACCTTATCATCATCTCATCTTATTCCTAATAGCATTAAGATTACTCAATCAAGCAAGGAAAAGAAAGATCTAACATTAAACACCTTAGATCTACACTTAATCACCCTAGATTTAAGCTTACTCTTAAACCCATTCTAGATTTAAGCTTAATCATGTAGAGAAAGAAAGAAGAAGAAGAAATAAACACTCAAGAACAAAAGAATAAGATGAGATGATGATTCAAAGATAAAATTTTCACCAAAATACTTTGTGTTCTTAGAGAGAAAATAACTTAGAACTCAAATATGAGGCTTACAAGGGTATTTATATGGGCTTGGAAAACCTAAAAACATCAAAGAAAATGACCAAAATGTCCCTGAAATCATTTAATTCTCGACCAAACAGAAATGAGCAAAAGGAAGAAGATGGACGCGACCCGGGTTGGATTGGCCGGCCTTACCCGCGTGGATCAACCCGTGGCCATGAATGCTTCAGCTTAGCCTCGTCCGGCCGCAAGGGTAGGCCAACCCAAGGCCATCAACCCACAGCCGTCCTGCTTCATCTTGGCCGCACGGGTAAGTTAAGCCGCGTCCCTTAACCCGCGGCCATCTCTCCGGGTCAGGCTTGTCCTGGCTCATGTGTGGATTGCCTAAGCTCGGAAAAACTCTATTTTTCACCCCTTTTGGATCACAAAGCTCCCAAACACCTCAAATAACACTATAGGACACTCCAACACCTGATAGGGACTCATTTATGCAATATGGATCCTAAAGAAGCTTAAATCCTAATATATATGAACAAAATGCACAAGATATGAAGGCTAAAAATATGTAAATATGCAGGACATCATCCGTCCGTCTCTGGGTGAAAGGCAGTACTAATATGCAACTCTGTACCTAATGCTCCTTGTAACGCTCTCCAAAATGCTGCTGTAAACTGCGGGTCTCGGTCAGAGACAATGTTTTCCGGCACTCCATGTAGTCTCACAATTTGATTGATATAACGCTCGACCAACGTCTCCATCTTGTCTGTGTCTCTTACAGCCAACAAGTGCACCACCTTGGTCAATCGGTCCATGATGACCCAAATTGCGTTATTTGATCTTCCGGTCGCCACTGGCAATCCGGTAATCAGATCCAATGATACCAAATCCCACTTCCATTTTGGTACAGGTAAGCTTTGGAGTAGTCCACCCGGTACCTGATGCTTGGCCTTGATTTGTTGACATACTTGACATTGCGCTACCCATCTTGCAACCGATCTCTTCATTCCCGGCCAACGATAATATCTCCTCCTGTCTCTATTTTACATCTTGGTACTGCCGGAATGAATACTCAGAAGTGACTGCTGTGCTGTCTTGAGAATCTCTTCCTTGAATCCTCCTTCTTTTGGTACAGTGATCCTCCCGTTGAGTAGCAATATTCCGTCTTCTGCCATATGATATCCACTGGCATTTGGCCCTACTTGCTCCCTTAGTTACTCCATGATCTTCTTCAAGTCTTCATCTTCGGTTTGTGCTTTCCGGATACGCTGCACTAGACTGGCTTGATTTACTGCTTGCATTCCCAACGGCTCACTCGATTCTCCTTCCAGAGCTGATAGGCTTACCTTCTTCAACTCATCTGATAAAACCAACAAGTCTCTTTCTGAATATACTACCGCTCTTCGCCGACTCAAAGCATCTGCTACAACGTTTTCCTTCCCTGGATGGTATTGGATCTGCACGTCGTAGTCCGCGATAAATTACATCCATCTTCTTTGACGTAGATTAAGATCTGCTTGGGTAAACAGTTACTTAAGGCTCTTGTGATCCGTAAATACCTGAACCTTCTCTCAGTAAAGATTTGATCGCCATATCTTTAATGCAAAGACTACCGCCGCAATTTCTAAATCGTGTGTAGGGTAGTTCTCCTAATGATTCTTCAACTGTCTTGAGGCATATGCAATCGCTTTGTTCTCTTGCATTAGCACATACCCCAATCCTACCCGCGACGCATCCATATACAGATCGTATGTCTTACCTGACTGTTGCAAGGTAAGGACTTGTGTCGTAGTCAATGCCTCCTTGAGCTTGTTGAAAGCTTCCTCCGTGTGCTCATCCCATAAAAATGGTACATTCTTCCTGGTCAGTCCTATCAATGGTTTGGCAATGGATGAGAATCCCTTGACAAACCTTTGGTAGTAGCCGGCCAACCCAAAAAAGCTTCTGATCTCCGAGGCTGTGGTTGGTCGAGGCCATCCCTCTACTACCGCAATCTTCTCTGGATCCGCTGAAACTCCTTGCTCGGATGCTCTTTAACCTAAGAAACCAATCTCCCTCTTCCAAACTCGATACTTTCTGAACTTAGCAAACAACTTCCGGTCCCTTAGTCTCTCGAGTACCTTCCGCAGGTGCTCCTTGTGATTCTCCTCGCTCCGCGAATAGATCAGTATGTCGTCAACAATCACAAACTGGTCGAGGTGGTCATGTAATACTTTGTTCATTAGCCTCAAAAACACTGCTGGCGCGTTGGTCAGCCTAAACGGCATCACAACAAACTCCGCCGTACCGAGCGTTAAATGCTGTCTCCATCACATCGGTCTCTGCTATCGGGATTTGGTGATATCCCGAAGCCAAATCTATCTTCGAGAACTAACACACTCAACTCATTTGATCTAACAATTCATCGATCCTCGGTGAGGGTACTTATCCTTGATCGTGACATTGTTGATCCCTCTGTAGTCGATGCACAGCCTCATGCTGCCATCCATCTTCTTTACAAACAGAACAGGAGTTCCCGATGGTGAAGAACTTGGTCTGATGAAACCTTCGTCTAGTAAATTCTCTAACTGCTTCTTGAGCTCTGCTAAATCAGCTGGCGCCATGCGGTAAGGAGCTTTGGCAATAGGTGCTGAACTTGGTTCCAAGTTGATGTGTAGGGATTACTCCGGGGTGGTGGCAGTTCCGTCAACGCCCGGAACACATCTTCAAACTCTTGGACCACCGGAATGTCTTCTATCCTCATTTCCTTTCCCGACTCTTCTCCAATATACGTAAGTGACATCAAGTAGACCTCACCGTCTACTAACGCTTTTTCCGCTCTCATTACCGTTACAAACGTCGCCGAGACGCTAGGCCTGATTCCATAATATGCCAATACCACTTGCTGGTCGTCTCCAAACAGAACTCTTCCTCTTGCACAGTCCAGCCATGCCTCGACAGCCAATCCATTCCTAAAAAAACCTCAAAACCTTCCAAGGGCATAACGAATAGGTCGACTAAAAGGGTTTCCTGCTGAAGCACAATAGGAACACTCAACAACACTCTCTCGGCTTTCAGGGTTTGGCCTCAAGGGGTTAACACCGAGACATCAATATCACGGGTCACGAGGGTTCCTATAAACCTAGAGGTTACAACCGGGTTCACAAAACTATGGGTAGCTCACGAATCAAACAATACGAAAGCAAGGGTTCCACCAACCATCAATGATACTGAAAATAAGATCAACACACTAGCATTCATCTAGAACACTAACACCACATACTACTAACTACTCAACAATAAATTAAACACGCAAAAGAGAGAGTTAGCACCCTAACAAACCTGTCACAGGACCCCTCGACGGTCCTGGAGCGCTGGATGGAGTTCCCTCCATTTCCAGAGCATATACTCTCCCTCCAGATGCAGGACACTCGGCCGGGTGTTCATTGGTCCGTCGGGTCGATTGGGTACGCGCATACACTCCTCTTCCCTATCCTGAACGACGAATAGTACATTCATTGACGAACTGACCCTTCTTTCCACAGATGAAGCATGTAATCGATGCCTTTCCATCTTACTTTCCAGATATTAAATCGGCACATTCACAGGAGTAATGTCCCAATCGAACACATGTGTAGCACTTCACTTGTGCCCTGGGTGTCTTTCCATGTCGCTTGAACTGACCCTTTCTTCCATAGGCCTTGGTCCACTGTCGCCTGTCAGATTTGCCGAATCCGGAACATCACAAAAGTTGTGGTAGTTTGCGTACATCGACCCATCATGACCCGACATTCCGAATGACCCGCCCGCTCCTGATCCCTGGTTAGACATCTGCATAGGTATAAGGGTTAATCCTAAATTTCCCAAGGGATTGATCCTAGTTTCAACTCCTAATACCCGTAAGCAGACCGTACCGGTTTCCTTATGTGGCATAAGCGACTTATTTTGACTAGATAGAACATTAAAACTTGAGGCTTATGAGCATGATCGGAAACCATGCTCTGATACCACCATTTGTAACACCCCCGGACCATCCTAGGCCGGACTAACCCGAGACGACCCGGGAGGCGTCACAAGTATAGCTCGCCGAATAATATCGACGAAGAATCAAGAACAAATCAAGACCCTCGACCAACCCATTCCGGTTTGCTATGTCCTCGAAGCCATGGCCTAAGGCTTTACAACCCGTACCACAGTCTTCGAGTTGTGTCGACCCGGACAAGGTCTTATATCATTCAGCACACAACCACAAATATAAACATACTTTTATTAGTTATAGGTGGAAACGTCTTAAAATACAAACCAATACAAAATATCAGAGTTTGTGCACACGGCCTAGTGCCAAAAGAAAAGTCAATATACATTCGAAAGCTAGTCCCTTGCTTATGCTTATGCCACTTCAAACCTACACCGGGAGCGTTCCGCTCCCCTCTAAGCTTCCCACCTACTGGTTACCTGCATAGTAGAAGAGGGCATGAGTAATCGAAATTACTCAATGAGTTCCAAAGATAAACAACAGCAACAATTCCCCCCTCAGCCCATGCTTAAACAACAAATCATACAATGGTTAGTAAATCAATAATGCAAGAGCAACAAACACAAATGCAATGCAACAACTAAACAATGCAACTAGTCTCTCCACCGAGACTGAACAACACACAAATGCAGCCTAGACTCGACCACACAAACACAAAGCGCTCAAAGGATGGAGCCTCATGCTACACATCCCAGGATCCCTTCACACCACGGAATCCTACCCCTTCACTCTGAACACTCCCGACCATAAACACCAAGTCACATGATCGAAAAACATCACTCCGGGAATTGGGCTTCTCCCAATCTAACCCGGGCCGCATCGTCATACAGCGCTCATCCATGGGCGCGATCCACTTCACGTGACGAGCCGGGGAGGTTTGGTCACTCCACCTCTTGAGAATTGGGCTTCTACCAATCTAACCCCAGGGTCCACGCACATCACCGGAGAATTGGGCTTCTCCCAATTTAACCCCAAGACGGCCACACATTCTAGTCTAGGTGCAATACAACTCAAACCACCATGAGGGAGCTCCACCTCTAACCTCCATGCGATACGCACCTAGACTAAAAGGACAACACACACACACACACTCTCACTAGTCTAGACCAAAACACAAAACAACAACCAGCATGAGGGAGCTCCACCTCTAACCTCCATGCATCACTTGGTCTAGACTAGAAATACAAAACAAAAGAAAAGCGAGTGCTACACCTAAACACTACTCGGCGTAAGAGAGAGTCTCACTCAAATCTCTATGCAACCCCAACTACACTACAACATCTAGATGCTCATGCAATCAAACATGAATGAGAAAAAGAACATATAAAAAACACAACAATAAAACAAACACAATATGTATGCTAGCGGCACACACTCTCCCAGGGCCCTGCACAAAACCGATTAAACTTTTGCCTCGGGTTCCCACTCAAGATCCGCCGGTTAAACCTCATACCTGCATACATAAAACACAAAGACAAGTCTTTGGAAACCCACCTTGGTTCCTGCCTACAAAGACTAACCAGCACCTCCTGCTAACTCCCCAAAAACACTAAACAAAACAAACAAAAAAACACTCCTTAAATCTTGGTTTCTCTCTCTGACTCACCTCTCTCTCTCTCTAAGGTGATCACTCACGGTTTTGGGATGAGAAAATGAAGACTAGGAGGTCTGGTATTTATAGAAATTGAGGGCTGAGGCAGGCTAGACAAGTGGCTTTATGTGCATCGAAAGAAATGGACATGTGTCCCACTCACCAAACTTCCATGGCAAGTTACCAAAGGTCTGGAAGGTTCAATTCTTGCTCACCAAGTCTTCACTCTCTTGAAAGTCAAGTTTCAGATTCTATAAACTCAGTAGCTTGGACGCCAAGTCTCCTCCCGGCCAATGAGAAAACGCCATGTGTAGCGCCATATTACCATCCGCGTGACACCACTCTCTTGCCACGTAACCAACTTCTAACAATATTCATTTGAATGTATTTGAGCATAAAAACCATTCAAGAACTCTCCTATACCGCTTCGTTTCATCAAAATCGCTTATCGGAACAATCGATATCGTTTTACCCGAAAACGCAGATTCTCGACCAGCTCTTGATTCCTCCTGAACCAACTTGGTTTTATCACGACCATATGCCCTATTATGACTCCCTTTAGTTGCCTAGACAAGGATTCTCTTTATTTACATCTCTTCAAAATGTTTTCCGGTCCTCGTCATCCTTCAGTTTTGATGCTTCGACCAAAATGAAATCTGCTCGTTCCAAACAAAAATTGCTCCGACCAAACCTATAATCTTGATCCTCTGGAGCTACTATAACTTATGGCTTCTTCATCTGAGCAGTTTTATTCTCTCTACCATATTTACTCTTAACCAGGGTTATTACATGGCTGATATGCTTACCAGGATAAGACAAGCACAAGGCTTGGACCAACTCTTGATTCCTCCTGAACCAACTTGGTTTTATCACGACCATATGCCCTATTATGACTCCCTTGAGTTGCCTAGACAAAGATTCTCTTTATTTACATATCTTCAAAATGTTTTCCGGTCCTCGTCATCCTTCTGTTTTGATGCTTCAACCAAAATGAAATCTGCTCGTTCCAAACAAAAATTGCTCCGACCAAACCTCTAATCTTGATCCTCTGAAGCTACTATAACTCATGGCTTCTTCATGTGAGCAGTTTTATTCTCTCTGCCATATTTACTCTTAACCAGGGTTATTACAAGGCCTATCTGCTTACCAGGATAAGACAAGCACAAGGCTTGGACGAGAACCTACAAAAGGTTGCGCTCAATGACAAGATGGAGTACCAGACGACAAGAAACATAACTATTATGGTACATGATAGGATCAGTGTTGTGAATGTAAGGGACCTAAAGGAAGAGATTATGAGGCAAGCTCATAAGGCTAAGTTCTCTGTACATCCGGGACTGAACAAGATGTATCGAGATATCAAGAGATATTACAACTGGGTTCAAATGAAGACTGATGTGGCCGAGTGGGTTGCTAAGTGCCCTACTTGACAACTTGTAAGACCCGATCCCGGCCAACTAGGCCGCGGTCGACGCCTTACGTCGCTCGGTCCATACACTGACCGAACCTCTAAATTTTTTTTCGCCCTTTATTTAAAACATCGCCCATAGGCGAGGGCTAACTCAGATCTAAGCTCAAGACTACCGTAGTCAATTCTTAGCTTAGATCAAATCAACACAGACACAGCGGAATAACAATTATATCCATTGGTCTACAACCAATCTAGCACTGGTCCGGTCAAATCACCCTAGCCTTGGTTAGTATACACAGCTACCACTAGCTCCAAAGGGTCGATCCTGAACCAGACCAATTCATACAAATCCGAGGTTCCATTCCCCTAATCCATTCTATCTAGATCTAAGCAACATTGCTAGATCATACCTTTGCCACATCCACGGAGCTTTTTAGCTCTTTGTCTCAGCTGACTTAGCTTGCTTATACCTGCATAAACTCTTCCCTTGGGTACTTAGTCATTCAGCCAACCATCCCCATAGACTAAGTACCTTCGGGAAGTCTTCAGCTGCAAAAACGACCTCAAGCAAACATGCTCCAAAAATTAATTAAAATTCATGACAAATACTGATAATTCCCCACTAAGAGGAATCCACAATCAGATTGATCAGAACCGGCCTAATTTACATAGAATTTGGCCAAATCCCACTAAACCGGCCATAACTGACCACCATCAAACCGGTCTGATAAATCCAATCAAATCACATGATAAATCATGATAAATCCTCACTAAGAGGAATCCATGGTCGGATCCCATCAATTCCATCCAGAACTATGAGATCCAGACCTAGCTGCCCAACCAAGGCCATGGAGAGTTCCACTGAACCGGCCAAGGCCTGGTTTAGTACCACCATGTCTCAGGCGTGTGCTTCCCTGTAACCAAGTCCTTTGATGGACTAACAAGGCCCATCAGATCCTAAGTCAATCAACCAACCACCCCACATGACTCAGAACTGATGAGTCTTCACACTTCCTAACCGGCCATGGAACCATGTCCCAATGAACCCGATCAGTCTAGCTCATACAACCGGTGCATCCTTTGATCACTTAGCTCAGACACCTTGATCCATCAACCAAGGATAAGGTCGTCCATCCTTGCCCATGATCAGATCACACACGGCCTTCCTTGTATAAACACACCCAGCACAATACTTGTGGTCTACACCACCTAGTATTGGCTATACTCTTCCTCATGGCTCTTAGCCAATCATTCACACCTAGCTTACCAACACCAAGGCTGATAACTAGCATGTCTTAATTTCACTATATCATAGTGACACGTCCTGGATTCATAGAGAATGCAAGACCACAGATCCGGTTCACCCATGATCCACCATGAATCACTAACCGATGTGTGGCTTCTAACCATCATCCCACATGGATGAATTAGATCAACCAAGATCCACCCCTTTCCTCACAGTCCTGTATCCCTACAATACATCACAATATCTGGTCTCCAAGGGCGTGCCATACTTGGCCTCATTCGCACCTCAAGAGACATAAACATAAACCAGAAAGTAATCATAAGCATGTTACCTCATCAATGATGATTGTAGATCTTGTGTCATCCTTTATGAGGGACGACCATACTCCTCTTGATCACACTTCCATAAATCCTTATCATATACTTCCAGTAATGATAAGATTCATTCAATGGTCGTGCCCCCCTTTTATACCATGGAACTCCCATGGAACCAGTTTCTGCACTGCATCCACCTTTGAGGCTGTGTTGGCCTTTGGGAGTAGAGTCCGGCCTTCTCCCTTCTCCTCTGACCATTTTCGTGTGTTCCCAGGACACAGAGGAAGCCTTTGATGTGTTCATCCATGATCAAACACCACCCAAAGGTCGTGCATCACTTCCCCCTTCAGTGTCCAAGAAACTGCCTTTCTACACACATCTGCCTTCAAGGCTGTCTCAGCCCTTAGAAGTTAGATCCGGCCTCCTATCTTCTCTCCAGGCTATTTGCATGTCTTCTATGGATGTAGAGGAAGCCCAGGGCATGGCAAACAATAATCAAAACTCACCAGAGGGTCTTTCTCAACTCCCCTCTTGATTGCCCTCAAACCTGCCCCTTTGCTGCCTTCACATCTCTCTCTCCTTTTCTCTGGAAGTTGTCTGAGTTTTCTGTCTTATTCCCTCAATATTTTCGACAGAGACAAGGAAAAATAGAAGGAAAATCGATCCCCAACCGTCCATAACCGCCTGGGAGGCAGTTACCAAGTCCTTAGATCCAAAAGGGCAGTTTCTCCCTTTTTCAACCGCCCGTAACCGCCCTTTGGCAGTTTCTTTCTTTTCTTCCTTTCCACAAAATCGTCCACTGAGCCTTAGCTCACACTCCTGGAAGCTTGCCAACTCCCTGGTCCATGCCTAAGACAAACCACCTTGCACCCGGACCATCGGCTCACCCCGTAACCGCCTGACCCGACCACACTGGTCCGGACCAGAACACTTCCTCCAACTGAGTTGAGCTGAATACCAACTGCTCCCAGCTGAGTGAGCTAGTCCTCCAGCTCCTGTGAGCTGATCACACTTAGGTGAGCTATCTTCCAGCTGCACCTAGCTGATCGAGCTTGATCCAGACCTCGTCCAGCTCCCGGATCACTCGTCCAGCTCCTTTACACTTGTTTCTTTCACATCCTAGTTAAGTCTCAGCTTCCTGATGCCCTTAACCTTCCTTATTGGACCATGATACGCTTGTCTCAAGGTCTTACGACCTGACTGGTGCGTCTCCTCGCACCATGGTCCGTCCGGACGATCCTATCTAGGATCGGGGACACGACAAGTCTCCCCCACTTAGGATGGATTCGTCCTCGAATCCAGTGGTGCTGACGTCTTGTCTCATGACAAAGGTTCCAACCGAACTCTTTGCATTTGGAACATGGAGTATGCTCGATTGGTTCTCCCTAACCAATTTGTTGCATCTCCCTCCTTGTTCCTTCTCACTGACCACATTTTGATCATCATAAATACAAGTCTCCCCCACTTGATAGAGATTTAATCCAAAATCTTATCAAGTGGTCCATCCTTTGGTCCATCAAGCACCCATACAAGGACATGACTTGTATTACAGGCCCAACTCTCCAGGTTGCGGTTCTAGTAAACACCAAGTCTATTACTCTCTGAATCTAGTCCACGACTAGATCATATTCAGTTCTTAAGAACATACTGCGTAACCGGGCCTTAGTAGATCTATCCAATCTCCAAGCCACTCGCTGTACCAGTCAAGTCTTAAGAACTTGTTCCAATCTTTAGGCTTCTCGTTCTACCACGAGTCCTAACAGATTGTTCAGTTTACGTAAGTCCTTCCCAGACACCAAGGTTTATGATTCCAGCCACAAATTACTGGATCATTCCTTAACCAGCCACAGCCTTTCCCAGCTTGGCCATATTGCGATCTTAGTCTCTACAAGACTAAACCGCCTCAACTTAACTTCTGTCCATCACTGGACTTTGTTATATTTCGATCCTGGTCCACTTAGGACGTGATCATATTCCGGTCCTGGTCCACTTAGAGACTCGACCGTGCATTCCGACCATAGGTCCATCTCCGAGTAGGCCGTGTCCTGATCCTCGTCCCTTACCGGACTTGATCATAATACGGTTCTGGTCCACTCCAGGACTCAACCATATCAATCAATACACAGCCTGAAGCTACCATCTTTCTGTTTCACAAAAAGAGCTGGTGCTTCCCAAAGCAATACACTATGGCGTATGAAACCCTTATCAAGGAACTCCTCAAGTTGCTACTTTACTCAGCCATTTCAGCTGGTGCCATACGATACAGACTTTTGGACATTGGGGCCGTTCCAGGTTTTTGTTCGATCATGAACGGGTCAGCCCTGCCAGGGGGCACACCCTGCAGCGCCCGAAACACATCCTTGAACTCATGAACCAACGGTATCCCATCCGGGCCACCACCCCCTACGACCTCATTAGTGTAAATGGTAGCCAATAAGGCCTCACAACCATTTCCAAGCATCCTTTCCACCGGAATTGCTGAAACCACTAAACAACAAGAGGTCGGCTTAATACCTTGGTACCTGATCGGGGGTCCAAACTCATTCTCAAGCTGCACCATTCAACGGTGACAATCAAGAGTTGCCCGATTCTTTCCAAATCAGTCCATGCCTAAGATCATCTCATGATTCTTTAGGAGGACAATAATCAGATCTACAGGCATCGGCCTGTCCAAGATCACAATCAGATCTACAGGCATCGGCCTGTCCAAGATCACAATCAGATCTACAGGCAAAAGCCTGTCCAAGATCACAATCAGATCTGCAGGCATCGTCCTGTCCAAGATCACAATCAGATCTACAAGGATCGGCCTGTCCAAGATCACAATCAGATCTACAGGCATCGGCCTGTCCAAGATCACAATCAGATCTACAGGCATCGGCCTGTCCAAGATCACAGTCAGATCTACAGGCATCGGCCTGTCCAAGATCACAGTCAGATCTACAGGCATCGGCCTGTCCAAGATCATCAATCAGATCTACAGGCATCGGCCTGTCCAAGATCACAATCAGATCTACAGGCATCGGCCTGTCCAAGATCACAGTCAGATCTACAGGCATCGGCCTGTCCAAGATCACAGTCAGATCTACAGGCATCGGCCTGTCCAAGATCATCAATCAGATCTACAGGCATCGGCCTGTCCAAGATCATCACTGGAATGTATTTAACCAGATCTAGTGAGTTCATAATCTACCCTCCGGCCACACTCACTTTGTCAGGACCATTCCAGATTCCAAACCGGAACATACCCTTTTCGATCATATCTGGACTCACAAAACCATGTGTAGTTCCAGCATCAAAAAGTGTGTGTGTTTCGACACCACCGATCATTAAGTACCTAGATGAGTAGGATCTTAGTTTGATTACACATTTGGAAAATGTCCCATACCATTCTCCAAAGTGTCACACTTCTGTGAACGTCCCATACCATTCACAAGAGTGTTTATAATATACTTCAATCCCCATCACACTAAGCAACTTAACATCGTGTTCTCCCATTCAACTCGATCTAAGGAATCCTACCTTGACTTATACCGAGTCCAAGCTGATCCATCTGATCACAAGCTACTCGTACACCAGCCCTGTAGTGTCTCCCTTATTCAACATGAACACCGCATATGCTCATTTGTTTTGAACGGCCACCAAGGAAAAACACTAACCCCCAAGAGAGTGCTGCACGTTTCTTTCAACCTAAGCCACTCTCTAGTCAATGTTACTTCCCTGGTCCCGGTCGTCCATACAAAGATCTTGCATTGCGTCCATCATCCAATCCGTCTATTACTTCCAAATAACTAGATAACTAACCTTCCTGTTTCCAGGGTCTTGCCCTTGGAGAGTGCATCTTAGCTAAGCCAGCTCATCTTGGAACTTCCCCGTTCACAAGCATGAAACCACAACCTAACATCAACTCTCACTTGGCTCACCACAGCTAAGGTTCCAAGTCATCTCAGTTTTCAGAAATAATTTCGGTTTGGAACTCAACATCTTTGAGCACTGTCCTTAACAGGATCAAGCATGCTCTGATACCAACTTGTAAGACCCGATCCCGGCCAACTAGGCCGCGGTCGACGCCTTACGTCGCTCGGTCCATTCACTGACCGAACCTCTAAATTTTTTTCGCCCTTTATTCAAAACATCGCCCATAGGCGAGGGCTAACTCAGATCTAAGCTCAAGACTACCGTAGTCAATTCTTAGCTTAGATCAAATCAACACAGACGCAGCGGAATAACAATTATATCCATTGGTCTACAACCAATCTAGCACTGGTCCGGTCAAATCACCCTAGCCTTGGTTAGTATACACAGCTACCACTAGCTCCAAAGGGTCGATCCTGAACCAGACCAATTCATACAAATCCGAGGTTCCATTCCCCTAATCCATTCTATCTAGATCTAAGCAACATTGCTAGATCATACCTTTGCCACATCCACGGAGCTTTTTAGCTCTTTGTCTCAGCTGACTTAGCTTGCTTATACCTGCATAAACTCTTCCCTTGGGTACTTAGTCATTCAGCCAACCATCCCCATAGACTAAGTACCTTCGGGAAGTCTTCAGCTGCAAAAACGACCTCAAGCAAACATGCTCCAAAAATTAATTAAAAGTCATGACAAATACTGATAATTCCCCACTAAGAGGAATCCACAATCAGATTGATCAGAACCGGCCTAATTTACATAGAATTTGGCCAAATCCCACTAAACCGGCCATAACTGACCACCATCAAACCGGTCTGATAAATCCAATCAAATCACATGATAAATCATGATAAATCCTCACTAAGAGGAATCCATGGTCGGATCCCATCAATTCCATCCAGAACTATGAGATCCAGACCTAGCTGCCCAACGAAGGCCATGGAGAGTTCCACTGAACCGGCCAAGGCCTGGTTTAGTACCACCATGTCTCAGGCGTGTGCTTCCCTGTAACCAAGTCCTTTGATGGACTAACAAGGCCCATCAGATCCTAAGTCAATCAACCAACCACCCCACATGACTCAGAACTGATGAGTCTTCACACTTCCTAACCGGCCATGGAACCATGTCCCAATGAACCCGATCAGTCTAGCTCATACAACCGGTGCATCCTTTGATCACTTAGCTCAGACACCTTGATCCATCAACCAAGGATAAGGTCGTCCATCCTTGCCCATGATCAGATCACACACGGCCTTCCTTGTATAAACACACCCAGCACAATACTTGTGGTCTACACCACCTAGTATTGGCTATACTCTTCCTCATGGCTCTTAGCCAATCATTCACACCTAGCTTACCAACACCAAGGCTGATAACTAGCATGTCTTAATTTCACTATATCATAGTGACACGTCCTGGATTCATAGAGAATGCAAGACCACAGATCCGGTTCACCCATGATCCACCATGAATCACTAACCGATGTGTGGCTTCTAACCATCATCCCACATGGATGAATTAGATCAACCAAGATCCACCCCTTTCCTCACAGTCCTGTATCCCTACAATACATCACAATATCTGGTCTCCAAGGGCGTGCCATACTTGGCCTCATTCGCACCTCAAGAGACATAAACATAAACCAGAAAGTAATCATAAGCATGTTACCTCATCAATGATGATTGTAGATCTTGTGTCATCCTTTATGAGGGACGACCATACTCCTCTTGATCACACTTCCATAAATCCTTATCATATACTTCCAGTAATGATAAGATTCATTCAATGGTCGTGCCCCCCTTTTATACCATGGAACTCCCATGGAACCAGTTTCTGCACTGCATCCACCTTTGAGGCTGTGTTGGCCTTTGGGAGTAGAGTCCGGCCTTCTCCCTTCTCCTCTGACCATTTGCGTGTGTTCCCAGGACACAGAGGAAGCCTTTGATGTGTTCATCCATGATCAAACACCACCCAAAGGTCGTGCATCACTTCCCCCTTCAGTGTCCAAGAAACTGCCTTTCTACACACATCTGCCTTCAAGGCTGTCTCAGCCCTTAGAAGTTAGATCCGGCCTCCTATCTTCTCTCCAGGCTATTTGCATGTCTTCTATGGATGTAGAGGAAGCCCAGGGCATGGCAAACAATAATCAAAACTCACCAGAGGGTCTTTCTCAACTCCCCTCTTGATTGCCCTCAAACCTGCCCCTTTGCTGCCTTCACATCTCTCTCTCCTTTTCTCTGGAAGTTGTCTGAGTTTTCTGTCTTATTCCCTCAATATTTTCGACAGAGACAAGGAAAAATAGAAGGAAAATCGATCCCCAACCGTCCATAACCGCCTGGGAGGCAGTTACCAAGTCCTTAGATCCAAAAGGGCAGTTTCTCCCTTTTTCAACCGCCCGTAACCGCCCTTTGGCAGTTTCTTTCTTTTCTTCCTTTCCACAAAATCGTCCACTGAGCCTTAGCTCACACTCCTGGAAGCTTGCCAACTCCCTGGTCCATGCCTAAGACAAACCACCTTGCACCCGGACCATCGGCTCACCCCGTAACCGCCTGACCCGACCACACTGGTCCGGACCAGAACACTTCCTCCAACTGAGTTGAGCTGAATACCAACTGCTCCCAGCTGAGTGAGCTAGTCCTCCAGCTCCTGTGAGCTGATCACACTTAGGTGAGCTATCTTCCAGCTGCACCTAGCTGATCGAGCTTGATCCAGACCTCGTCCAGCTCCCGGATCACTCGTCCAGCTCCTTTACACTTGTTTCTTTCACATCCTAGTTAAGTCTCAGCTTCCTGATGCCCTTAACCTTCCTTATTGGACCATGATACGCTTGTCTCAAGGTCTTACGACCTGACTGGTGCGTCTCCTCGCACCATGGTCCGTCCGGACGATCCTATCTAGGATCGGGGACACGACACAACTTGTCAAGGCGGAGCATCAAGTACCCAGTGGGCTACTCCAGAACCGACCTATACCGGAATGGAAGTGGGATCATATTACAATGGATTTTGTGAGTGGTTTCTGATATCTTGCATATTTACATGTTCTTAGCAATCATATCTTGTGCATTTTAATCATGTAGATTAGGAATTAGGCATCTTTAGGGTCCATATTGCATTCATGAGTCTTTATCAGGTGTTGGAGTGTACTTTGGAGTTATTAGAGGTGTTTGGGATTATTGTGATCAAAAAGGGGGTGAAAGATGAACATGGACGGAGGCCTTAGAGAAGTCTTCTGTTGCTAAGATTTTGTCAGAAAATTGGGTTAGCTTTCCAATGGAAGTGGTTTCAAGTCATTTGGAGCAATATTGGAGGAGTTATGATCGATCTACTAGAGGCATATCCACTCACCCGGGTTGCTTCACCCGGGGTAGACTACCCGCTCGTTTTGGATGACCTTGGGTGATGGAGGAAGATACCCGGGTCAGTCCACCCGGGGTGGAGACCCCGCTCATGTGGGCGAGTTTTTGTCGACGAAGGAGGACAACCGGGTTGGTTCTCTCGGGGTAGACTACCCGCTCGTGTGGGCTAGGAGAGGTCGAAGGTCATACCCGGGTTGGACCACCCAGGTTGGACGAGTTTGCTTCTTCCCGGGTAGAGCTCCTATTGGTCAAGATATATATGTTTATCCAAGGACCTTTTGGTCATTTTCTTTGATGTTTTAAGGGTTTTCTAAGCTTCATATAATTACTCTTGTAAGCCACAACTTTAGATCTAAGTTTTACTCTCTCTTGAATCACAAAACACTTCGTAGAAACTTTGATCTTTGAATCTTAATCTCATCTTTTTCTTGTGTTCTTCGGTGTTTTAATTCTTCTTCTTTCTTTCTCCACATGATTAAGCTTGAATCCTTCATGGGTTTAAGAGGAATCATGAGGGTTAATGAGTAATCCACTTTTGGATTCATGGGATAGGGAGACTAAGGGTGATTAAGCTAGATCTAAGGTGTTTTAGTGTAGATCTATCTTGTTCCTTGCTAGTAGAGTATTTTTAATGCTACTTTAGAGTTGGCCTCTCTAAAGTTGAGCTCTAGGCATTTCATGCCCGAAAGGTGTTTCATGAAATGCTTGAACCAACTTTCCTAAGCTTTTAACATTCTTTACCAAAGATATTTGTTGTTAAAGGTGTTAAGATGGCTATTAGACTTGATATTAATGATAGATTAGATAATATTCAACCAAAGAGATTTGATGCTTGAGTTATGTTTGTGAATGAACATTCATCTAAAGATAGAGCTTTTTTAGTATTGTGTTCTAGGCCTAAGGTGGATAGATTGATTGAAAGCTGCCACCTTTAGTTCAAAACTTGATCACCCAAGGTCCATTCCCTAGTCCCATGAGTTCTCCCATCTCATAATCAAAGAAAGTTTCATCCTTTATTACAATTTAGTATTGTTCTAGTCATAATCATCTCACTTATTGGTTGCACTTAGCTTAAGCATGAACTTGTATTCCCTTTCCATTAGAATCACGTAGGATTGGTTCGGCAATCTTTCTATACTACAACATTTGAGTATGAGCCTTGAAAACTCCTAGCATCAGTTTCCCCACAACCAGGAACCGGAAAGATGCGGTTTGGGTAGTGGTCTATCTGTTGACTAAGTCAGCACATTTTCTAGCCATCAAGAAAACAAATGGTGTGGATCAGATTGTACAGAAGTACATGGATGAGATTGTACGCCTGCATGGAGTGCCGGCCAGTATTGTTTCGGATAGGGATCCTCGCTTCACTTCTTATTTCTGGAGGGCTTTCCAAAAGGCCTTGGGAACTAGGGTGAACATGACTACAGCTTATCATCCACAAACGATGGTCCGTCTGAGAGGACTATCCACACACTTGAGAACATGTTAAGGGTGTTTGTCATGGACAGAGGTGATTCCTGGGATAGGCACTTACCCTTAGTGGAGTTTGCTTACAACAATAGTTTTCATAAAAGCATTGGCATGTCTCCATATGAAGCCTTGTATGGGCGACCTTGCAAGACATGCTGGATCCAAGTGGGGGAGCGTAGCATGATAGTTCCTGAGATTGTGAAAGAAACCACCGAGAAGATTAAGTTCATGAAGGACAATATGAAAGAGGCCCAAGATCGCCAAAAGAGTTATGCTGACTGATGAAAGGACTTTTCAAGGGTCCTAATCAAATGATGTAGTATATAAGATTGTCGAACCAGTTCTAAGTGATCACAAAGCAAAGGGAATGCAAGCCTATGCTTAATCTAAATGCAATCATTAAGGGAGATGATTATTAAACTAAGACAATATGTAAAATGCAATAAAAGATAAAACTTTTTTTCTTTATGAGATGGAAGAACCTATGGGCTAAGGGAATTGACCTTGGGGGATCAAGCATCAATCTAAGGGTGGCAGCAAACAATCAATCTATCAACCTTAGGCCTAGACACAATCCTAAACAAGCTCTATGGTCAAGAAGAATGCTCATTTGCTAACACATCTCAAACATCAAATGGTCATTGGCTGAATAACATGCAAGCAATCATTAAAAGCAAGTCTACTAGCCATCTTAACACTTTTACAACAAATGGTCTTTAGTAAAGAATGTTAAAAGCTTAGTAGAGTTGGTTCAGACATTTCATAGAACACCTTGTGGGTCGGAAATGTCTTGAACTCAACCTTTGAGAGGCCAACTCAAAGGAAGCATGAAAAGAACTCTACTAGTAAGGAACAAGATAGATCTACACTAAAACACCCTAGATCTAGCCTAAGCACCCCTTAGTCTCCCTAACCCATGAATCCAAAGAGGACTACTCACTAATCACCATGACCACTCTTAAATCCATGAGGAATTCAAGCTTAATCATGAAGAGAAAGAAAGGAGATGAAATCAAACAATCAAGAACACAAAGATGAGATGAGATTATGATTTGAAGATAAAGCTTTACTCAAAAGGTCTGTGTTCTTAGAGAGAAAATAACATGATCCCACTTAAGGGTTAACAAGAGTATTTATATTAGGTTTAGAAAACCTAGGGACATTATTACAAATTACTAAAAAGTCCTTGGAGTCAAATTGGCCTCAGCCAATAGGAACAAGGCTTGAATTTTCGGTCAGGGGTAAGCCACATGACCTAACCCGGTCCTGACTACCCGGTCCAAGCTTGTCTTGGTCGTCGTCAAGCCCGTTCGGGTTCAGCACCCCGGTTCCTCCTTCCCGGTCATCCGGACATGTCCTGATCCATCTCTTCCCGACCGGGTGTGTGTGGCCGGTCCATCCTTCCCGGTCGTCTGGACATGTCTTGATCCCTCTCTTCCCGACCGGGTGTGTGTGGCCGGTCCATCCTTCCCGGTTAGACGCGTCCTGCTTTTGTCCTTCCTGACCGGGTTTATGTGGCCGGTCCTTTCTACCCGGTCCGGACGTGTTCTGCTCAGCATTCAACCGACCGGGTGTGTGTACCCGGTCTGTTCTACCCGGACACTTCTCTTCCTGGCCGGGTTCCTCTCCCTTGTCTAGTTTCCCCGGTCCATCTTCTCCATCTCATGAGTTCACTTCTCTTTTCATAGCCAAACTTGAATCTTCACTTCTTTTTGGGTCACAAGGTTCCCAAACACCTCAAATCACACCAAAGCATACTCCAACACCTTATAAGGACAAATGAATGCAAAATGATCCTAAAAATGCCTGAACCTTAGCCTACAAGACAAAGAATGCAATATAAAGATGGCTAAATCAATGAAAATATGCAAGACATCAACTCCCCCACACTAGTCCTTTACTTGTCCACAAGTAAACTAGCAAGGACTAAGGAGGAGAGGTTTGAAGGAGGGGACTCATAACCAAAAGAATGCTCTTCTTAGTTCTCAACTTGATAACCTTGTATAATCATACTATCTAGCTAGAGCAAACACTTTATCCAACTCTAACTTCTCAAGGCCTATCTCAACTCTTTTGATCCCTACACTCATTCATCATGAATCCACAAACCACAAATCCATTTACTCTCTAACAATCATTAAGCAAACTCAAAAGATCTCTTGCAAATGGTCAAATGGTCCAAGTCATTTGGTTTGGTGAAAAAGGCTTTAATGCAAAGTGAAACAAAATGTTCAAAGGGTTTTTCAATGGGTGGTTCACTCTCAAAACAAGTTGTCTTGACATTGCACATAATTTACCTAAGAAAGGGATCAACTCATGCATACAATGCTCAATCTCCATTGTTCTACCCTTCCCCCAAACATAAACATGGTAAACTCTTATCTACAATGCCAAACCCAACTCACATCACTCACCCAAATACTTCCCAAGACCTCAAGGTATCTTTTCTCATAAAGAACTCTTTCTTTTTGATGTCTTAACAAGGGATTTTTTTTTTCACTTTTAAAACTCTCTCTAGCTCTCTTTTAACTTGCTAGCCCCCTTTCTAATTCTTTTTTTTTTTCCTTTTTTTTATGGGGGCCAAGACTTATTCACAATAAGAGCTAGAGAGTTTCTTTTCTATTTCCCAAAAAGACTAAAATCATTGAGTTCTAAGAGTTCATTCTTTTCCTTCATAACCTTTTCACAATCCCAAATAAAAAATTTCAACACTCACCCCCCAATCCTATGAGCTAGACAATAGAGTGTCTAATCTAGCAAGAATGGAAACTAAGCATTGTCGTTCCCAATACTCTCAAGAATATGCACATGTAAGACTTTCAGAAAAAGGCCTCACTCATCAAAGTAATATAGGCTTGAAAGGAAGGAAGGGTTTATGGGAGTGGAGTACCACTTGAGTTTGTCAAAAAGATAGGCAAAGAATGGGAGAGACAACTCAAGTGTTCTATCCATGACTCAGTACACAAGGGACCATGGGCAAGAGACTTAGAGTCTAAATATGACAGGAGAAAACTTCAAAGAGAGAGCATCAATCAATCAAATGAGCTTTAGGAAGAGTTTTTAAGGCTTGAAGTTTACAAGCTATCCTAAGATTGCTCAAGATACTTACTATGATTATAAAGGTTATCACTTTAAGAAACTTAGCATGAGCATCTTAACAAGGCAACTATCATCCTTGTCCCCTTATGCATGATGCAACCTATATGATGATTTTCTTTCTTTTTTTTTTTTTTTTTTTCTTTATGAAAGTGAATGATCTAGACTCAATCCTAATGCAGCTACATGATTCTTTTTGTGCTTTTCAAATTTTTATGGTTTTTCTATGCAATAACTGTCTACAAATGTATGCATATGACATAAAACACAAGACTATCAGCAACTTGACACCTCCCCCACACTTAATTCACACAGTCTCTGTGTTTGTTAAATGTAGAGAAGGGCCCAAAAGAGGAGAGAAAAAAATCTAAATGCAATGATAAATGGTATATACAATGATAAGGTGTTGGAGTACCTATATGGAGCGTGGGATGAGGTTGATGCCTCACCATCAGAATCATCTTCATCAGCAGTGGTGTCTAGAGAAGGAGACTGGTGTCGGATTCGGATGGGGCGATGTATGGGTTCTTCAAGCGGCGGAGAGCTTGCTTCTTAGTCTGGGGCGCAGAAGGATCATGAAGTGGCTGAGGAGGGGGTGCATTGAAAACATCAAGATCAAAGTCCTCAGCCTTACAACCAGCTACAGCTCCCCTAGCCAGAACATCAGCCACTTTCCTCATGAACCGAGCTGAAGCTTCAGCCTGCCTCTTCACAGTTCTTCTCAGCTCTTTGCACTGGTTGGTGAGCTTGAAAATAGTCCTATTTTGAGCCCTGTTCCACCTCGGAGAGTGCTAATCTGGTCATGAGCTTGGCGAATGGGCCCAAGAGGCAAAATACCGGTGCATTGCTCGAACTTGTAACGAGGAGGACCAAAGAGATGTGCAGTGGCTCTTCTGGTGTGTTCCTGATCATAAGCAGACACTTTTCTTGCTGCCTTCTCACCCTTGGGAAGGGCCATAGGGCCAAGGGCTCCATGACTCCGAAGGAGGTGCTCCTCACTGATGTCAAAGCTGATGTCTCCTATAGTCTCCAATGAGGTGAGTTCAGGGTTAGGAAGCAACAACTCAGCCTTTTTGCCACCTCTCGAATAGGAATAGACACATCTCCCATTGAACCTTCCACTTAAGAACTGAGCCTTCTTCAAGTAAGATCCATCCAAGAAAGTAGGACCCACTCCATCATCATCCAAATCAATTCCCTGGTAAGCCAATAATGGAGTTATCCATCCACCAATACCAATCTGAGGACCTGAGTCACGGTTTGTCCAAGCCCAACCCTTGTAGTGCATTAAGCGCTGAACAAGGAAGCCAACCATACCAAAATCTGAGTAGAAGTCATCAGGGAGAACAGGGAGCTGAGGAAAGGAGGCAAAGTGTCGTGCGGTTTGGTGAAGGAATCTCAGCTCTTCTCCAGCAACATTCCCTATCTCTTTCTTCTGGAAAAGGGTGTGGTTAAGCAGCCTATGGAGATAACGCACAGTGGGATGTCTAATAGAGCCATTCCTCTCTTTCTTGTTGCTTCCTCTCCCTTGTCCTGTTAACAAGGTCCACATTGATTCAGCAATTGTCTTCTCCTTAGGGGCTGTCTTGAGTTTGGGAAGTGAAGGGTTTTTCTGAACCTCAAGGCCAAGAACTTCACCAATCTCTGTGAAAGACATGGAGTACACCTCGTCCTCAATCTTGAATTTGATCTCCCCCCATCCTTGCTGTGCATGCTTGGAAGTGTCAAAGGTTGCTTCCAGTGAAGCCAAGAATTGGCAAGAGACTTCTTTGTGAGTAGGGTAAGCTACTGTGTAGAGACTTCCCACCTTCATGTGCTCAAGCATGGTTTTAACATCATCATCAAAGTACATCTCTTGCAAGATCATCTTATCAAGAAATCTGGTAGGGAGCCAAGCAATGCCATTCCTCAAGAGATCTACCAGCTCATCCTCAGTAGGTGTCTTGGACCTGTCCCTCTTGTCATACTTCGATTTAGGATCAGCATGCTCATGATCAGAAGACATCTCAGCCTCTTCACTTTCACTCTCTTCAACTATTGGCTTCTTGCCTTGCTTCTTTGCTCTAGCCCTTGCCAACTTCGCCTCCATGGTGTGCTGATTAAGGTTTTCTACACTCTCTTGCACAGGATCTGGTGCTCTCTTAGGTGGGGTCATAGCCATCATAGTGGGAGCAAGTGCATGATCACCTTTGTTGTTGGTTTTCTCCAGAACAAGAGCTCCCACACTAGTGTTCCTTGGCGCCTTAGCTCTCTTGGGAGGAGCCTGCTTGTTAGCACCATCAGTCACACTGTCCTCAACAGCTATTCTCTTTCCATCCCTCTTGGCTTGCTTGTGAGCACCATCAGCCACACTCTTATCAGCAGCAACTCTCTTCCCATATTTCTTAGTTTGCTTGTGAGCACCAGCAGCCACACTCCTATCAATAACATCTCTCTTCCCATCTCTCTTGGCTTGTGCTTTCTTCCTTAGCATTGTCAAAGCTTGTTGTCGACGCTCCTCTTCTGAACCAGGCTGTGAACCCAAAATTTTCCCAAACTGAGCAGTCTCTCTTGCTGCAAGCTCTTGCTTCTCAACTTCTATCTCAGCTTCATTCTTTCACCCCATTGGTACCTGAAATTTAAACCTTGGAAAAGAATGAAATTAAGAAGGAAAGATTTCTCAAGAAGAGAGACATGATCAAAAGCATAAGACTGCAATTCTAATGATCAACTACTCATAAGAAGCAAAGCATTAGGCAAAGAAGGGCTTTAAACTAACTTAGAGAATTATCATGCTCAATTTTTTTTTTTTTTAATGAACAATGAGAATCTCCAAGAAGCAAAACCCCTCAATCAAGCACTATCAAGCTTGAAATCAGCCTCAATTGAAGTTCTCCAGCAACCTAGCATTCAATCTACCCCAAAAACAACCTAAAACAAGCACTTTATGAAAAACCCCCAAATCTCATGAACCCTAATTTCTCAAAGTTCAAATTAATCTTAATTCCACCATGAAATCAACTACCCAGCATGATATATAAGCTTTCCCTAGTCTATTTTACAAGAATCTAGCAAGAAAAAGCTCAAATTTCAAGTTCAAATTTTTAGGGTTCATGAGAGTTACGAATGTGAACTTAAAGAACTCATACCTTGCTTTGGATGAAGGGAAATGAAGAAAAGATTCAGGGAAGTAGACTAAAGGGTGAAAGACTTTGATTTAGGAAAAAATATGGGGGAATTTGGTTGAGTTTTGAGAAAGTTATGGTGTTTTTGGTTCTTGGAGGCTAGAGAGGATTTTTGATGTGAGGAAGAAGATGAAATGAGGAGAGAGAGGGTGAAATAGGGTTTTAGGGGTGGTCTGGGTCGGGTCTGGGTCAGGGTGGATGGGTTTGGGTCGGGTTTAGAGGAAGAAAACTTACCTGGGTTGCGGCCGGGTCAGGCGCGGGTCATGGAGCTCCGTGGGCGATGCACGGATCCTACTTGCTGGACGTTCCCGACCGGGTAGCTCCACCCGGACAGGTCATCCCGGTCGTACCATCATGCGTCCTCTTTTGCTTCTCCCGACCGGGTACCACATCCCGGACGCGCACACCCGGTCCCTTCCAATCATGCGTTCCCGACCGGGTACCACTTCCCGGACGGACGCACCCGGTCCGTTCCAAACCGTTCTTCTCTTCTTGATTACTCATGTTGTGCCTGACAGGTGTGCTTGGAATGTACCGGATCACATCAAGGAGCTGAAGATCATACCTCCGGATCGCATCAAGCGGAAGGGAAGGAAAAGAGTTAAAAGGCATTCATCTTGTGGAGAACAGCGTAAAAGGACACATAACAAAAAGTGGGCAAGGCAAAACTATGGTTTCAATTTGATGTTATTTGGAACTTGTAGTTGCCCCACAGATAGCCTTGAAGGCAGATATGTGTACAAAGGAAGTTTCATGGGCACTGAAGAGGGAAGTGATGCACGACCTTTGGATGGTGATTGATCATGTATGATCACGTCTATGGCTTCCTCTGTGTCCTCGGAACACACGCAAAGGGTCAGAGGAGAAGGAAGAAGGCCAGAATCCACTCCCAAAGGCTAACACAGCCTCAAAGGTGGATGCAGTGCAGAAACTGGTTCAATGGGAGTTCCATGGTATGGAAGAGAGGCACGACCATTGAATGGATCTTATCATTATTGTAAGTATATGATTAGGATTGATGGAGGTATGATCAAGAGGAGTATGGTCGTCCCTGATAAGGGATGACACAAGATCTACAATCATCATTAATGAGGTAACATGTTTATGATTACTTTCTGGTTTATACTTCTGTCTCTTGTGGTGCTGTTAAGCCAAGGTAAGGCACGCCCCTTGAAGACCATATATTGTGATGTAAATTAAGGATCCAGGACCCTGAGAGAAGGGGCGGATCATTGTTGATCTACTTCATCCATGTGGGGTGATAGTTAGATGCTGGTTCATTGGATAGTAATCCATGATGGTTCATGGTTTGATGTTGGGTTTCATCATGGTGTGAACCATGGATCCGACCCATTGATGAGACACATGGGGGTCCTAGTATCAGAGGAACCATGTGGAGTGTAAGGTCCAATTCGTTTGGATCCAACAGCAAGCAAAGGAGGGGAGTAAGGCTAGTATTTGTTGGTATGGACCACAAGTATTGTGCTGGTGTGTTTATACAAGGAAGGCCGTGTGTGATCTGATCATTGGCAATGATGGACGACCTGATCCATGGATGGTGGATCAAGGTGTCTGATTTGATTGATCAAAGGATGCACCGGTGGTAAGAGCAACACTAATCACGTCCAGTGGGACATGGTTCCATGGCCGGTTAGGAAGTGTGAAGACTCATCAGTTCTGTGTCTTGTGGGGTGGTTGGTTGATTGACTTAGTATCTGATGGGCCTTGTTAGTCGATTAAAGGACTTGGTTCCAGGGGAGCACACGCCTGAGACATGGTGGTACTAAACCAGGCCTTGGCCGGTTCAGGTATGAAGTCCTTGGCCATCGGCCGGACTGGTCATGGTCGAGATCTATATGATCCAGAGTGATTCATTGAGATATGACAATGGATTATTCTTAGTGGTGATTTATCACGATTTATCATGAATTTTATTGGGTTTTACCTAATTGATTTGTAGGTGGTCAGTTATGGCCGGTTTGACTGAATTTGGCCGAGATCTATAGAATCAAAGCCGGTTCTGTAGATTCTGATTATGTATTCTTCTTAGTTGGGATTTATCATGAATTTTCATGAATTTTAATAAATTTTTGGAGAAATTTTGCTTGATCTCGTTTTTGCAGCTGAAGACTTCCCGAAGGTACTTAGTCTGTGGGGATGGTTGGCTGAATGACTAAGTACCAAAGGGAAGATTTTATGCAGGTATATGGAGAGTTGGACGAGTGGACGGGGAGCTAGGCAAAGCTACCTCGCAGCTTTATCAGCTGGAGGAGACTACATGGAACCTCAAGTGAAGTGGTTCAGCTCAGCTAGCTGGATGAGCTAGCTAAACAGCTAAGTTAGCTGGGACAATGAGCTAACAAGCTCCGTGGATGTGGCAAAGGTATGATCTATCAATGTTGCTTAGATCTAGATAGAATGGTTTAAGGGAATGGAACCTCGGATTTGTATGACTCGGTTTAGGTAGGATCGACCTTCGAGCTAGCTGGTAGTTGAGTATACTAACCATTAGCTGAGGTGATTCGACCGGACCAGTGTTAGATTGAAGTTAGTCCAATGGTTAAGTAGAGAATATTCCGTTGTGCATAAGTTGAAATGATCTAAGCTAGGGAATGACTAAGGTAGTCTTGGGCTGGGATCTGAGTTAGCCCTCGCCTATGGGCGATGTTTTAAATAAAGGGCAAAATTTTTAGAGGTTCGGTCAGGGTATGGACCGAGCGACGTGAGGCATCGACCGCGGCCTGAGGGGCCGGGTCGGGGTCTTACAAGTCGGTATCAGAGCATGCTTGATCCTGTTAAGGACAGTGCTCAAAGATGTTGAGTTCCAAACCGAAATTATTTCTGAAAATTGAGATGACTTGGAACCTTATCTGTGGTGATCCAAGTGGTAGTTGAGCTTAGGTTGGGTTTCATGCTTGTGAACGGGAAAGTTCCAAGATGAGCTGGCTTAGCCAAGATGCAGTCTCCAAGGACAAGACCCTGGAAACAGAAAGGTTGGTGTATCTAGTTATTTGGAAGTAATATACGGATTGGACAATGGATGCAATGCAAGATCTTTGTAAGGACGACATGGACCAGGGAAGTAACATGGACCACAGAGTGGCTTAGGTTGAAAGAAACGTGCAGCACTCTTGTAGGGGTTAGTGTTATTCCTTGGTGGCCGTTGAAAACAAGTGAGCATATGCAGTGTTCATGTTGGTCTAAGGGAGACGTTACCTGGCTAGTACATGAGTGGGCTTGTGATCAGATGGATCAGCTTGGACTCAGTGTAAGTCAAGGTAGGATTCCTTAAGATTGAGTGAATGGGGTTGATCAATTCCAAGAGGAATTGGAAACACGATGTTAAGTTGCTTAGTGTGATGAGGATTGGAGTATATTATAAACGCTTTTGTGAATGGTATGGGATGTTCACAGAAGTGTGATGCTTTGGAGAATGGTATGGGAAATTTTCCAAATGTGTGATCAATCCGAGATCCAACTCATCTAAGTACTTAATGATCGGAAAAGGGTTGTTCAAGATGGGAACGGTGGGTTTTCCTTGCATAGTGAACGCTGCCGGTGGGCAGAGAATGAGTTCACTAGGTTTGGTGAAGGACATCCCTGTAATGATCACAGTCAGGGTAATGCCTGCGGATCTGTGTATTGATCACAGTCAGGGTAATGCCTGCGGATCTGAGTATTGATCACAGTCAGGGTAATGCCTGCGGATCTGAGTATTGATCCTGGACAGGGTAATGCCTGTGGATCTGGTTGTTTTCCGCCTAGAGAATCATGAGGTGATATTAGGTATGGAATGGTTTGGAAAGTATCGGGCCACTCTGGACTGTCACCGGGAGCGCGTGCAGTTCGAGAGTTGGTGTGAATTCCCGATCAGGTTCCAGGGTATACGTCCGATCTCTGGATGCTTAGTGGTGTCAGCAATCCATGTGGATTGGATGCTGAAGAAGGGAAGTGAAGCTTATTTGGCCACAAACGCCACTAAGGAGGTCGTAGGGGGTGGTGAACCGGATGGGATTCCGCTGGTTCGAGAGTCCATGATGTGTTTCAGGCGCTACAGGGCATTCCCCCTGGTAGGGCTGACCCGTTCATAGTAGATCTGGACCAGGGACGGCCCCAAAGGTCCAAAAGTCCCTTGTGCATAGCTCCTGCCGAGATGGCCGAGCTGAAGTCGACCCCGTCCGGGAAGGGACCTGGGTCGCAGTACAACCATGTCGGAGATTGACCTAGGGTTGGGATATAGTCGATCAAGTCCAGTGAGGGATGAGGATCGCGGTATAACCATATCGGAGATGGACCAATGGTTGGGGTACGACGGTTGAGTCCCGGAGTGGACCAGGACCGGAATATGATCAAGTCCATGAGTGGACTAGGATCAAATTGTGACAATGTCCAGTGATGGACAGAAGTCAAGTATAAGGCGGTTTAGTCTAGCAGAGACTAAGATCGCAATGTTGCCAAGCTGGAAAAGGCTATGGTTGGTTAGGGGATGATCCAGTACGTTGTGGCTGGGATCATGAACCCTTGATGTCTGTAGAGGACATAAAGAAATAGAACAATCTGTTAGGACTCATGGTACAACGAGCGGCCTAATGATTGGAATGAGTCCATTAAGACTTGACTGATACATCGGGTGGCTTGGAGATTGGGGTGAATCTACTAAGACTCGGGTATGCAGTAAGTTCTTAGGGACTGGATATGATCTAGTCATGGACTAGGGACAGGGAGTAATAGCCTTGGTGTGTACTAGTACTGCAACCTAGAAAGTTGAGTTCGGTGACACAAGTCTGTTATGGTACCATGTGGAAGACGCGAAGAGGACCACTTGGTTCTGATTCAAGAGTGTTCTGTTCAAGTGGGGGAGACATGTTGATATGCTGATCAAAAAGGTGATCAGTGAGAAGGAACAAGGAGGAGATGCAAAAAAATTGGATATAGAGAACCAATTGAGTATGCTCCATGTTCTGGGTGAAAAGGAGTTCCGTTGGAACCTTTGTCATGAGATAAGAGGTTAACACCACTGGATTCGAGGACGAATCCATAGTAAGTGGGGGAGACTTGTAGCATCCCCGATGCTGGATAGGATCGTCCGGATGAACCATTGTGTGAGGAGACGCACCAGTCAGGTCATATGACCTAAAGGCAAGTGTGTCATGATCCAAAAACGTGGTTAGGGGAATCAGACAGCTGAGACTTAACCAAAATAGGATGGAGAAAAGCTTAAAGGAGTTGGTCGAGTGTTTCGGTAGCTGGACGAGGTCTGGATGAAACTCGATCAGCTAGGTGAAGCTGTGATGTGGCGCATGATCAGCATGGATCATGGGAGAACTAAGTCTTGGTCTAGACCAAGGGACTTAGAGGGATTGAATAGGATAAAGATATCAAGCTATACGAAGTGTATCACAGCTGGATGATGTGAGCAAGAAGCTCGACCAGCTGGACGGAGCTCTCTTGAAGCTCAAGTAGAGTGTGTCAGCTCCCTGAGCTGGATGGACATACTCAATCAGCTGGGTCAGCTGGGGATCATCTCAACTCAGCTTAACTAAGTGTTCGGGTCTCGGGCAGTTGGGCCGGGTCCGGACAGTGGTCGGGCTATGTGGGCAGTTATGTGAGGCGATGGGCTGGTGGACTCTTGAGGTTGGGCCAGTGGCTTGGCATTCGGTTTGGGCTTGTATTGGACATGTCCAGGAGTGGTTTGACAAGCCCAGGACGTCCAGGTAACTGCAATAGGCGAATGGGTGTGATCTGGACCATTGATGAAATCTAATGGCCAGAAATGATACCGAAAGGGTGCAGCCTTTGGAAAGGTAACTGCCCCTTCTTCTATATATTGCAGGCAAGGCCGTGCCTTTGCAGGCACGCCAGGCATTCATTTTTCATCCTGAAACACAAAGAAAAACCAGAGAAATCAGAGAGAGAGTCGGATTGAAGGATCCAATTCCAAGAGTGGGATGAAGGCAAGAAAGAGGCAGTTTTGTGGGCAATCAAGGGAAGAGTTATGAACGACTCTGTGGTGAGTTTTACCCATTGATGAACACGTCCCAGGCTTCCTCTACATTCATATAACACACACAGAAGGCCATAGAAGAAGAGGGATGGTCGGATTCCACTTTCTATGGCCAAGATAGCCTTGAAGGCAGATATGTGTACAAAGGAAGTTTCATGGGCACTGAAGGGGGAAGTGATGCACGACCTTTGGATGGTGATTGATCATGGATGATCACGTCTATGGCTTCCTCTGTGTCCTCGGAACACACGCAAAGGGTCAGAGGAGAAGGGAGAAGGCCAGAATCCACTCCCAAAGGCCAACACAGCCTCAAAGGTGGGTGCAGTGCAGAAACTGGTTCCATGGGAGTTCCATGGTATGGAAGAGAGGCACGACCATTCAATGGATCTTATCTTTATTGTAAGTATATGATAAGGATTGATGGAGGTATGATCAAGAGGATTATGGTCGTCCCTTATAAGGGATGACACAAGATCTACAATCATCATTAATGAGGTAACATGTTTATGATTACTTTGTGGTTTATACTTCTGTCTCTTGTGGTGCTGTTAAGCCAAGGTAGGGCACGCCCCTTGAAGACCATATATTGTGATGTAAACTAAGGATCCAGGACCCTGAGAGAAGGGGGCGGATCATTGTTGATCTACTTCATCCATGTGGGGTGATAGTTAGATGCTGGTTCTTTGGATAGTGATCCATGATGGTTCATGGTTTGATGTTGGGTTTGATCATGGTGTGAACCATGGATCCGACCCATTGATGAGACACATGGGGGTCCTAGTATCAGAGGAACCATGTGGAGTGCAAGGTCCAATTCGTTTGGATCCAACAGCAAGCAAAGGAGGGGAGTAAGGCTAGTACTTGTTGGTATGGACCACAAGTATTGTGCTGGTGTGTTTATACAAGGAAGGCCGTGTGTGATCTGATCATTGGCAATGATGGACGACCTGATCCATGGATGGTGGATCAAGGTGTCTGATTTGATTGATTAAAGGATGCACCGGTGGTAAGAGCAACACTAATCACGTTCAGTGGGACATGGTTCCATGGCCGGTTAGGAAGTGTGAAGACTCATCAGTTCTGAGTCATGTGGGGTGGTTGGTTGATTGACTTAGGATCTGATGGGCCTTGTTATTCCATTAAAAGACTTGGTTCCAGGGGAGCACACGCCTGAGACATGGTGGTACTAAACCAGGCCTTGGCCGGTTCAGGTATGAAGTCCTTGGCCATCGGCCGGACTGGTCATGGTCGAGATCTATATGATCCAGAGGTATTCATTGAGATCTGACCATGGATTATTCTTAGTGGTGATTTATCATGATTTATCATGAATTTTATTGGGTTTTACCTAATTGATTTGAAGGCGGTCAGTTATGGCCGGTTTGACTGAATTTGGGAGAGATCTATAGGATCAAGGCCGGTTCTATAGATTCTGATTATGGATTCTTCTTAGTTGGGATTTATCATGAATTTTCATGAATTTTAATTAATTTTTGGAGCATGTTTGCTTGAGGTCGTTTTTGCAGCTGAAGACTTCCCGAAGGTACTTAGTCTGTGGGGATGGTTGGCTGAATGACTAAGTACCAACGGGAATAGTTTATGCAGGTATATGGAGAGTTGGACGAGTGGACGGGGAGCTAGGCAAAGCTACCTCGCAGCTTTATCAGCTGGAGGAGAGTATATGGAACATCTAGTGAAGTGGTTCAGCTCAGCTAGCTGGATGAGCTAGCTAAACAGCTAAGTCAGCTTGGGACAATGAGCTAACAAGCTCCGTGTATGTGGCAAAGGTATGATCTATCAATGTTGCTTAGATCTAGATAGACTGGTTTAGGGGAAAGGAACCTCGGATTTGTATGACTCGGTTTAGGTAGGATCGACCTTCGAGCTAGCTGGTAGTTGAGTATACTAACCATTAGCTGAGGTGATTCGACCGGACCAGTATTAGATTGGAGTTAGTCCAATGGTTAAGTAGAGAATATTCCGCTGTGCATAAGTTTAAATGATCTAAGCTAGGGAATGACTAAGGTAGTCTTGGGCTGGGATCTGAGTTAGCCCTCGCCTATGGGCAATGTTTTAAATAAAGGGCAAAATTTTAGAGGTTCGGTCAGGGTATGGACCGAGCTACGCGAGGCATCTACCGCGGCCTGAGGGGCCGGGTCGGGGTCTTACAGGCGCAGTTGCCAGGGAGCTTTAATTGCCATTAGATCTTATATAGTCCGATTTTCTGTTGGTTACTTTTCTCATCACTCTACTCATAATTTTTTTTTTCTTGTCTTTTCAGGTGCATGCCCAGCAGTACCAAAAGCAACAAGGAACAACTACTATTCTTCTCAGATCATGCACGTTTAGAACGCTGATGTTTGGACTTTTCAAGGGTCCTTAAACCAAATGATGTAGTATAAAAGATTGTCGAACCAATCCTAGATGATTCTGAAACAAAGAGAATGCAGGTTCATGCTTAATCTAAGTACAATCCGGTTTTAAAGATGATATGAACTAAGAACTAGAATCTAAAGCAATAAAGGAACAAACTTGCAAGCAATATGAGTAAAAAGGATCCATGGGGCTTGGAACATTGACTTTGGGTTGTTAAGATCTTATCTAAGGTGGCAAGCTATCAATCAGACATTCTCCCTATGCTTAGACACCAAACTAAACAAGCTCTATCTCTAGATGAATGCTCTTTTGCAAGAGTAACTCAAGCATCAAATCTCTTTTGTTGAATATTACTAAAGGAAACATGGAGGATAAGTCTAATAGCAATCTTAGCCCCTTTGCAACAAATATCTTAGGCAAAGCAAACTAAAAGCATTGAATAGTTGGTTGAGGCATTTCATCGAACACCTCTCGGACGTGAAAGCCTATAGATCTATTTTGATATGGTTTAGACCAAAATAGCATTGATCTTCACTTAAATACCCTAGATCTTCACTTAAACACCCTTGATCTTCACTTAAACACCCTAATAACCTAGCCCATGAATCCAAAAATGATCTACTCACTAATCGTCATGATTACTCTCAAACCCATGAAGGATTCAAGCTTAATCATGTAGATGAAGAGATAAAACACTCAAGAACGCAAGAAGAAGATGAGATTTAGATTCAAGAATCAAACTTTCTACAAAGTGTTTTGTATTTCGAGAGAGAATAAAACTTAGATCTAAAGTTGTCGCTTACAAGAGTATTTATATAGGCCTGGAAAACTTAAAAACATTAAAGAAAATGACCAAAAGGTCCGTGGAGTCATTTAGGTCTCGACCAATCAGAATTGAGCAAAAGGAAGAAGGTGGACGCGACCCGGGTTGAATCCGGCCTGTCCTACCCATGTCCAGCCAACCCAGCGGCCGTCCTTGATCCTTCTCACCTCGTCCGCGCCCGGGTGGTCGACCCCGCGTCCCGTCTAGCCGCGTGAATCCCTCGTCCATCATCTTGTCCAGACCACGCGGGTGAGGGATCCAGGGCAGGCCATCCCGTGTAAACTTCAGGCCTCGTCCTCCTTTGTCCCGGCCGCGCGGGTGTATGATCTGGAGGTGTCCAACCCGCGTCCAGCCTCTTCTCTCGCCCAGCACGTCCGGCCGCGCGGGTACTCCATCCCGAGTGTTGCACCCCGGGTCAGGCTCGTCCTGGTCTATAGTTTGGCTTGTCAAGACTTGGCCAAACTCCATTCTTCAATTCATTTTGATCACAAAGCTCCCAAACACCTCAAATAACTCCATAGTACACTCCAACACCTGATAAAGACTCATGAATGCATTATGGACCCAAAAGATGCCTAATTCCTAATCTACATGATCAAAATGCACAAAATATGATTGCTAAAAACATGTAAATATGCAAGATATCAACTCCCCCACACTAGTATTTTACTTGTCCTCAAGTAAACTTTTCAAAACACAAGGAGAGGAGATATAAAGATGGGAGCTTAGCCAAAAGAAACACTCAAAGCATTCAACTTGACATCATAAAGAAACATGGCAAATAGCATGAGCAAACTCTCTTATTATACTCTAGCTTCTCAAGGCCTATCAATACTCTTATCCCTCTACACAAGCTGCAATGCTTTTCATCCAGCATGCTCTCTTCACCAACCCTCACATTGATTCACACACACACACACAAGGTGAATTCTCACAAATGGGCACATGATCTCAGTCATTTGGCTAGGTGATCAAATGGTCTAATATGGATGAAGAGGAGGGTTCAATGCAATCATTTTAAGGTGGCAATCACTCAAGAATCAAGGAGCTTGATCATTATGCAAAATTTATCTAAGACTAGATGCAACTCATGCATACATGGATCCATCCTCATCATTCTACCCCATTCCTAAGTGGTTACAACTTCTACACCCCTTTTGTTCATCCCATGACCCAAAGTAACACCCTCTCACATCACTCACCCAATGAACAACTCTCTTTTCTTATGACTTAACCACTAGGGACCTCTTATTCACTTTTCACGTTTCTAAGCTCTAACTCTTTTTATTTTTCTTTTCTTTTCTTTTCTTTTTTTTATGAGGGGGAAGGCATCAATAAACAATCTAGAGCTCTCTTTTCTTTCTATTCTAAGGTCCCTAGGGCTTTTCTTTTTCATTAAACTCTTTTGTTCATCAATCTCAACTTTATCACTTCCCAATCCCAAGATATAAACCTTTAAGGAACATAGACCCACTCACCATCCTAGAAGCTAGCTCAAATGATGACCCTATGCTGGCAAGAGATGAGAACAAATCCATGTCTCTCCCAATACTCTCAAGGTTTTGCACATGACAAACTATCAAAAGAGGCCTCACTCATGCAAATCATTGTAGGCTTCAAAGAATGGCTAGGGTTCAAGGGTAAAGAAGTGCCATTTGGGTTAACAAAGAGTGGTACAATGGGGAAAAGATAATCCAAATGTGTATGAGATCCATAATCAAGTATGCCAATGCCCATATGCAAGAGAGATTAAGGTCATTTATGTCTATGTTCAGGATGGACTGGTTTCAAGAACAATGCCAATATCAAGCAAGCAAAACATGTTTCAAGAAGAGTTTTCAAGGCTCAAAGCATGCAAGCCTTTCAAGAGATGCTTAAGCTACTTGATATGATTAACTAGGGTTCCAAATTCAGTGCAAACAAGTGTTCTTTACAAGGAATTATCAACAACTGCTCCATATGCAAGTGAAGGCAACCTATATGCTCTAGACTCAATCTTAAGAATGCAAGTGATGCAACTACATGATCTTTTTGAATTTTTTTCAAAATTTTTTTCTATGCACATATGTATGTACAATACAATGCATGAGACTCATAATCAACAAAGCAAACATGATCAAATACTTGGTACCTCCCCCAAACTTATAAATCACACAGTCTCTGTGTGAGTAAGAGAGAAGGAGATACCGAACACATGATAAAAGCAATGCTATGTACAAAGAAGAGTTGGAGTGATACCTCAAGAGGAGACTAGGGTGTGGTGTTTGGCGTCTGGGGCTGGTGCTAGGAGCTGGCCTGATTCATAGCAACTAGAGGACGCTGCTACAGGGTGTCTAACATAAGGCTCAGGTGCTTCACCACCTCTAGGGCTAGGCTCAACCTGGAAACCTCAACCACACTTATTGAAAACTTAAAGAAAGATATAACAAGTTTATTTACAAGGATAGACATGGGACTTCATCCCAAGCCAGCTTGTTTAGAGTCACTAGCTTGACTACCTTTTCTCTTGGACTAGTGAGTATGAGGATCCTTCCCAACTTCAAGAGTGATGGTGAGGACCTCAGAGAGAAGCTTGTGGAGCTTGATGGGGTCGTCCTGAATTTGAGGAGTGATGATGGCCCTGGCACTTGAGAATGGCTTGGACCAGCCTTTGCACTTGACCTTGTACTCAATGGCTCTATCTTTGAGCTTCATTGGATTGAGAGTGAGAGTGTGTGGGAGCAGGCCAAAGGATGGAGGGTGAGGTTCTTTCAGCATTACCTTCTTTTCATGAGTGGCCTTTGTGGCTCCACTCACCCCCTTCTTTTTAGCACTTTCCAAGTGCTCACCACACAGCTCTTGAGAAGACTCTCCAGCAAGACCTTCATCCTCACAAACAACAACTTCAGCTTGGGTCTTCTCAACAGATTGTTCTCCACAAGTGATTGTCCCACAATATCCAACATCCATTGTAGACTGGATTGGGTAAGATACAGCCTTGTTCACATTGAGGAGGGTGACCTTCTTGTTTGGAAAATCAATGCATGCTCCAACCGTTGAGAGAAATGGAGCGCCAAGGATCAAAGGGACTCTATTATCAGTTACCATCTTCAGGACAGTGAGGTTTATAGGTATGGTGCAGGATCCAATCTTCAAAAGGATGTCCTTGATGATACCAATTGGGGTTGTAGAAGAAGAATCCCCAAAGGTGAGAGAAGATGAGTTTTTCTCCATACTCTCAATACCAAGACTCTTCACCACTTCCGTTGAGATCACATTAACACTTGCACCACTATCAACAAGAGCATCATCCATAGTGATCTTACCAAGGGAGCAAGACAAGGTGAACTTCCCTTGGGGCTCTAGTTTTGGGAGAGACTTTGGTGTGACTGGTGGATCAATCTTCAAAATGGAGATGTCCAAAACCTCTGCTACTTCTTGATGAAACCCTAGGTTTGATTTTCGATTGCCCCTGATACTTTTGAAGGAAGATAAATGGATTTGAAAGAAAGATGGTGATGGATAGAAGTCGATATGGGGATGAAATTCAGTGCAGATCGATGGAAAGATCAAGCACTTGTGTAGAAGAGTCTCAGATCGTGCAGGTCACCGCACAGGTATGATCAAGAGACAAGTTTGCCTTCGAGAATTCCTCCTCTAGCAGTCAATGTTCAGAGATGAACAAGGGATTCACAGTTTGTAAGAAGATTTTAACAAAACGGTGAATAGATTGATCAAAGACAATACAAGAGTTTATGTAGAAGTCTAGACACGTCTAATACCTGAAACATAAACAAAGACTCTTGACTTGTAGAAAACAAGAAAGAAACAAAAACTAGGCAAGAGTTGACTTTTGACGAGAATTGAGTTCTTCTTTGAATGGCCCTTGCTTGACCCCGACCAGAACTGATTTGTTTTACTTCTTCTTGGGTTTATTGAGGAGAATGGGTCAGAAACAATCTCATAAGAGGCCTGCTTAATTTGGTAAGAAACAAGCGCATAATGAATTTTTTATGAATTTTTCCTTGGCTAAAAAGACCCATTTCTCCCAGCAGCTAATCCAGCTCCATCTTCAGTGTAACTTAGCTCATCCAGCTCCAAATAAGTGTCACTAAGCTCATCAAACTCCAGGTTAGTGTAACTTAGCTCAATCATCTCATCTAGCTCCAAAGAAGTGTCACTGAGCTGGTTCAGCTCACCCTTAGTAACTTCAGCTGGTTTCAGCTTAACTTAAGTCTCTTTAGCTGGTTTCTGCTCGTCCACAGTCTCCTCAGCTGGTTTCATCTCAGTATGCTTGCCTTTAATCCATCCTGGTTTGTCCTTTGTTGAAGAATCAGCTGGTGCAGCCATGGTTGCATCATCCCCTCCTCCTTTGAATTTTTTTTCCTCAAATCTGTATCTCCTAGATCAAAAGGAAACAAGTAAGAAGCGAGATACATGAAAATAATCAAGAAAGTAATATCAAAGTTAGGTTTTGGACAGAAACTTCCTTGGAGTTTTGAAGCCATTTTCCTCAAGTACTTCCATCTACAAATCTCAGGTTGATAAACATGGTGTTTTCCCTCGTTCCTTTGAGACTGATCCTGCTGTTCCTGGACACTGAAAACAGAGACAAGATATCCATAATTATCAGTGCAAGACATATACTTGTTCAGATCAGAAACCAAAGTTTCTTTCTTTAGAACATCAAGCAAACGTTTCAGACCTTTATGATGCATATCAAAGTAATTGTTATACACCAGAATGATTCAACGGCACATGATAGTATAGTTTCTGAAGAACAATTTCAAAACAGACACAAGTTTCTCAGATTTAGAACACAAAAGATCAAGTTCAAACTGAGAATTACTTAACCAACGCTTAACATGTCTATCAAAGAATGTGTTATAAACCAGAATGCTATCAAGGCACATAACAACATGGATCAACTTCAAAACGTGCCCCACATGATCAGAATCAGAACATAAAAGTTTAAGTTCAAGATCAGATTCAGAATCAGTTAGCACATGTCTCACTGGTTTAGAATTACTTTCAAACGCACATGTCTCACTGGTGTAGAATTACTTTCAAAGAATGTGTTGCACACTAATATATCACCAAAGCTCAAAATAACATCATTCTGCAAGTATGATCTCAAAACAAACCAAGACTTATCAGTTTCAGAACAAGAATGGACAGGTTTCAAAGCAAAATCACAAATAAAATCGGTTTCAGTTCTAAGTGATTTTTGTTTCTGCAGTTTCCTATCCATAAACTCTTTCCAGGCACGTGTGGAAGAAAACAAATCATCAGTGATCAGTTCATGTCTAGAAAAACTCAGATCAAAGCCATTATCATCAAAGCAAGCACAAGAATTACAAGGTTTTCTGAAACAGAAATAAGAATGTTGCAGAATAAACTCCAATGACTTTTCAGGATGATAAAAGCTTTTGTTATGTTCCCAAAACTGATATAAACTCAATACAAGACCAGGATAGTTGTTATCAACACATTGAGCACGTTTTTGATCAAAGAATTTGTCAGGTTCAAGTTTCTTAAAACAATGAATCATGTTATCAAAAACAGAACTTGACACACAGAATTCTTTCACATTACCCAGACCAAATCGTTTCACATCATCAGAACTAACCCTAACAAAAATTTCAGGCACAGAGTTGATGACACTAAGTTCTTTACAGTGCTCTTTCAGGTTGTAGAACAAAGACTTAGGAATTGTGCTCGGCTCCAAGTTGTTTGGCTGCTCCATCACTTCACCTTGTGCTAGACTCTTCTGTTCAGTTTCTGCTGAGTGTTCTTCTGTGACCTGAGACACTGAAACAATACTACTCGATTGCACCGGTTCAGAATAAGTTAGTTCATCAAAGCTGTTACTGATATCAAGTTCAGACTGAGAAGAGAAAAGAGAAAACTCATTTTCTGTCTCAGGTTTCTTTATTACCTTAGATGGCTCTGTTTCTAGCTCTTGAATGATCTGCTCCTGCTTGCTATAACTCTTTGGAGCATTAACCTTTGATTAGGAACGTGAGGTTGGTCTCCATTGCTGGTCTGTTACAAAATCTTGCAGTACTTGTTGTGCAATCCTTTTGAAATCATCTTGAAACTGTGGGCTGCCCAAATAGTCAAGTGCTGCTTGTTGTTTCTGAGACTTCTTTATGGGATCACGACCATAGCAAGCTCCTGTCTTTTCTCTGGCATGTCTAGGATGTTTTCTGCTCCTCCTAGTTGTTTCTCTTGCCTCCCTAGTCGTGCCGTTTCCTGCACAAAATCAGAATGGTTAAAAACCGATTTTCCTTTTCTTAAAGAATTCTGTTTATTTTCCAGCAAAATCTTTGTGGAAGAACTGAATAATCATGATGTGTGCTCTTCCTTTTAATCCTTTCCAGTGTCCTCCTAGACTGTATCCTCTCCTGCTCATACCCAGACTCATCAATATCATATGAATCTCTTTTTCTCATAGACTTTTCTCTTCTTTCTAAGGCTGCTTTGGTTGCAGAATTGAACTGGTTATAATCTAATTCTCTTTCAGGACGTCTCCTTCTGCTTGATCCATACATGGCTTCTTGTTACAATCTCAACAAGTAAAGTTAGAACAAGAAAAATAGCTGAAGCCTCACTGCCTCTCCTTGTGTTTAAGTGTTGTATTCCCTCAAGTGTTTTCTGTGATCCCAATAGTTCAGCAACAAACAGAGACCAAGCCAACAAGAGAAACCCCCAAAAACAGAACTGAGAAGAGATAGATAGTTGAAAGATTTTGTTTTGCAAGAGGTTTTACCACCAGGGATGGATTTCTCTTCAGCCAGGCCAGATTACTCTTCAGCCTCAGTCGGATTTTTCCTTGACTGTTCTATGATTTTTTTTTTTTTGATTACTGGATGGCCCTCTTGCCGGTACAATCAGATAGACAGATAAGAGTGTTTGATGAAAAGAAGAAATCGATCAGATGATCAAAACCCCAAAACAGAAAAGAATTTGAAAAGTTTTGATAACAAACCCTTGATCAAGAGCCTCCAAATCTGCTCTGATACCACTTGATGAAACCCTAGGTTTGATTTTCGATTGCCCCTATACTTTTGAAGGAATATCAATGGATTTGAAAGAAAGATGATGAAGATGGTGATGGATAGAAGTCGATATGGAGATGAACTTCAGTGAAGATCGATGGAAAGATCAAGCACTTGTGTAGAAGAGTCTCAGATCATGCAGGTCACCGCACAGGTATGATCTAGAGACAAGTTTGCCTTCGAGAATTCCTCCTCTGGCAGTCAATGTTCAGAGATGAACAAGGGATTCACAGTTTGTAAGAAGTTTTTAACAAAAAAGTGAATAGATTGATCAAAGACAATACAAGAGTTTATGTAGAAGTCTAGACACGTCTAAGACCTATTGGAAACATAAACAAAGACTCTTGACTTGTAGAAAACAAGAAAGAAATAAAAACTAGGCAAGACTTGACTTTTGTCCAGAATTGAGTTCTTCTTTGCATGGCCCTTGCTTGCCCACGACCAGAACTGATTTTTTTGACATCTTCTTGGGTTTCTTGAGGAGAAAGGGTCAGAAACAATCTCATAAGAGGCCTGACCGAATTTGGTAAGAAACAAGTCCATAATGATTTTTTTATGAACATTTTCTTGGCTGAAAAAGGCTCATTTCGCCCAGCAGCTAATCCAGCTCCATTTCAGTGTAACTTAGCTCATCCAGCTCCAAATAAGTGTCACTAAGCTCATCCAGCTCCAGGTTAGTGTCACTTAGCTCAATGAGCTCATCTAGCTCCAAAGAAGTGTCACTGAGCTGGTTCAGCTCACCCTTAGTAATTTCAGCTGGTTTCAGCTTAACTTCAGTCTCTTTAGCTGGTTTCAGCTCGTCCACAGTCTCCTCAGCTGGTTTCAGCTCAGTATGCTTGCCTTTCTTCCATCAGGGTTTTTCCTTTGTTGAAGAATCAGCTGGTGCAGCCATGGTTGCATCACTGCTGCTTGGTGGTCTAGAATGTCCTTGATGAGCATCATTTGGACATGAGCTTCACGCATACCTGAGATCTCTGGAAGCCTTACCCCAACATCACTAAGATCTTTCCTGAACTTGGAGATCACCTTCTTCTGAGCTTTGGTGAGGACTTTTTTTGGAAAAGGGAGATTGTCATAGGGTGACAGCTCAACCTTAGTGGTATCATCCAGCTTAACCTCCTTCTGTTTGTTGTCAGCTTTCTTCTCAACTTGTTTCGCAGGCCTGGGCTCAGCTTTCTGCAGACTCTTTACTTCAACCTTCCTGGCAGCGTTCTTCACAATCTGTGCTTCAGCTGTGGTCACAACAAATCTCTCACCTTCCCCAAGTTCGGTTCCAAACACCGGACTGTCAATCTCATCCGCATCTTGCACATAATCACTTGACACAGTCTCTGAAGAAGTGGTAGAGAGGACAACATTGCAAGACTTCTTGGGATTCTTCTCTAGTTTCCCTGGTAGAGATCCCATTCGGCTCTTGGAGGTTGAAGGCATAGATGCAAACTGAGTTTCCAAGGCCTTGAAGTGAGAGGTAAGTTGTAGGAGCTTGTTGTTGAGGTCAGTGTAGTTCCCATCAACTTTAGCATGTAGACTTTTCAGCCCATACTCAACGTTCTTCTCTTTTCTGGCTTGAGATTCTAAAATTTGCTTGAATATGGACTCCATACTTTAATCTGGATCTTGAACTTGAGAAGAGCTTCCTTGACCTTGGTTAGACTGCTGACCCTTGTTGGTGAAACCAGGAGGGCATTGTTGTTGCTGAGTTTGGTAACCACCTTGTTGGTTGTTGTAGAAGGGCCTTTGCTGGTAGTTGTTGTACTGAAAGTTAGGCTCCTTCCTGTACCATGTCCTATTAGCATTTATAAAAAAACAGCTCCTCTTGGCCCTCTAAACCAGCAACCTCATTGATCCAAACAATCTTTTCCTATTTCTGGTCACCAACAGAGTTCACCTGCTCCTGCTTAGCCTTTTCTGCAAGAAATAGATCCAAATTTTCTTGGAGAGACTTCAGCTCTTTCCTGGTGTTATGATCATCACCTCTGTTGCTTCTATCATACTCCACACTGTAGACTGAATCACTCTTAGCCATGTTCTCAACCAGCTCTTCTGCATCTACTTCAGTTCTGCCCAAGAAGAAACTATTCCTGGCTGTGTCTAATCTGCTCCTGAACTCTGGAAGAGCACCTCTATAGAAGGTACTAAGCAAACTCTCCTTGGTGAAGCCATGATGTGGGCATTGAGACCAATAGCCCTTGAACCTCTCCCATGCTTCACCAAAACCTTCAAGGTTCTTCTGCTGAAACCCAGAGATTTCATTCCTGATCTTGGCTGTCCTTGAGGTAGAGAAGAACTTTTCTAGGAAGGCCTTCTTGCACTCATTCCAAGTGGTGATAGAGTCACTTGGAAAAGCCTTCTCCCATTGGTTCAGGCATTTCATCAAACACCTTGTGTGGGAACCGAAATTCACACCGTCGATTTTAATGAATAATAATCAAGGAAAGCATTGAAAACCCTACTTTCCTTGAGGTCCGGATTCTCTGCGAGAGCCGACGACAAGTGACCAAATAAATGCGGAAAAGGGTTTGTTAAGAGTTGGGACTGGACCTTAAGAAAGGCTGCATACATACCCCTTTCGAGGATCAAGTCGTACGTAGTTCAGTTACAAAGAATTGAACAAGGGATTGAACCGTCTGGGCGAGTTCATCTAGTACGAGCGTGGGTCGTAGAAACAGGCATGTCGAGAATAATGCCTAGGGTTTCTAATTGCCGAGCTCTAGAGTAAAAGAATTGTCCAATCCTTCCGAGAGAAACAGAGATCTGCGAACAAGATAATAATAGAACAAGAGACAGCCAGACGTTCTAGGCCCTGCCTTGCTAGTCTAACCGCCTAAATTCTAAGTTCTCTATGCTAACGGGAGTTCTCTAGGTCTCAAATCTCGGATCCTTTGTCTTCTGCTCCAGCTCTCCTTTTATAGTTGCTTTAGGTCGGTGGCCCGTTTACCCTTTTGCCTTTGGGCCCAAGTTTATCTCTTTTTGGGAATATTCCGTTTTTTGTCGATCTTCATAGTTATCCTCGAATCTCCGATGTTTATCCTTGGAAACTTTACATTTATCCCGTTCTCGTGTGTTAGGATAAACTGTTGTAGTTTCTAACGGGCTTGGGCCGTGAAGGCCGTGGATCGGCCTTCAGGCATGTTTAGGTCCTCGCGGGCCGTTCTAGGCCTTTCGGACATTCTTACGATTTTCTCGGTCTTACTCTCAAAGCTTCAGAAACAACTCCGATCAAGAAGAAATGAGAAATATAGGATCCAAAGGTCAGGCAACACAACCATACGAAGGGCGTAAGAGCCGAAATGAGTCGGACTGACCGTGATTTGATCGTCCTCGTCCCATGGACGGGACGACCTTTGCACGCACTGTCCTCGCCCACAGGCGAGGTGGCGTCGTTGCGGCCAGTCCTCGCCCACGGGCGAGGTGGCCTCGGTGTGGCTCGTCCTCGCCCACGGGTGAGGTGGCCTCGGCCCGGCCCGTCCTCGCCCACGAGCAAGGTGGCCTCGGTGCGGTATGTCCTCGCCCACGGGCGAGGTGGCATCGGCCCGGCCCGTCCTCGCCCATGAGCGAGGTGGCCTCGGCCCGGCCCTGCCCGTCCTCGCCCATGGGCATGGTGGCCTCGGTGCAGTCCATCCTCGCCCACTGGCGAGGTGGCCTCGGCCCGGCCCGTCCTCACCCACACGCGAGGTGACCTCGGCCCGCCGGTCCTCGCCCGCGGGCGAGGTGGCCTCGGTCCTGCTCGTCCTTGGTCCGTCTTCCTTTCGTACCAATCTTCCCGAAGACCCTCGTGCACGAACACTCGTATTCTTCCGATCTTTCTTTTGGAAAATATTTCGTGAAGAATTCGGACAAGTGATAATCTTAGCCGTTGATTTCGAGATAACCATTTTTGACCCCAACAAACGATAGCCATTTTTATTTAGACTCAAAGGAAAACAAAGTGAGCTTGTCCTAGGGTGAGCTGGGAAGACTGAGCTCGCCCTATGGTGAGTTGACCTAGTAAGAACAAGCTCTGACCTCCTTTCATTTTTGCTGTTTGTTTCCCGAGAGTTGTTTGTCGGAGAGATTGGATATTCTATTTCGAAAACTTGTTGTATAACCTCTTTTCGATTTATTCGAGACTTTTTGTTCCGAGAAATACTTTCTGGAGACTTTCAGGCATTGATTCCGCCGTGACCGATTTTGACCCCAACAGTTAGCCCCCCAGCTCGTTTGAACTTTCGCGATGTTCTTGTCGGCGGTAAGACATGGTAGGTAAATTAGGCGGATTTAATGGTTGAAATGATCCGCTGAAAGTGGTAAGATTGAGGCTGCGCCTTTCGAAGGCTGCCTACGTACCCTTGTCGAAGGGATCAAGCCTTTCGTAGTTCGTTTTGGAGTTTAAGACCTTTGTGATCTGTTTTCCAGCGAGACTTATATGGTCTGGTTATGTGTCGTGCAGAGAATTTCGAGCATGTTGCTGTCGATGGTATTTTGTTTTGTTCTGGCCGTTGTGAGGCCATGATGTATCTTTCTGGACTGGCCGTCGGTGGGTTCGAATCCCTGCCCATTTTAGGGCCTTTAAAATATTTTGCTCAAATTTATAAAACCGTGGTTTTTATAAATTGAGAGAACTTCCATTTTTCGAAGTTAGAGGGACAGGGTGTGAGTTGTTGTCTCATTCCTGTCTCTCAGATGATCACCATACCTGTCAATGTGTAAGATGAGAATTCCCGAAGTCTTTTGGTTTGCGGAGCCTAACGTACAAATATAAATGAAGAGACAAATTTTGGGATCTCGTATCGGGGTGTTGAACTATGCCTTTGAGATGTCAAGATCCAGCATGGCTGGGTTTAGGGAAAGACCTAGGTTTACTCTCGGACTAAGGCTTTGCGATGACAAGTCGGCTTTCGTTTTGCCTGTTTGTGATTTTAACCTGATTCATACCGATTTAAAGTCCGCGAATTTTTATCGGCTTATATGACTTGTCTTGGCACGAATCGAGCTACTTCCAAAGACCGTTTGGAGGTGCTAACCAAAATTTCAGATTTCTTGTATAGCGCGCTATGTTATCCTTCTCGGATGTAAGAGAGCCTATCCTTTCGAGGGCGGCTAATGTCTGTTTAGGACGTTAGAGTTCGTTTGTTGTGATCAGCAACAACAAAATGATACCATTTTAGAGGCATGTTACCGTTTAGAGGCGTGTTTGTATGTTTTGAGTTCCTGGGACGAGCATTTCGTCTGGAATGTTTTGAGGAAAAGAATGTCCTTCAAGCGTTAGCGATGTCTCGCAGTGCTGAAGGTTGAGTTTTCCTTGTGCCGCATTTTGTGGTTGAAATGTTCGCGGGCTTGGAGATGTTTTGCGAATGTTCGCAGCCAGAAACTGTTGTTTCAGTTTGGACGCAGAAATTTTTTTTGATTTTTGAACGAGAAATTAGGACTGAGGGGTCGCGTAAATTTGACCAAGGGAGAAGCGTCTACCTTCACTGGGCTTCGTGAAGTGTTGGCTTTCCGAGATTTGTTTTGTATATTTTTAAGGATGACTCGTATAACTCTTGGAGCTTTGTCACGAGTGTTTCTTTTTATGCCGTGTTTACGGGGTGTATAGAACTTAATCGATTGATGATAAGTTTAAATCTTCCGTTAACCATATGGTTGTTAGGACTGAGTTTTTTTTATGAAGAATTTATCGTATGATTTCCGATTCTGGATTATACGACAAACTGCTTGCGTAATAGTCACTTGGCGTTCTAAGACAAATCTTGGATTGTCGTTCTAGCTGTTAAGCGATTGGAGCAGCGGTCGCTCAATTATTTGGGAGTGGCATGAAGGTTGTGTTCAGCCATATGGCCAAGGAAGTTGTTGCTAAAGGATTAGACCATGACCCTTTCGTGTTAACATTAAGTTCGTGTTAGTTTACATTGTCTTTTAAGGTGATGCCGAATTAAGGTTCGGGCTTTATGGAAAGGCGTAGTTGGCCGAGGGCCGAATAGCATTCGTCAATATTGACAGACCAAGCATAGCGGAGTTTTTTGAGTTACGGATGATGGCTGTTAAAGACGATTTTCCACTTTAGGTTTCAGTTATACGATGAATGGTTCGTATAAATTTCCTTTGGTTGCATGAAAATTGCTTAGGATGCGTGGCGATCGTTTCTCGATTTTTCGAGAGATTAGATCGGTTTGCATGTTCTGTCTGGACAGTCAAGGAACAATAGAACAATACTGGAAAAATTACCTAAGACTTAGCTTGCTAGACTATCCACCTAGGTTCTAGGTTCCCTAAATTTTATGGCAGTTTTCAAGACGTTTTCATTCCTTTCCTACGACGAATTAAAACCTGATAAAACTTTCTGAGTCGGACATACCTTAGTCTCATCGATTATTCGGGATTGCCTCTTCTTCCTTCTTCGTCTCCTCTCGTCTTCTGACGAGTTAGTAATTTATCGAGAGTTTGTTAGGCGTTTCGGAATGGTCACTTTCGATTCAATGTCAAGGGACTTCGAAAAGCCTGATACTGAATTTTATACGATCTTGTTTAAAATTTCGAATGATGTTTCGAAAAATATTGCCGAGTTTGATCTTACCGAAGTTGTTTCTTAAAACGTTGTCGAGCTTTTATTTTACGAGATTTGTGCTGCAGACAATTGTCAAGTTAATTTTACGGAAGCTGTTTCGTAAAATGTTGTCGAGTTTAATTGTACAAAAGCTGTCTCGTGAAATACTGTCGAGTATAATTTTACGAAAGGTGTTCCGTAAAATGTTATCGAATTTTAATATCAGAAACTCTCGCTGCGGTGAGCTGTAATTTTTGTGACTAAACTTCATCAGAAATTTTCTCGTTTCCGTAGGATTGATCCGAAGGAGTTTTGAGTAGTTTCTCCGAAGTAAGCTTAGTGGAAAAATCGAGAGTTCGTGCAGCGTTATGAAATTCTAGGTTTCGGAAGATGTCTTAGCAGTGAGGGATACGACCTCTCCTTTTTGCTTTGTTTAGTCTTCTTTAACCGTCTTAGGTTTCGAGCGATTTTATACAATTGAACTCTGTTTTTTTTTAAAACTGCCCAAGAAGGACCGAGTTGGCCGTATGGCGAATTGGTCGAGAAGGGCCAAGCTCGCTGTATGGTAAGCTGGTCGGGACAGTCGGAGCTTTGTGCTTCCTCGGGATGGTTTAGACGATTGGGAAGTATTGGTAAGCACTTTTCCAATCTCGTCGTTTGTTTTCCCGAGACATGTCCGAAAGATGTACGGCAGTGGAGAATTGATGACCCGATTTGTCGTGCTTCTATTTAACGAGTAATATACGGTTTCCCAATGGTTTCGAAGAGAACAAGTTTTATTTTTCCGAAAAGTTCTCGCGAAAACGTTTTTTTGGTATAACAATTTCTCGTTGAGATTTCTTTACCTCGATAACTAGACAAATTTTTTGGGGTTGGACTGATTTTATCGTTGTCCTTTCTGTTTAGATAAAGAGATTGCGAGCTCGTTTCCGTGATCTTTCTGTGGCGAAAAGCAACGACTATGTTTTAATTTTTTCCGAGCACTGCGGCATTTGCGCAAGCGTTGGCCAGAGGAGCAGTCACTGCTGAAATTTTTTTACCAACGTTGATGCGACCTGCGACTTCGTCTTTCATATTTCCAAACATAGCTTTGATCAAGCGTTTTCCGGCCGTGTGAGTAAGAGTAATCCGTCCCTCCCTCTCTCTAGCGCCAAACTGTGGGAACCGAAATTCACACCGTCGATTTTAATGAATAATAATGAAGGAAAGCAATGAAAACCCTACTTTCCGTGAGGTCCGGATTCTCTGCGAGAGCCGATGACAAGTGACCAAATAAATGCGGAAAAGGGTTTGTTAAGAATTGGGACTGGACCTTAAGAAAGGCATCCTACATACCCCTTTCGAGGATCAAGTCGGATGTAGTTCAGTTAGAAAGAATTGAACAAGAGATCGAACCACCTGGGCGAGTTCGTCTAGTACGAGCGTGGGTCGTAGAAACAGGCATTTCGAGAATAATGCCTAGGGTTTCTAAGTGCCGAGCTCTAGAGTAAAAGAATTGTCCGATCCTTCCGAGAGGAACAGACGATCTAGGTCCTGCCTTGCTAGTCGAATGGCCTAAATTCTTAGTTCTCTAGGTCTCAAATCTCTGATCCTTTTTCTTCTGCTCCAGCTCTCCTTATATAATTGCTTTAGGTCGATGACCCGTTTACCCTTTTGCCTTTGGGCCCAAGTTTATCTCTTTTTGGGAATTTTCCGTTTTCTGTCGATCTTCATAGTTATCCTCGAATCTCCGATGTTTATCCTTGGAAACTTTACATTTATCCTGTTCCCGTGAGTTAGGATAAACCTTAGTAGTTTCTAATCGGCTTGGGCCGTGAAAGCCGTGGATCGGCCTTCAGGCATGTTTAGGTCCTCTCGGGCCACTCTAGGCCTTTCAGGCGTTCTTACGATTTTCTCGGTCTTAGTCTCAAAGCTTCGGAAACAACTCCGATCAAGACGAAACGTAAAATATGGGATCCAAGGGTCAGGCAACGCAACCATAAAAAGGGCGTAAGAGCCGAAATCAGTCTGACTGACCGTGATTGGATCGTCCTCGTCCCGTGGACGGGACGACCTTAGCATGCACCGTCCTCGCCCACGGGCGAGGTGGCCTCGATGCGGCTCGTCCTCGCCCACGGACAAGGTGGCCTCAGTGCGGCTCGTCTTCGCCCACGGGTGAGGTGGCCTCGGTGCGGCTCGTCCTCGCCCACGGGCAAGGTGGCCTCAGTTCGGCTCGTCCTCGCCCACGGGCGTGGTGGTCACGGTGCGGCTCGTCCTCGCCCACGGGCAAGGTGGCCTCGGCCAGGCCCGTTCTTCTACACGGGCGAGGTGGCCTCGGTGCGGTCCGTCCTCACCAACGGGCGAGGTGGCCTCGGCCCTCCCTGTCCTTGCCGACGGGCAAGGTGGCCTCAGTGCGGTCCGTCCTCGCCCACGGGCGAGGTGGCCTCGGCCCGGTCCTTCCTCGCCCACGGGCGAGGTGGCCTCGGTTTGGTCCGTCCTCGCCCATGGGCGAGGTGGCCTCGGCCCGGCCCGTCCTCGCCCACGGGCGAGGTGGCCTCGGTGCGGTCCGTCCTCGCCCATGGGCAAGGTGGCCTCGGCTCGGCCCGTCCTCGCCCACGGCCGAGGTGGCCTCGGCCCTGTCCGTCCTTTCCCACGGGAGAGGTTGCCTCAGCCCGGCCCGTCCTCTCCCACGGGCGAGGTGGCCTCGGCCCGGCCCGTCCTTTCGCACAGGCGAGGTGGCCTCGGCCCGGTCCGTCCTCGCCCACGGGCGAGGTGGCCTCGGCCCGGTCAGTCCTCGCCCACGGGAGGCCTTAGAAATATCTTCCAATGCTAAAATTTGGTGGCCACACTGCATTTTTTGTTAGCTTTCCAATGGAAGTGGTTTCAAGTCATTTGGAGCCATATTGGAGAAGTTATGATCTATTCATTGGAAGCATGTCAAGACACCTAACCTGGACTACCCGGGGACAAGGACCCGCACGGTTTGATTGACCAACTTGCAAGCAAGGCACGCGGCCTAGGACACCCGGCCAGACCAAACCGCATGGCCTGATGGCCTGATGGATGCTGGACGCCAGGAAGTGTACCCGGCCTCACACACCCGGGATGAGAACCCCGCACGGCTCCACACACCCGGACAAGACCACCCGACCACCAGCACCCGCATGGGTTGGACTCAAGCTTGGACTAGGACATACGCGGCCTGGCATACACAGCCTGAAGGACCCGCACGGCTCACATACGTGGCCAGCACACGCGGCCTGAAGCACCCGCACGGCTGGATGGCTGGACGAGAGTCTGGTACGCGGGTCGGCATACGCGGGTGGGACTTCGACCACCTGACCCGGGTGGTTCCAAAGCTTCTTCCTTTTGGCTTAATTCTGATTGGCTGAAGATTTAATGACCTCATGGGCATTTTAGTAATTTTTAATGATGTTTCTAAGGGCTTTCAAGCCTTGTATAAATACTCTTGTAATCTCTTTTGGAGATCTAACTTCTTTTCTCTCAAAAACATAAAAAGATCTTGAAGAAAGCTTGGATCTTTGATCCTTTTCATCTCATTTATTTTGTGTTTATTAGATTATCCTTCTGACTAATCATGTTTAGCCTTGAATCATCATTGGTTTTGAGGTTTTCCATGGCTATTAGTGAGTAGATCTATTTAGGATTCATGGGCTTGGAAGACTAAGGGTGATTAGGTTTAGATCTAAGATGTTTTAGTGTAGATCCTTCTTGATCCTTGCTTGTTGAGGGTTCCTAATGCCATTTTGGTCTACACCATATCAAAATAGGTTTATAGGCATTTCCTGCCCACAAGGTGTATGATGAAATGCCTGAACCAACTCTTCAATGCTTTTAGCTTGCTTTACCTAAGGGATTAGTTGTTAAAGGAGCTAGGATTGCTAGTAGACTTATTCTTAATGATTGCTTGCATATTATTCATCCAATGACCATTTGATGCTTGAGATATGTTAGTGAATGAACATTCTTCTTGACCATAGAGCTTTCTTAGGATTGTGTCTAGGCATAAGGTGATAGATTGATTGTGTTGCTGCCATCTTAGATTGAAGCTTGATCACCCAAAGTCAATTCCCATGTCCCAAGAATCCCTTTGCCTCATTGAGAAAGAAAGTTCAATCTTTTATTGCATTAGTATAGTCTTAGTTCATAATCATCTCTCTTAATGGTTGCACTTAGATTAAGCATAGACTTGCATTCCCTTTGCATTGAAATCTCTTAGAATTGGATTGACATCTTATATACTATAACATTGGATTGGACCCTTGAAAAGTCCTTCATCACATGCATCCCACGACAGTTCTGAACATGGAAGCTGTCCTTTAAGAGCTTGAAGACATCCTGAACGGATCCGCAAAGGGCAAAGAGTGCAATCTCGATATTGGCTCACATCCAGTCGACTTCAAGAGTGTTACACTTTTGGAGGACAAAGTGCGATGCCGCATTAAGTCAATACAGCCTTCGGGTTCGAGACAGCAAGATAATGATTCACCTTCTGGAATTTTCACAGCCCCAGGGTTCTTAAAGAGAATATCTACACCAAGAAACGAAATTCGCCATCCCTGGAAATGAGAGAATAAGACCACATATCCTTTTAGATTATTCAATGTCATCATCCTCCGAGTCTGGAAATGCTTACGAGGTAACAGTCGTCCTTCAAGTATTTGTGATGTCTTGCATATTTACATGTTTTAAGCATCCATATCTTGTGCATTTTGATCATATAAATTAGGCATTAGGCATCTTTAGGTTCATATTTCATTCATATGTCCTTATTAGGTGTTGGAATGTGCTACGGAGTTATTTGGGGTGTTTGGAGGCTTCATGTTCCAAAAAGAGGTGAAGAATCAGGATTGGCCAATGATCAGGACATGAAGACCTTACCCCGGACAGCCGGGACACGAGACTCGGACAGCCGGAACTGATCCATGGACGGACTGAAGTAAGCTGGCGCACGGCCTGGAGTGCTCGGGAGAGAGCACCCGCGCGGGACACACCAGAAGATGGACCTGACGCGCGGCCTAGAGTGCTCGGCCTCACTTACCCGCGCGGGACACACCAGGAACAGGCAAGTACGGACAGAATGATGCGCGGCCGGGACGCTCGGGATGCATGACCCGCGCGGGACGGCAGCCAGGACATGGGCCGGTGCGCGGCCTCGCATGCGCAGAGCACAATACCCGCACGGCCTGGAGTTTGGAGCGTGTGCTGGTGCGCGGGATGAGGTGCTCGGGTCGGGATGCCCGCGCGGGACAAGCCAACGTCCGGATGGTTCTGCTCAGGTCGTGACGCGCGGCCTGGCAAGGCCAGTCCCACCCTGAGCGTTTTTGCTCCCTTTGTCCTTATTGGTCGAAGCCTCAATGATTCTAGGGACTTTTTAGTAATTTTTGTTGCGGTCGAAAACGGTTATCTCGAAATCAACGGCTAAGATCATTTCCTGTCTGCGGACTTTCCGAAAAAAGGATCAACAAAGGTTGGATCGGAAAAGAACAGGCATGACCAAGGTCCCGGGCGCCTGGCGCCGGCTCGCCTGTGCTGTCACCGGGCACCGGGCGCCGACACGCCCATGCTGGCACCGGGCGCCAGGCGCCGGCACCCCCGTGCAGGCCCCGGGCGCCCGGCGCCGGCTCGCCCGTGCTGGCCCCAGGCGCCGGGCGCCAGCTCGCCCGTGCTGCCCCTGAGCGCCGGGCGCCAGCTCGTCCAGGCGCCGGGCACCAGCTCGTCCTGGCGCAGGGCGCCAGCTCGCCCGTGCTGGCCCCGGGTGCCGGGAGCCAGCTCGTCCAGGCGCCGGGCGCCAGCTCGCCCGTGCTGGCTCCGGGCGCCAGTACATCCAGTCTGTTCCCAGCCCGTCCGATTTAGATCGCACCATGTGGTTTCCCTGAAGTCATAGCACCCTAGTTACGGACCTAACGTTCCTTGGTTCAACTCGATTGGAGTTATCCTCGAAGTATTACAACTAGAGCAAGGAAGGTTGGTTCTTCCGCAAAATGTATCGTGTAAAAACAGGGACGATCACCTCGAACATAGATTCTTTAGACTATACGATTTATTTTTCGGAAAAGATAATCTTTCCGAGAAATCATACGAACGTTCAAGGGCTTGAAACTTGTCTACGGGCTCACTTACGATTTTGGAAACCCAGGTCCAGTAAGAGCTATGACGGTTTATCCTAACTTATTAAAGTGGGATAAATGTCAAGTTTCTGCAGATAAATGTCAATACTCATGGATAACTACAAAGATTGACGGAAAATGAAATATTTCCAAAAGAGATAAACTTAGGCCCAAAGACGAAAGGTTAAACGGGCCACCGACCTAAAAATGACTATATAAGGAGGGTTGGAGCAGAAGAGAAGAGGATCCGAGATTTTAGACTTAGAGAACTCCTGCTAGCTTAGAGAACTTAGGACTTAGGTGGTTAGACTAGTACGGCAAGGCTTAGACGTCTTGACCGCCTCTTGTTCTGTTGTTTCGATAAGTTAGCATATTTATACTCCTCTCGGAGAAATCTTGTACTCTTACTTTTAATAAAATGCCTCTGAGCGACCATTCATCTTTTATCTTGCTATCTATCTTTTATCAATTCGAAAAGTGATTACGCAGAGAATTCGGACCTTCAAGGAAGATCGGGTTAACTCGGTTTTCCTCCATAATCGTTCATCGAAAATCGACGGTGTGAATTTCGGTTCCCACAGTTTGGCGCTAGAAGGAGGGGGGGACGAATTCTCTAACTCGAAAGTCACTAAGCAATAAAAGATACAGGATGTCCGCTCCAGTAGCCAGCGATGTTGTTTCTTTCAAGGATCAGGCAACGGCCGACCAGGCCAAACCCTACAACGATCTCCTTGTAATCAAACTAATGATCCAGGACATCGACGTAGCAAGAGTGTTAGTCGACAACGGATGCTCGGCCAACATTATCTACAAAAGTACCCTCGAGAGAATGGAGGTCGACCTGTGCGCCGTCACGGAAGAACCTAATCCAATATTCGGACTCTCGGGAGATGCTAGCGTCTTGGTTAAAGCCGGGAGTGTCGCCAAAATCACGGAATTCTTAGTCGTCGACCATCCAACATCATAGAACGCGATCATCGGTACTCCTTGGCTGAATTCCATGCGAGCGATCCCCTCGACTTTCCATCTGTGTCTAAAGTTTCCAACCCCTCGCGGAATCGAAGCTATACAAGGAAATCGCAGGATGGCGCAAGTATGTTTCGCTGCCGAGCTGAAAAGAAAAAACTCAGCAGTCGAAGCCTCCCGAAGCAAGAAGGTAAAGACTACTCCCGATAAGAATGCCCCAGAACAAGACTCTAACATCTTCTGGCAATCTCAGAGGATCGAAGCCCTTGATGGGAAGCGCGAACCAACTTGCAAACCAGTGATCTCGGTCTGCATAGACGAATCGTTCCCGGTGCGTCGAGATCGGAGCCAACCTCCGCGAACCTTTGAGAACAGAGATCATAGCCTGTCTCAAAAAGAACCTCAGCACATTCGCTTGGGCCGCGGAGCATATGCCAGGGATCGATATCGGCATAACTTGCCATGAGCTCAACATTGACCCAACCTACAAACCCGTCAAGCAAAAAAGGCGGAAACTAGGACCAGAACGTGCCACCGCGGTAAACGAGGAAGTCGAAAAACTCCTCAAAGTAGAGTCAATAACGGAAGTCAGGTACCCAGACTGGCTCGCCAACCCAGTCGTGGTCAAGAAGAAAAACGGCAAATGGCGAGTTTGCGTCGACTTCACCGATCTCAACAAGGCCTGTCCAAAAGATTGCTTTCCACTCCCGCATATCGACCGAATTGTCGAAGCAACAGCAGGAAACAAACTTTTATCATTTATGGACGCCTTCTCTGGGTACAACCAAATTATGATGAACCCACACGATCGCGAGAAGACAGCATTCATCACTGACCGCGGGACGTATTGCTACAAAGTAATTCCTTTCGGCCTCAAGAACGCAGGCGCTACGTACCAGCGACTCGTCAACTGAATGTTTTCCGAGCAGCTCGGAAAAACTATGGAAGTTTACATCGATGACATGCTCGTAAAATCCCTTGACGAACACGACCACGTTTCCCATTTGGAAGAATGTTTCGCAAGGTTGAATCTGCACAACATGAAATTAAACCCGGCGAAATGTAGATTCGCCGTGGCATCGGGAGAATTTCTCGGCTACCTAGTCACGTGTCGCAGAATCGAGGCTAACCCCAAACAGATAAACGCGTTAATAGAAACGGTCTCGCCCAAAACCAAAAGGAAGTCCAAAGGCTGACGGGAAGAGTCGCCGCCTTAAACCATTTTATCTCGCGCTCAATGGACAAATGCCTTCCTTTCTACGACACATTAAAAGGGAACAAGAAATTCGAGTGGACAGAGGAGTGCAAAAAAGCTTTGCAACAGCTAAAGCATTACCTGGCCACTCCTCCCATCCTCGCAAAACAAGTGGAGGGAGAACCCTTGTTCCTGTACATTGCAGTATGCACAACAGCGGTAAGCAGCGTTTTGATTAGAGAAGAACGCGGTGAGCAGAAACCAATCTTCTACATAAGCAAAACGTTGCTGGATGCCGAGACCCGGTATCCCCTGATGGAAAAGCTGGCATTCACGGTTGTAACGTCAGCAAGAAAATTCCGGCCGTATTTTCAGTCGCATACCATTGTGATCCTCACCACCTTCCCCTTGCGAATGATTTTGCACAGTCCGAGTCAGTCAGGACGACTCGCAAAATGGGCAATCGAACTAAGTGAGTACGACGTAGAGTACCGCCCAAGAACCTGCGCAAAGTCTCAAGTATTGGCAGACTTCTTGGTGGAATTGCCCATGGGAGATATGACAAACTCGGAACTGAACTCAACTTGGATCCTTCATGTCGACGGATCATCGTCCAAACAAGGGTCTGGGATCGGAATCTGGCTCACGTCGAAATCTTGGAACAATCATTCCGATCGGAGTTCCATGCGTCGAACACGAGGCCAAATATGAGGCACTCGTTGCAGGCTTACGACTAGCCCAAGGGCTGAAAATCCGCAACATTCATGCTTACTGTGACTCTCAGTTAGTCGCAAATCAGTACAGCGGGGAATACGAAGCAAGGGACGAAAGAATGGACGCATATCTTAAACTCATCCAAGATCTCTCCCGAAACATCGACCATTTCGCCCTCACTAGGATTCCTCGCGTCAAGTTCGGATCCTGGGCTAAGTCTTGTAATTCCCGTCGAATTCATTGAACATCCAAGCATCGGACCGCCGGTGATCGCTAATCTTATTCGACCACAAATCGAAAACGCGGAGGAAATAGACGACCCACCGGAAGAAAACGCGGATCAATCGGAATACGGCTGCGACAGCCCTTGGCTGGAACCGATCCGAGCATACATAATCGACGGAACGCTTCGCACCGAAAAGTGGGCAGCCCGCAAAATCAAGACCCAGGCCGCGCGTTACGTAACGGTAGAAGGAGAAATCTACAAATGGAGATTCTCTGGCCCACTCATGACCTGCGCCGAAGGCGAAAAAGGTAGAAGAGTAATGGAGGAGGTCCATTCCGGGTCGTGCGGAAACCATTCCGGCGGAAGATCTCTCGCAGTCAAAATAAAACGCCACGGTTATGACTGGCCAACTATGATCAAAGACTGCGAGAAGTTCGCTCGAAAGTGCGAAAGATGCCAAAGGCACGCACCGACGATCCATCAGCCCGCGGAAGTCCTCTCGTCCATCTCATCCCTGTATCCCTTTATGCGATGGTCCATGGACATCGTCGGCCATTGCATAACTCGAAGCAGAAACGTTTTCTCCTGGTCCTCACGGATTTCTTCTCAAAATGGGTGGAGGCAGATTCCTACGCAAGTATCAAAGACGTACAAGTCGAGAACTTCGTATGGAAGAACATAATCACCAGACACAGAGTCCCTAAAGAAATCGTGACAGACAACGGGTCTCAGTTCATCTCTACCCGGTTCGAGGCGTTCTGCGAGAAGTGGAAGATACGACTTACCAAGTTGATTCCCAGATATCCGCAGTGCAACGGCCAGGCAGAAACCATCAACAAGACCGACCTTGACGGACTAAAAAAGCGGTTAGACGCCAAAATGGGGCGATGGGAAGAGGAGCTCGAAGGAGTCCTTTGGTCGCATCGTACAACCCCGAGACGGGCTACAGGTGAAACCCCATTCGCCCTCGTTTACGGAACGGAATGCATGATCCCCGCGGAAGTAGAGTTCCCCGGAGTACGGAGAAGATTCCTCCCCGAACGAGAAGATTTAAACGACGCTATGATGCTGGACAATCTCGATCTTATCAATGAACGCCGCGACCAGGCGCTCATTCGAATCCAAAATTACCAGCATGCTGCCGCAAGGTACTACAACTCGAACGTACGCCATCGCAGGTTCAGAGAAGGCGATTTAGTCTTACGCAAAGTCTTCCAAAACACTGCCGAACGAAACGCAGGAAAACTGGGAGCAAACTGGGAAGGACCATACAAAGTCATAAAAGTGGTCCGACCAGGTTCGTACCAAATCGCGAACATGCAAGACGTAAAAATCCCAAGAACATGGAACGCGATGCATCTTAAAAAATATTTTCACTAACAATGAAGTGATACAAAGAACTACGAGATGGCTTGATCCCCGAAAAGGGTATGTAGGCAACTCGCTAACCGGCGGTTTCAGCTATTCCCCCCCCCCCCGATTAAAATGGGGGGGGGGGGGGAGTGGGGTGCGTATACTCGTATACTCCCACAAATTTCGAAAAGTATGAAACTTTCGAAACTCTTTATAGACAACACATTTCACCAACTACTAAACGGCAACGACAACGGATCTAGTATCCACTAAGCGATTATCACATCCAAAAAAAAAATCCCGGAAGGCCAACACTTCACGAAGCAAAGTGAATGTAGACGTTTCTCCCTGGGTCAAATTTACGCGACCCCTTGGTCCCGCGTCCAAACGGAAACAACAGTTTCCTGGCTGCAAACATTCGCAAAACATCCCCAAGCCCGCAAGCGTTTCAACCACGAAATGCGGCACAAGGAAAAATCGACCTTCAGCACTGCGAGACGTCGCTAACTGATAGCTTGCATATTTACATGTTTTTAGAATCCATATCTTATGCATTTTGATCATATAAGTTAGGCATTAGGCATGTTTAGGTCCATTTTGCATTCATTTGTCCTTATCAGGTGTTGGAGTATGCTTTGGTGTGATTTGAGGTGTTTGGAAGCCTTATGGCCCTAAAAGAGATGAAGAATCAAGTTTGGCCATGAAAAGAGAAGTCAAATCCATGATCTTGTCAAGACAAAGATGAGCATGGACAGAGGCCTTAGAGATGTCTCCTGCTGCTAAGACTTTGTGGAGACACATCAAATTGAGTTAGCTTTCCAATGGAGGTGGTTTCAAGTCATTTGGACCTGTATTGGAGAAGTTATGATCAATAACTTGAAGCATGTCAGGCTGGCCGGGTAGAGACGGCCGGGTTCAAGCAGCCGGCCGGGAAAAGAACAGATGGATGGAAGTGGTCCAGTCCGGGATGACTGAGACTGGGACAGGTACCCGGTCGTTTGACTTGTGCTGGAGGAGACCAGACCGGGTAGATCAGTCCGGGAAGGGACACCCGGTCGGCAGAGATGGATCCAGGGTCACCCGGACGGCCGGGAAGGAGGAACCGGGGAACAGAACCCGGACGGGCTGGACAGAGGCCAAGGCAAGCCTAGACCGGGGTGGCCAGACCGGGTTGGGACAGGCTGAGTCTCCCCTGACCGAACTTTAAGCTTCATTCCCATTGGTTAAGAACAATTTAGCTTAAGGACTTTTGGGTAATCTTGTTTTATGTTTCTAGGGATTTTAAGCCTAACTATAAGTACTCTTGTTATCTCTAATTTGGGACTTATGTTATTTTCTATCTAAGAACACACAAACCTTTTGAGTAAAGCTTCATCTTTTATTCATAATCTCATCTCATCCTTGTGTTCTTGATTGCTTGATTTCATCTCCTTTCTTTCCCTACATGTTTAAGCTTGAATCTCTCATGGGTTTAAGAGTAAGCATGTGGATTAGTGAGTAGATCCATTTTAGATCCATGGGTTAGGGTGATGGAGAGTGATTAAGTGTAGATCCAAGGTGCTTAGTGTTAGATCTATCATTTCCTTGCATTGATTTGGTGTTCTTAAAGCTATATTTGAGTTGGCCTCTCAAACATAGAGTCATAGGCATTTCATACCCGAAAGGTGTTCTATGAAATGCCTGAACCAACTCATCTATGCTTTTAGCTTGCTTTGCCTAAGAGATTAGTTGTCAAAGAAGCTAAGATTGCTATTAGACTCATTCTTTATGCTTGCTTTGATCATTACAGCCAAAGAGATTTGGTGTACTTGGGTGATCATTGCAAAGGAGCATTCATCTAGAGATAGAGCTTGCTTAGTTTTGTTGTCTATGCATAAGGAATTAGATTGATTGAAAAGTTAGCATCTTGAATTGAATCTTAATCATTTGATATCAAGTCCCTATACCCATGGGTCTCATTCTCCTCATAAGAAAGAAAGTTTTACTTTTTGTTGCATTTTACTTTTTGTTGCATTTTACTTATTGTCTTAGTTTAATAATCATCCTCTTTAATGATTGCATTTAGATTAAGCATAGACTTGCATTCCCTTTGGTTTATGGTCACGTAGAACTGGTTCGACAATCTTATATACTACATCATTTGATTAGGACTTTAGAAAAGTCCTTTCATCAAATTGGCGCCGTTGCCAAATTCTAAGTTGATTGTGACATTGGGATTTAGTCATTTGCTTGAGACTAAATCATTTTACTTTTATTGTGATATTGCTTCTCCTTGCTCTTTTCCCTTTGCATCTCAGGTGTATGATAACTAGAAGCAGAGGTGCATCAAACTTGACACCCACTGTTGAAGAAATTGCTACACTTGAGAGGGAGATTGCAAGAAAGAGAAGAGAAGAAGAGCAACAGGCTCACTTGCAGAGATTGGGGTTTGATATGGAGAATCAGAATCAAGATGGTGATGCCCTAGGGGGAAATGGTCCAAGAGCTGACAACATAAGACTACAGCGCCAGCCACAACAGCCACATCGCCAAGCTAGAGCCATTGGAACCTATGATCAACCACACATTCATGGTCATAGGTTGGGGATAAGGGCACCAGCTGTGGAGAACAACAACTTTGAGATCAAATCAGGGCTGCTGCATTTGATTGAGAACAACAAGTTTCATGGCCTTGCTGTGGAGGATCCCCTTGATCACTTAGACACATTTGGAGTCTCTGAAGATGCTTTCAAGCTGAGGTTGTTTCCCTTCTCTTTGGGAGACAAAGCACATCTATGGGAGAAGGCTCTTCCAAGTAACTCTATCGCAACTAGGAATGAGTGCAAGAGGGCATTCCTAGAGAAATTCTTCTCTACCTCAAGAACAGCTAAGATCAGAAATGAGATCTCTAGCTTTCAGCAGAAGAACCTTGAGAGCTTTAGTGAAGCATGGGAGAGGTTCAAGGGCTATTGGTCTCAATGCCCACATCATGACTTCACCAAGGAGAGTTTGCTTAGTACCTTCTACAGAGGTGCTCTACCAGAGTTCAAGAGCAGATTGGACACAGCCAGCAATGGGTTCTTCTTGGGCAGAACTGAGCAGGATGCTGAGGAGCTGGTGGAGAACATGGCCAGGAGTGACTCAGTCTACAGTGAGGAGCTTGATAGGGCCAACAGAGGCACTGATGAAGATGATCCGCACACAAGAAAGGCCCTGAAATCTCTCCAAGAAAAGTTGGACAAGCTTCTTGCAGAGAAGGCTAAGCAAGAGCAGCTTAACTCCATTGGGAACCAGCAACAGAAACAGCCTGCTAGGACTACTGAAGTTCATGGTGTAGAAGGTCAAGAGGAGCTGTGCTTCATCAATGCTAATGGCACATGGTGTAGGAAAGAGCCCAACTTCCAATACCAAAACAACTACCAGCAAAGACCTTACTACAACAATCAACAAGGAGGTTACCAAGCCAACCAGCCTACTCAGCCCCAAGGAGGCTCTTCTCAAGCTCAGGTTCCAAGTTCAAATTTAAAGTCCATGTTCAAGCAACTTTTAGAAGCTCAAGAGAAGAATGCTAGGACCATTGGAGATGAGTTCAAGAATATCCATGCTAAGATTGATGGAATTTATTCTGACCTCAACAACAAGTACATGCAACTTGCCTCTCATCTCAAAGCTTTGGAGAGCCAGGTTGCTTCTATGTCTTCATCCTCCAAGAGCCCAATGGGATCTCTACCAGGAAAACCAGAGAAGAACCCTAAGAAGAATTGCAATGTTATCCTCTCCACTTCTTCAAGGATTAAGTTGAGGGATCATAAGAATGATGTTGATGAGATTGAGAGGCTAGTGCTTGGAAATCAGATTGAAAATGATAAGAGACTGGTTGTGGCCACAGCTGAAGCTAGAGTTGTGAAGAGAGCTGATAAGAAGGTTCAAGGAAAGATTCTGAAGATTGATGAGCCTACGATTGAGACACAAGTTGAGAAGAGTGCTAACTTCAAGCTGAAAGAAGTGAAGGAAGAAGACAATGAGGTTGAGCTATCACCCTATGATAGGCTCCCTTTCCCTAAAAGGTTCCTCACCAAAGCTAGGAAAAAAGTGGTCTCCAGATTCAGAAAAGACCTAAGTGATATTGGAGTCAAGCTTCCAGAGATCACCAATATGCATACTACTCATGTCCAAATGATGCTCATACAGGACATTCTCACCCACCAAGCTAAAGTGGCTGAGCTTTTGGACATCTCACTTCGGAAGATTGATCCACCAATCCCTCCCAAGTCCCTCCTGTTGGGGTCAAAATCGGTCAACGACGAAATCGTCACCCGAAAGTCCTCGAAAGAAAACTAAGTGACGATCGAAACCAAGAAACAGGTCGTCACCTCGATGAACTCACGAGAAGGCGTGAACGGACCGTGAGCCCCGGGGATCAACAAAGGCAAGCAACAGCAGGCACCGGCAGATGCAGGACACGGCACGGACGGCAGGACGCCTGGCGACGGCGGGAGGACGCCCGGCACCGGCGGCAGGCCGCACACGCCGTGCCTGGCGCCGGCGGGAGGCCGCATACGCCGCGCCTGGCGCCGGCGGCAGGCTTGTCATGTCCCGTCTGGTGCCGGCGGCAGGCCTGTCGTCTCCCGTCTGGCGCCGGCGGTAAGGTTCCTGGCGCCAATCTGTGCAATCGTCTCGTGATCTCGGGCAACGGCAGCATCTTGGTCCCTTAAACCCATGTCCGGATTGTCCGAGAACTACAATGATTCTTCCACAAAACCTTCTCGATTATTTAGAAGTTCATATTTTAAACGTCTAAGTTCGAAGCCTCATTAGTCAAACCATTGAAGACGGAAAGTCTACGAATCCAAGTCCATCTCGATCCCGATACTCGAGGAATCTCGGAAGATCTTGTTGGGTCAAAAACGGTTATCTCGAAATCTACGGCTAAAGATCCTTCCAAACTCAAAGATTTCCCGCATGAAAGACTAACGGGGGAAAGATCGGGCAACGGAAAACCCACGGGCGGCAGAGAACCCCTGGCGCCGGCGGCAGGCGGCACGCGAGCCGGCCTGGCGCCGGCGGCACGCGTCACGCGAGCCGGCCTGGCGTCGGCGGCAAGCCGGCCTGGCGCCGGCGGCAAGCGTTACGCGAGCCGGCCTGGCGCCGGTGGCAAGCCCCCTGGCGCCGGTCGACGGTCCTCGTCCCGGTCTCGGTCCCATCCTGCTCGGTCTGATCCCATCTTGGCTTGTTTGGATCAATCTTCGTGAGTTTGGTACGATCACGGTTATTGTAAACACCAAACATCTCGACTATACGAGGAATTGGAGTTCTTTCGGAAATGCCGAAACCTTTAAAGACTATTCTTTCGAAAAACCGTAAAAACGTCTAAGTGGCCCGACATGGCCATAACGGCCCACTTACGATTTTCCGAAAAGGAAGGATAACAATGACGGTTTATCCTTATCCTCACATAAGAGATAAATGTCAAGTTTCCAGAAGATAAATGTCAAGTTTTTCGAAGATAAATTTCAAGTTTCCCAATAAACACGAAGATGGACGAAAATGGAAAAAGCCCAATTCAGCCCGAAAGAAGATAGACCGTCTTAAGAGGAGTATATAAGGAGAGCTTGGGCGAGGAGCAAATCATCACAAAATTTCCAGAGCACTTAGCACTTAGAGCGATTTAGCATTCTTTTCTGTTTTCACTAGCGAGCTGCGACTCAACTAGGATAGACTTAGGCGGCTGGACTAGCGGACTTCTCGACAGCTCTTGTAGCTGTTTTCTTTGCTTGTTGTTCACGCTCAAACGAGAATTCAGAAATAAGATCTCTTTCGCTCCATTCTTACGATTTTTATTTTTACAACTTTAATCTCCATTGACTGTATCGTGTGTGGCCCAGCAGATATCCGGGACCTTCAAGGAAGATCGGGTTAACTCGGTTTTCCTCCAACAAATCGTTTATCGGAAATTGACGGTGTGAATTTCGGTTCCCACAGTTTTGCGCTAGAAGGAGGGGAGGTTACGGAGCTATCTATCTCGCAACTGCACACGCTCGATCATGTCTACTGACGTCACAAAAGACCAGCCAACGCTAGACGGAACACCCGTCGATGCCAAAATTGAGAAGACTCCAACTGGAGATCGTCCACAGTCACTGCTGATGCAAACACTGAGGCGCTCAGACAAATGAAGGAACTGTTTACCTCCGCCCAAGAACGGGCGGAACAACAGGACAAACTGATAACCTCGCTCGCAAAACAGGTCGACACCTTAACTGCGAGGAGCAAGTTGCCGCGCGGATCCACCAAGGCACGGCGCGGCAGAAGACTCGACTTCGGATCTCTCGGAGAACGACAAAAATATGCCTCGAAAGAGCCCACTCCCGAGGAAACGGCTCAAAAAGGACAGCAAACGACCTCGCAGAACCTTCCACCCCCAGCTACGGGAAACAAGGAAAGCGACGTCGAGCGCATCAATCTGGATATCAGCGACCAATCGGATTCTTCCGACGAAGACGCTGACATCCACCCTAGGAGGACCCAAAGTCAGTCCGCTCGGCAGACGGTATCCTTCAAGAGGCCCATGACAGAAGAAGAGGAAGAACTCTACTGGATGGAGCAGGAAGATCGAGCTCGGATCCATCGCGACTAGCACCGACAAACTCGGAGGAACGCCGGTAGCAATAGCGAGATCCATGATCTCCGCGAATCTCTCAAAAAGACCGTGGCCGAAGTGAAAGCGGTGAAATCACAAATCCATCAGGCGACCAGTTCCGCCCTCGAGATCGATAGACTTCTCGAGGAAGCACGGAAAACACCGTTCACCGCTCGGATCACGGAAACACGCATCTCAGACCCAGGGAAAATCAAAATCCCGGTCTATGACGGTACGACTGATCCTAAGTCGCACCTGCAGTCCTTCTAGATCGCAATGGGTAGGTGCAAACTCCCGGAGCACGAACGAGACGCGGGTCATTGTCTTCTCTTCGTCGAGCACCTCAAAGGCGCTGCGGTCGAATGGTTCTCCTGGCTCAAAAGGAACTCCATCGGAAGCTTCCGCCAACTGGCCTCGGCGTTTCTCAAACAATACTCCATGTTCATGGACAGAGAAACATCCGACGTGGACCTATGGAGTCTAGCTCAGAAGGAGGACGAGTCGCTCCGCGACTTCATGCGAAGGTTCAAGCTGGTGATGGCCAGAGTAACAGGCATCAGCGACAATGTCACAATCGACGCCCTGAGAAAAACCCTTTGGTACAAGTCAAAGTTCCGAAAGTGGATACTATTGGAAAAGCCGCGGACAATCCAGGATACTCTCAACAAAGCAACGGACTTCATCATCATGGAGGAAGAGATGAAGCTTCTATCGCAGAAGCACGGACCAGAGAAAACGTCCTCGAAAAAGAAACCCTCTCATAACGACAAGAACGTCCATCACGAAGGGGAAGACGCCCAAGGCGAGCATAACTACGCCATCAACTCGAAGCAAGGCTAGACCTCCGGAAACACCTGGACCAGGAACCAGTACAAGGATAATTCCTACTGCGAGTTCCACGAAACCAGACTGCAAGGTTCTCGGCGCCCTGCTCGCCGCAAAGCTCCTCACCGGCAAACTATCAAAGGTCAAGAGTATAAAGGACTTGCTCCTGGACTCCGACCGCCCAAAGACCAACAAAACTGTCTCTAAGGACCGCGCAACCGAAAATCAATTGGGTGAAAAACGCGGAAGGAGACAGGACGACCAAGGGAACAACAACAGTCGCCAGAGGGTAAACATGATCATCGGAGGATCACAGTTCTACCAAGACTCAGTCTCATCGATAAAAGCCTACGGGCGAAAAGCCGAGACAAGTTCCAACTGGTTTCCGGATAGCGATATTCGTAACCACACGATCATTTTCGAGGAACGGGAAACTGCCGGAATCGACAAGCCTCATTGCGATCCTTTGGTTATCGACCTGGTAATCCAGGATCTCGAGGTCGGCCGCATCCTCGTCGATACAGGAAGTACGGTCAACGTTATCTTCCGCGACACCCTTTACAGGATGAAGATCCCACTTGGGGAAGTCGTCCCTGAGCAAAAACCTTTGACTGGGTTTTCGCGCGTCACTTCCATGACCCTCAAGAGAATTAAGCTCCCGGCCATGGCGAAAGAAGTCACAAAAATCGTCGAGTTCGCAGTAGTCGACAACCCGGCCATCTACAATGCCATCATGGGAACCCCTTGGATTAACTTCATGAAGGCTGTACCAAACCCATATTACCTCGGCATCAAACTTCCGACTCCCACCGGAACCGCAGTCATCTGGGGTAGTCAGAAACAATCGAGACTCTGTTACCTAGCCGAGTTCAAACTGCGAAAAGATCGGAACGCCCCAGCGGCCAACCCGAAACGAGCAAAGGAATCACACAACATTCCTGAAGACTCGAAAAAAGATAATCCAGAATCATCCGAACAGGCAACGATTCAAGACAGCGACAAAGCCTCTGAGTCCACCGCCGTAAAAGCAGACAGCTCGACCCCCGCACAAACCGTCGATCCGACCAGCACGATCGGAACGGCAACGCACAGGGAGTAAAAACGTCTGCGGCAACTATCAGAACTACGAGATGGCTTGATCCTCGAAAGAGGTACGTAGGCAGCTCGTCGAAACCCGGCGAGTTCAGCTATCCTCCTCACCAAAATGGGGGGGGGGGGGGGGGTGGGTACGTATACTCCTATACTTCCACAAAAAACGCGAAATATCCGCACATATACTCAAAAAAATTTTGAAATTTTTCAAATAAAATTCTTTCTATCTATTTCTTACGCTCGCTTAATTTAGAAAACGCGTAAACACTTCGGAAAAACGAAAATCATATCTTCGAAAGAAACGCGAGACGTCGCAACTTCTGAAAAAGATAAACAAACTCGTATCATCCGTTAAAACAGTCCACCTGCGACTTAAAAAACAACAACTTATGCCCGTCGATTGGCCCCGACGGACGCACTCAGAAACGTTTCACTCAATACAAACTCGTTGTCAGACCTACAAGGTCCTCTTACATCCGGCAAGGATATCATAGCGCACTATACAAGAAACCCAAAATTTTGGTTTAGCGTCTCGGATAAACTCCGAAGATAACTCGATTCTTGTAACACAAGTCATATAAGCCGGCGACTAGTCGCGGACTTTAAACGAAAAGAATCAGGAAGAAATCACTAACATCGCACAGCCTTAAAGCTGAGAGTAAGCCTAGGTCTTTCCCTAAACCCAGTCTTGCTGGATCTTGACATCTCACAGACATAGTATCGTATACGAGATCCCAAAACATGTCTCTTATCGCTTACACCTAAAACGCTCGCTAGAAAGTAGCATACGGAACAAGCGACAAAAAAGAGTTAGGATACGAAGTGACTACTCGCATTATTTCCTCTACACTTGACGAAAGTATAAATCAAAACAAAAGACGAAATTTCGCAAATTTTCATATTCATAAAGTCCGCAAAGACGGCGGGATTCTGAGCCACCAACGGCCAGTGTGGGAACCGAAATTCACACCGTCAATTTTAATGAATAAGATTGCGGAGGAAAGCCAAGTTAACCCGACTTTCCCTGAAGGTCCGGATTCTCTGCGACAGCCAACGACAAGTGACCGAATAAATGCGGAAAAGGTTTTGTTAAGATTTGGGACTGGACCTTAAGAAAGGCTGCCTACGTACCCCTTTCGAGGATCAAGTCGGACGTAGTTCAGTTTAGGTGTAATTGAACAAGAGATCGAACCGTCTGGGCGGGTTCGTCTAGTATGAGCGTTTCTCAAAGAAACAGGCATGTCGAAGATAACGCCAAGGGTTTCTATGTGCGGAGCTCTTAAGTAAAAGAATTGTCCGATCCTTCCAAGAGGAGGGGAGATTTGCGAGCAGGAGGCGGCCAGACGTTCTAGGGCCTGGTTCGTCTAGTATGAGCGTTGGTCATAGAACAGGCATGTCGAAGATAATGCCTAGGGTTTCTATGTGCGGAGCTCTGAGTAAAAGAATTGGTAGATCCTTCCGAGAGGAACAGGGGTCTGCGGAGAAGATAAAACTAGAACAAGAGGTGGCCAGACGTTCTAAGTCCTGCCTCGCTGGCCTAACCGCCTAGGTTCTAACTTCTCTAAGCTAGCAGGAGTTCTCTAAGTCTAGATTCTAGGATTTTCGGATCCCTTTCTCTTCTGCCCTTGCTCTCCTTATATATCCACTCCAAGGTCGGTTTGCCTTAGGATGATGGACCTCGCCTTTGGGCCCAAGCTTATCTCTTCAGGAAGTATTCCATTTTCGTCGATCTTTGTAATTATCCTCGAGTTTTCGGTGACTTGATGTTTATCCGATGTTCGGGATGTCGGACAAACCGTCATAGCCTGATTGGGCCTAAATTCCTAAAATCGTAAGTTAGTCCGTGGACTTGTCTTAAGTCGTTAAACGTATTATACGATTTCTCGGAAAGACTATCTTTCTCGAAAAATAAACCGTATAACCTAAAGGATCGATGTTCAAGTTAATCGAGCTTGTTTTATACGATATCTTCTACGAGAAATCCAATCCTTCTAGTTTTTGTCGTAAAACATCGAGGACGATTCCAATCGAGTCGTAGGATGTTTATTCCGTAGCCGTGATCGTCCCAAACTCATGATGATTGATCCAAACAAGCCAAGATGGGATCAGACCGAACACGATGGGACCGAGACCAGGATGAGGGCCGTCGACCGGCGCCAGGCCGGGGTGCCGCCGGCGCCAGGCCAGCCCGCGCGACGGGTGCCGCCGGCGCCAGGCCGGGTGCCGCCGGCGCCAGGCCAGCCCGCGCGACGGGTGCCGCCGGCGCCAGGCCGGGTGCCGCCGGCGCCAGGCCAGCCCGTGCGACGGGTGCCGCCGGCGCCAGGCCGGCCCGCGTCACGGGTGCCGCCGGCGCCAGGCCAGCCCGCGTGATGGGTGCCGCCGGCGACAGGCCGGGTGCCGCCGGCGCCAGGCCGGCCCGCGTCACGGGTGCCGCCGGCGCCAGGTCGGGTGCCGCCGGCGCCAGTCCAGCCCGCGTGACGGGTGCCGCCGGCGCCAGGCCGGGGTGCCGCCGGCGCCAGGATGTAGATCTCGGCGAGGGCTTCGATTTGATATCTTGATCGTTTTCTGGTTCCTCACGGTTTGAGAGAACGACCTCTTCGAAGTTTCGAGGCAGATTCTTTTGTGTTTAGGGTTTTTGTGGTGATCGAATCTTGATGTCCTTGGGCGAGCGGACCGATCTTTCCGGGGACTCTCGTCCGCGCACGCCCGTAGTCTTCCGATCTCACAGAGAGTGGATATTCTAATTTGAGAAAATCTCGTATAACTTCTTTTCAAATTATCCGAGACTTTTTGTTTCAAGAAATACTTTCTAGAGACTTTCAGTCATTGATTCCGTCGTGACCGATTTTGACACCAACAGTTAGCCCCCCAGCTCGTTAGAACCTTTGTGATGTTCTTGCGAGCGATAAGACATGTCAGGTAAGATAGGCGGAATTAATGGTTGAAAGGCTCCGTTGAAAGTGGTAAGATTGGGGCTGCGCCTTTCGAAGGCTGCCTACGTACCCTTGTTGTAGGGATCAAGCCTTCTGTAGTTCGTTTTGGAGTTTAAGACCCTTGTGATCTGTTTTCCGGCGAGACTTATATGGTCTGGTTATGTGTCATGAGAGACTTTCGAGCATGATGCTGTTGATGTATTTGTTTTTCGATTATTTATGAACTTCAGTTTTTTCGAAGTATGAGAAAGAGGGTGTGAGTTGTCGTCTCATTCCTAGTTCCCTGATGATCACCGTACCTATTGTTTGCATAAAGCGAGATTTTCCGCGGTTTACCGATTTACGCGGAAAGTTCGTGAAACGAATAGGCTTAAGTGAAGAGACAAATTTTTGGATCTCGTATACCATACTATGTCTGTGAGATGTCAAGATCCAGCGTGGCTGGGTTTAGGGCAAGACCTAGGTTTACTCTCGGACTGAGGCTTTGCGATGACAAATCGGCTTTCGTTTTGCCTGTTTGCGATTTTAACCTGACTCGTACCGTTTAAAATCCGCGAATTGTTGTCGGCTTATATGATTTATCTGGGCGTGAGTCGAGCTACTTCCTTTACGAAGAGCTAAACCAAATTTTGGATTTCTTGTATAGCGCGCTATGTTTATCCTTGTCGGATGCAAGAGAGCCTACCCCTTGAAGGGCGGCTATTTGTCTGTTTAGGACGTTAGAGTTCGTTTGTTGTGATCAGCAACAACGAAATGATGCCAGTTTAGAGGCATGTTACCGTTTAGAGGTGTGTTTGTATGTTTCGAGTTCTAGAAACGAGGATTTCGTCTGGAACGTTTTGAGGAAAAGAATGTCCTTCGAGCGTTAGCGACGTCTCGCAGTGCTGAAGGTCGAGTTTCCCTTGTGCCGCATTTCGTGGTTGAAATGTTCGCGGGCTTTGGAGATGTTTTGCGAATGTTCGCAGCCAGAAACTGTTGTTTCGGTTTGGACGCAGGACCAAGAGGTCGCGTAAGTTCGACCCAGGGAGAAGCGTCTACATTCACAGTGCTTCGTGAAGCGTTGGCCTTCCGGGATTTGTTTGTATATATTAAGGATGACTCGTATAACTCTTGGAGCCTTGTCACGAGTGTTTCTTTTCATGCCGTGTTTACGGGCGTATAGAACTTAATCGATTGACGATGAGTTTAAATCTTCCGTTAACCATATGGTTGTTAGGACTGAGTTTTAGTATGAAGAGTTTATCGTATGATTTCCGATTCTGGGTTATGCGACAAATTGCTTGCGTAATAGTCACTTGGTGTTCTATGAACAAATCGTGGATTGTTGTTTTTAGCCGTTAAGTGATTGGAGCGGTGCTCGCTCAGTAGCTTTGGATTGGCATGGAGGCTAGATTCAGCTGTATCGCCAAGGAAGTTGTTGGTAAACGATCAGCCCATGACCCTTATTAAGGTCATGTTAGTTTACGATTGTCCTTAATGGGGATGCCGAATTCAGGTCCGGGCTTTACGGAAGGGCGTAGTTGGCCGAGGGCCAAATAGCGTTTGCCGAGATAGACATGCCAAGCATAGCGGAGTTTTCTGAGTTACGGCTGATGGCTTTTAGAAACGATCTTCCACTTTAGGTTTCAGTTACACGATGAATGGTTCGTATAAAAATTATTCTGTTATACGAAAGTAATGGATGACCGGTTTCATGGAGATAGAAAATCGCAGATTGTTAAAGTAGCGATGTTTCCGCGGATTACACGGGAGATGTTTCCGCGGATTACATGGGAGATGTTTCCGCTATGATTTCGACCTTTGGACTAAAGCTGCTTCGAACTACTTATGGAGTTTTACCGAAGGTTATTTCGTTATTTTCGTAGTTCACCGTCGTGCTATTAGTCCGACGTTGGTACACGTTTCTAGTCGCGAGTTTGCGACGAGAGACGACGTAGAGTTTTCAAGACTATGTTTGTAACGGTTGGGCTATGCCGTTTAGCGTTTTTTAGACGAATCTTATTGCTGCGAGAGTTTTGCTTTGTCAAAAGCGTTGTCTTGATGCTGAAGCAAAAAGTTTTCGAAGATGGGATTATACGGATATAGTATACGTACCTACTTCCCTTTTCTTTTTACGAAAGAAAACGGGTTAGCCGTTCTTCCGAAGGCTTGTGTACGTTTTTTCTTTCTTTTAGGAAGCGGGATGAGTATGCTTTTAGAACGCGTGGCGATCATTTCTCGGTTTTTCGAGAGACTAGATCGGTTTGCATGTTCTGCCTGGACAATCAAGGAACGATGGAACAAGACTGGAAATTTTGCCTAAGACTTAGCTTGCTAGACTATCCACCTAGGTCCTAAGTTCCCTAAATTCTACGGCAGTTTTTCAAGACGTTTTTGTTCCTGTCCTACAAAGAATTAAAACCTTTACAAAATTTTTCGAGAAAATAGTCTTTTGAAGGTTTCGGCATTTCCGAAGGAATCCCATTTCCTCGTATAGTCGAGACGATTGGTGTTTAGAATAACCGTGATCGTACCAAACTCACGAAGAATGATCCGAACAAGCCAAGAGGGGATCGGACGAGCACGATGGGACCGAGAGACCAGGACGTGGACCGTGGACCGACGCCAGGCGACCCGGCCGCGTGCCGCCGGCGCCAGGCAGGGATGCCGCCGGCGCCAGGCCGGCCGCGTGACGGCCGAGCCGGTGCCAGGCGGGGGGTGCCGCCGGCGCCAGGCTGGCCCGCGTCCGCGTGCCGCCGGCGCCAGGCTGCCCGCGTGACGGGTGCCGCCGGCGCCAGGCTAGCCGCGTCCCGCGTGCGCGGCGCCAGGCCGGCCCAGCGTGACGGGTGCGCCGGCGCCAGGCCGGGGTGCCGCCGGCGCCAGGCTGGCCCGTGTGACGGTGCCGCCGGTGCCAGGCCGGGATGCCGCCGGCGCCAGGCTGGCCCGCGTCCCGCGTGCCGCCGGCGCCAGGCCGGGTGCCGCCGGCGCCAGGCTAGCCCGCGTCCCGCGTGCCGCCGGCGCCAGGCCGGCCCCAGGCTAGCCCGCGTCCCGCGTGCCGCCGGCGCCAGGCCGGCCCGCGTGACGGGTGCCGCCGGCGCCAGGCCGGGGTGCCGCCGGCGCCAGGCTGGCCCGCGTCCCGCGTGCCGCCGGCGCCAGGCTAGCCCGCGTCCGCGTGCCGCCGGCGCCAGGCCGGCCGGCGTCCCGCGTGCCGCTGGCGCCAGGCCATCCTGCCGTCTGTGGGTTTTTTGTTGTTCGATCTTTCCCCGTTAGTCGTTTGCGGGAAATCTTCGAGTTCGGGAAGATCGTTAGCCGTAGATTTCGAGATAATCGTTTCTAATCCAACAAGACTCCTCGAGTATCGGGATTGAGATGGACTTGGATTCGTAGACTTCCCGTTTTCGAGGGTTTGAATAATGAGGCTTCGAACTTAGATTTTAAAATACGAACTTTGTTAAAAAATTGAGAAGGCTTTGCGGAAGAATCGTCGTGTTTTTCGAACAATCCGAACATGGGTTTAAGGGACCAAGATGTTGCCGTTTCCCGAGATCACGAGACGACCGCATGGATGGGCGCCAGGACCCTTGCCGCCGGTGCCAGGCCGGCCCGCGTGTCGCGTGCCGCCGGCGCCAGGCCGGGGTGCCGCCGGCGCCAGGCCGGGGTGCCGCCGGCGCCAGGCCGGCCCGCGTGTCACGTGCCGCCGGCGCCAGGCCGGGGTGCCGCCGGCGCCAGGACGGCCCGCGTGTCGCGTGCCGCCGGCGCCAGGACGGCCCGCGTGTCGCGTGCCGCCTGCGCCAGGCCGGGGTGCCGCCGGCGCCAGGACGGCCCGCGTGTCGCATGCCGCCGGCGCCAGGCCGGGGTGCCGCCGGCGCCAGGCCGGCTCGCGTGACGCGTGCTGCCGGCGCCAGGCCGGCTTGCCGCCCGTGCCGTGTCCCGCGTCAGCCGATGCTGCTGCTGCTCGCCTTTGTCGTAAGCGTTGGCCGTAGGAACAGTCGCTGCTGGAGTTGTTTTACCATCGTTGACGCAAACTGCATTTTTTTCTTTCATATTTCCGGACATCGGTTCGATCAAGCGCTTTGCGGCCGTATGAGTAAGAGTAATCCGTCCCCCCCTCCTTCTAGCGCCAAACTGTGGGAACCGAAATTCACACCGTCAATTTTAATGAATAAGATTGCGGAGGAAAGCCAAGTTAACCCGACTTTCCCTGAAGGTCCGGATTCTCTGCGACAGCCAACGACAAGTGACCGAATAAATGCGGAAAAGGTTTTGTTAAGATTTGGGACTGGACATTAAGAAAGGCTGCCTACGTACCCCTTTCGAGGATTAAGTCGGACGTAGTTCAGTTTAGGTGTAATTGAACAAGAGATCGAACCGTCTGGGCGGGTTCGTCTAGTATGAGCGTTTCTCATAGAAACAGGCATGTCGAAGATAACGCCTAGGGTTTCTATGTGCGGAGCTCTTAAGTAAAAGAATTGTCCGATCCTTCCAAGAGGAGCGGAGATTTGCGAGCAGGAGGCGGCCAGACGTTCTAGGGCCTGGTTCGTCTAGTATGAGCGTTGGTCATAGAACAGGCATGTGAAGATAATTCCTAGGGTTTCTATGTGCGGAGCTCTGAGTAAAAGAATTGGTAGATCCTTCCGAGAGGAACAGGGGTCTGCGGAGAAGATAAAACTAGAACAAGAGGCGGCCAGACGTTCTAAGTCCTGCCTCGCTGGCCTAACCGCCTAGGTTCTAAGTTCTCTAAGCTAGCAGGAGTTCTCTAAGTCTAGATTCTAGGATTTTCGGATCCCTTTCTCTTCTGCCCTTGCTCTCCTTATATATCCACTACAAGGTCGGTTTGGCTTAGGATGATGGACCTCGCCTTTGGGCCCAAGCTTATCTCTTCAGGAAGTATTCCATTTTCGTCGATCTTTGTAATTATCCTCGAGTTTTCGGTGACTTGATGTTTATCCGATGTTCGGGATGTCGGACAAACCGTCATAGCCTGATTGGGCCTAAATTCCTAAAATCGTAAGTTAGTCCGTGGACTTGTCTTAAGTCGTTAAACGTATTATACGATTTCTCGGAAAGACTATCTTTCTCGAAAAATAAACCGTATAACCTAAAGGATCGATGTTCAAGTTAATCGACCTTGTTTTATACGATATCTTCTACGAGAAATCCAATCCTTCTAGTTTTTGTCGTAAAACATCGAGGACGATTCCAATCGAGTCGTAGGATGTTTATTCCGTAGCCGTGATCGTCCCAAACTCATGATGATTGATCCAAACAAGCCAAGATGGGATCAGACCGAACACGATGGGACCGAGACCAGGACGAGGGCCGTCGACCGGCGCCAGGCCGGGGTGCCGCCGGCGCCAGGCCAGCCCGCGCGACGGGTGCCGCCGGCGCAAGGCCAGCCCGCGCGACGGGTGCCGCCGGCGCCAGGCCGGGTGCCGCCGGCGCCAGGCCAGCCCGTGCGACGGGTGCCGCCGGCGCCAGGCCGGCCCGCGTCACGGGTGCCGCCGGCACCAGGTCGGGTGCCGCCGGTGCCAGGCCAGCCCGCGTGACGGGTGCCGCCGGCGCCAGGCCGGGTGCCGCCGGAGCCAGGCCGGCCCGCATCACGGGTGCCGCCGGCGCCAGGTCGGGTGCCGCCGGCGCCAGTCCAGCCCGCGTGACGGGTGCCGCCGGCGCCAGGCCGGGGTGCCGCCGGCGCCAGGCTGAAGATCTCGGCGAGGGCTTCGATTTGATATCTTGATCGTTTTCTGGTTCCTCACGGTTTGAGAGAACGACCTCTTCGAAGTTTCGAGGCAGATTCTTTTGTGTTTAGGGTTTTTGTGGTGATCGAATCTTGATGTCCTTGGGCGAGCGGACCGATCTTTCCGGGGACTCTCGTCCGCGCATGCCCGTAGTCTTCCGATCTCACAGAGAGTGGATATTCTAATTTGAGAAAATCTCGTATAACTTCTTTTCAAATTATCCGAGACTTTTTGTTTCAAGAAATACTTTCTAGAGACTTTCAGTCATTGATTCCGTCGTGACCGATTTTGACACCAACAGCCAGTCCCAAAACATAAGAATGCAACCTCCGACGGTCGAAGAATAAAACTCCAAAAAAACGGCCACACACGGCCAAAACATACGATTCACAAAAGAAAGTCAACATCGAGAAATCCAGATGCTGAAATCCCGAATGAACCTGCAGGCTGGTCCACTTCCTCGTTCACTCCTTGAGCGTTCCCACCACCCTCGGCGTTCTCATCGGCTCCGGCCTCCACCGTATCCTCGGAAACCTCGATAGGTTCCCATAGTATCCGGACTCTTTCCTCGACTGGAGGAACCAAGGACTCAGCATGAGCACACTCGGCCATAAAGTCCTTCATCTCAGCAATCTCAGAATCAAAAGAGAAATCCGGGTTCTGAGACTTGTAACGGTTTACGACCGAGCCCCGGCACTCGCGGAAATCGCCAACAAACTCCTGAGCTTCTTTAAAACATTGAAACTCAGCAGCGAACGATTCCGCCCGTCTCGCCACCTCAGCTGCACCATCCTCCTTTCTCTCCTTTCCGCCCGAACAAGAGCTCGAGCATGAAGCTCAGCTTGCTTTTCGTTCTGCGCCTTAACCTCTTGTCGGAATCGGAAGAGCTCTCGCTCAGCTTCTTTGGTCTTGAAGTTAGCAATCCTAGACTTGCGGAAACTTGAGTCGAGCGTACTTCCAAACACTCTTAATCCCTGCATAAATTCAAGATCAATAAATATACATATATGCGGATTCAAGAATACGATTAAGAAGTTCAAAGGACAAAACCTCATTGATCCGCTGGGAACCCTCGGTAAAAACCCATTGCTTCCTCTCTTCCTCTAGAGACTCGTCAGTAACAAACTCCGGAGGAAGGCCGTCAAAGAAATTGTTGGGAAGTGGAAAATCGCTGGCTCCGCCTTTTTCCGTTGGAACAAAACTAGGGTTTTCCCCCAACGGTGAAGGATCTTCCGAACCTTCCCCACCATCGATTTCTTTCCCTTTACGAGATCTTTGTTTACACCTCCGAGTCGGGGCTTCGATAACCGGTTCAGCATCATATGTCGGGACAGAGTCTCGGGACCGGTAAAGCCTTACTGCATCTCGAATCCGTTCAAGAGTGAAGGACTTCCAGAAAAACGGCCTTTGACGAAGGAGATCCCTCTTGACGAAAAGATCGCCATGCAAATGTGCAACAGCCCTGTTCTCTACAAAGCGAAACTTTTTCACTAAAAACTCGCACTTCCGGAATAACAAAATAGACAACGAGTTTTCATCATATTACCTCGGTTGAAGTTCCATGCATGCGGAAATAGATGGAGGCAGCTCTCCTCGACAGAATCACCATCTATTCGGACAAAGAAGAAACGCTCCTGCCACGACTTAGGGTTCGAAGTAGTCCCCTGAATTATGGCCATATCCTTCTTAGGCAGCATGGAGTAGTAACCGTCGCTACCCATCGGCCGAGTGCTCCAAAGGCCTTCGAAATCACCAGGACTGAGATCGATCCCGAGCTCATAACTTGCAATTAGTACGCCAAGCCAACTCTCTAAGGCAGGAACGCTGAGCTGGCTGATCGAAAGTTCGAAGTGACGAAGCGCACGAACAATGGTGACGGGGATCGGGAACCACATGTGGCAATACGTAAGGAAGGCCTCGTAACATGTAAAGAAACCTTCCGGAGGATTCCTCGCACTCTCATTGCCGACAGGAATTCGGAATTTGACTCCATCAGGAATCTGGTAAAAATCTCGAAGAATCCTGAGATATTTACGTGAAACCATGCTCGGCGTAAAGGGAGCACCAGGCTGCCTCAAAGGTCCCTTCGGAACAGGGACGTCTGGCAGAGGTCGAGCCGAGCCCACAAGGGCTCGGTAATACGCATTCTTCGCTTCCTCCTCGACTGACTCCTCTTGCTTCACCGTCACATGGGCAGGAAAGTCATCCGAGGATGAATGGGAAGAAGAATTTCTCTTTGAGGATCTTGAAGACATTATTCTTAAAGAGAGAGAAAGGATTCTTGAATGAGATTTCTTACTCCATCCTTTTAAAGGAGGTAAAATCACTATTTACCCCGACTTTCGGCAAACGATTACGTCTCTACACCTTCCCATACGGCTATACCGCAAGCCAGGACCTGAAAGGCACTACGGTTCCTAGCTAGCTGAGGCTAACTAAGTGACGATCGAAACCAAGAAACAGGTCGTCACTCGATGAACTCACGAGAAGGCGTGAACGGACCGTGAGCCCCGGGGATCAACAAAGGCAAGCAACAGCAGGCACCGGCGGACGCAGACATGGCACGGACAGCAGGACGCCTGGCGCCGGCGGCAGGACGCCCGGCGCCGGCGGCAGGACGCCCGGCGCCGGCGGCAGGACGCCCGGCACCGGCGGCAGGCCGCACACGCCGCGCCTGGCACCGGCGGCAGGCTTGTCATGTCCATCTTGGCGCCGACGGCAGGCCTGTCGTCTCCCGTCTGGCGCCGGCGGCAAGGGTCCTGGCGCCCATCTGTGCAATCGTCTCGTGATCTCGGGAAACGGCAGCATCTTGGTCCCTTAAACCCATGTCCGTATTGTCCGAGAACTACAATGATTCTTCCGCAAAACCTTCTCGATTGTTTAGAAGTTCATATTTTAAACGTCTAAGTTCGAAGCCTCATTACTCAAACCCTTGAAGACGGAAAGTCTACGAATCCAAGTCCATCTCGATCCCGATACTCGAGGAATCTCGGAAGATCTTGTTGGGTCAAAAATGGTTATCTCGATATCTACGGCTAAAGATCCTTCCAAACTCAAAGATTTCCCGCACGAACGACTAACGGGGGAAAGATCGGACAACGGAAAACCCACGGGCGGCAGAGAACCCCTGGCGCAGGCGGCAGGCGTCACGCGAGCCGGCCTGGCGCCGGCGGTACGCGTCACGCGAGCCGGCCTGGCGCCGGCAGCAAGCCAGCCTGGCGCCGGCGGCACGCATCACGCGAGCCGGCCTGGCGCCGGCTGCACGCGTCACACGGGCCGGCCTGGCGCCGGCAGCACGCGTCACGCGGGCCGGCCTGGCGCCGGCGGCACGCGTCACGCGAGCCGGCCTGGCTCCGGTGGCAAGTGTTACTCGAGCCAGCCTGGTGCCGGCGGCAAGCCCCCTGGCGCCGGTCGACGGTCCTCGTCCCGGTCTCGGTCCCATCCTGCTCGGTCTGATCCCATCTTGGCTTGTTTGGATCAATCTTCGTGTGTTTGGTATGATCACGGTTATTCTAAACACCAAACATCTCGACTATACGAGGAATTGGGGTTCCTTCGGAAATGCCGAATCCTTCAAAGACTATTCTTTCGAAAAACCGTAAAAACGTCTAAGTGGCCCGACATGGCCAAAACGGCCCACTTACGATTTTCCGAAAAGGAAGGATAACTATGACGGTTTATCCTTATCCTCACACAAGAGATAAATGTCAAGTTTCCAGAAGATAAATGTCAAGTTTTCCGAAGATAAGTGTCAAGTTTCCCGATAAACACGAAGATGGACAAAAATGGAAAAAGCCCAACTCAGCCCGAAAGAAGATAGACCGTCTTAAGAGGAGTATATAAGGAGAGCTTTGGGCGAGGAGAAAATCATCACAAAATTTCCAGAGCACTTAGTACTTAGAGCGATTTAGCATTCTTTTCTGTTTTCACTAGCGAGCTGCGACTCAACTAGGATAGACTTAGGCGGCCGGACTAGCGGACTTCTCGACAGCTCTTGTAGCCGATTTCTTTGCTTGTTGTACACGCTCAAACGAGAATTCAGAAATAAGATCTCTTTCGCTCCATTCTTACGATTTTTATTTTTACAACTTTAATCTCCATTTATTGTATCGTGTGTGGCCCAGCAGATATCCGGGACCTTCAAGGAAGATCGGGTTAACTCGGATTTCCTCCAACAAATCGTTTATCGGAAATTGACGGTGTGAATTTCGGTTCCCACACCTCCCTAAGCTTGAGTCTCAAGGGAAGTTCACATTGTCTTGCTCCCTTGGTACACTAACTATGGATGATGCCCTTGGTTATAGTGGTTCTAGTGTGAATGTCATTTCCTTGGATATGGTGAAGAGTATTGGGATTGAAAGCATGGAACCAGACACTCCTCCTCTCACCTTTGGGGATTCTTCTTCAACAACCCCACTTGGCATAATCAAGGACTTCCCCTTGAAAATTGGTTCCTGCACCATACCTATTGACCTCACTGTTTTGGAAATGGCATCTGAAGAGAGAGTCCCCTTGATCTTAGGCACTCCTTTTCTCACAACAGTTGGAGCTTGCATTGACTTTCCCAACAAGAAGGTCACCCTAATGCATGTCAACAAAGCTGTCTCCTATCCTCTCCAACCTCCATTGGAATCAGCCTATTGTGGGACAATCACTTGTGATGCACAAGCTGTGGAGAAACCCCAAGATGAAGTGGCTGTTTGTAAAGAAGAAGGTCTTGATGGGGAGTCCTCTACAGAGAAGTGTGGTGAGCACTTGGAAAGTGCTAAAAAGGAGGGGATGAGTGGAGCCTCAAAGGCCACTCATGGCAAGAAGAAGATGGTGAAAGAGCCTCATCCTCCACCTCTTTATTTGCTCCCGCACACTCTCACTCTCCATCCAAAGAAGCTCATGGATGGAGTCATTGAGTACAAGATCAAGCACAAGGGCAGATCCACACCATTCTCAAGTGCTAGAGCCATCATCACTCCTCAGCTCCAAGATGACCAAATCAAGCTCCAAGAGCTTCTCTCTCAGGTCCTCACCATCACACTTGAAGGTGGGAAGGATCCTCCTTCTCACTAGTTCAAGAGACAAGGTAGTCAAGCTACGTGACTCAAAACAAGCTCACTTGGGAGGAAGTCCCATGGTTATCCTTGTACATAGCTTTGCAATTTTAATTTTTCTTTAAGTTTTTAATAAAAGTGGTTGAGGTTTTCAGGTTGAGCCAAGCACTAGAGGAGAGAAGAAAGGTGATTAATCACCTCAGCCCTATGATTGCCATGTAGCAGCCTCCTCTAGTTGCTATGAACCAAGCCAGCTCCTAGCCCCGGCACCAAACACCACACCCAAACACCCTTCTTAGGTATCACTCCAACCCTTCTTGTATATACATTTGTTTTTGTCTTGTTGGGGTATCTCTTTCTCTCTTACTCACACAGAGACTGTGTGATTTAAGTGTGGGGGAGGTACCAAGTATTTGATCATGTTTGCTTTGTGATTTTGAGTCTCATGCATTGCATTGTACATTCATATTTGCATAGAAAATCAAAAAAATTTTAAATTTTTGAATCATGTAGATTGCATCACTTGCATTCTTAAGATTGAGTCTAGAGCATATAGGTTGCATTCATTTGCATATGGAGCATTGCCTAGTAAAGAACACTTGCTTGCACTGAATTTGGCACCCTAGTTAAACATATCAAGTAGCTTAAGCATCTTTTGAAAGGCTTGCATGCTTTGAGCCTTTAACTCTTCTTGAAACTTGCTTGCTTGCTTGATATTGGCATTGTTCTTAAGACCAGCTCCATCATGAACTTAGACTTGAATGAACTTAATTTCTCTTGCATATAGGCATTTGCATACTTGATCATGGGTCTCATACACATTTGGGTTACCTTTCCCCATTATACCACTCTTTGTTAACCCAAATGGCACTCCCATACCCTTGAACCCTAGCCATTCTTTGAAGCCTACATTGATTTGCTTGAGTGAGGCCTTTTCTGATAGCTTGTCATGTGCAAAATCTTGAGAGTATTGGGAGCGACATGGATTTGTTCTCATCTCTTGCTAGCATAGGGTCCTCATTTGAGCTAGCTTCTAGGATGGTGAGTGGGGTTTTTGTTGCTTAATGGTTTATATCTTGGGTTTGGAATGTAACAATGTTGAGATTGATGAACAAATGAGTATCATAAGAAAGAAGATCCCTAGGGACCTAGAATATAAAGATAATGAACAAATGTTTTGACCTTCCCCCTTCATGTTAAAAAAAAAAAAGAGAAAAGAAAAGAAAAAGAAAAGAAAAAGAAAAGGAAAAGAAAAAAAAAATAAAAAAAAAAAGAGAAAGAAAGATTCAATAAGATAGTGGGAAAGAGAAAACCAAAAGAGTTAGAGCTTAGAAAAATGAATAGAGGTCCTTAGTGGTTTAATCATGAGAAAGAGAGTTGTTCATTGGGTGAGTGATGTGAGAATGTTTTTCATTTTGGGTTATGGGATGAATAAAGGGGAGTAGATCTTGTAATCACTTAGGAATTGGGTAGAATGATGAGGATGGATCCATGTATGCATGAATTGCTCCTAGTCTTAGATAAATTTTGCATAATGATCAAGCTCCTTGATTTTGAGTGATTGCCACCTTGAAATGATGCATTGAAACCTCATTATCATCCATATTAGACCATTTGATCACCTAGCCAAATGATTGAGATCATGTGCCCATTTGTGAGACTTCACCTTGTGTGTGTGTGTGTGAATCAATGTGAGGGCTGGTTAAGAGAACTTATTGGTTGATAAGCATTGTATCTTGTGTAGAGGCATAAAAGTCATTGATAGGCCTTGTGAAGCTAGAGCAAAATAGGAAGTTTTGCTCATGCTTTTTGCTATGTTTCTTTAGGATGTCAAGTTGAGTGCTATGAGTGTTTCTTTTGGCTTTGCTTCCACTTCTATGTCTCTCATCCTTGTGTTTTGAAAAGATTACTTGAGGACAAGTAAAGGTCTAGTGTGGGGGAGTTGATAGCTTGCATATTTACATGTTTTTAGAATCCATATCTTATGCATTTTGATCATATAAGTTAGGCATTAGGCATGTTTAGGTCCATTTTGCATTCATTTGTTCTTATCAGGTGTTGGAGTATGCTTTGGTGTGATTTGAGGTGTTTGGAAGCCTTATGGCCCCAAAAGAGATAAAGAATCAAGTTTTGCCATGAAAAGAGAAGTCAAATCCATGATCTGGTCAAGACAAAGATGAGCATGGACAGAGGCCTTAGAGATGTCTCCTGCTGCTAAGATTTTGTGGAGACACATAAAATTGAGTTAGCTTTCCAATGGAGGTGGTTTCAAGTAATTTGGACCTGTATTGGAGAAGTTATGATCAATTCACTTGAAGCATGTCAGGCTGGCCGGGTAGAGACGGCCGGGTTCAAGCAGCCGGCCGGGAAAAGAACAGATGGATGGAAGTGGTCCAGTCCGGGATGACTGAGCCTGGGACAGGTACCCGGTCGTTTGACTTGTGCTGGAGGAGACCAGACCGGGTAGATCAGTCCGGGAAGGGACACCCAGTCGGCAGAGATGGATCAAGGGTCACCCGGACGGCCTGGAATGAGGAACCGGGGAACAGAACCCGGACGGGCTGGACAGAGGCCAAGGCAAGCCTGGACCGGGGTGGCCAGACCGGGTTGGGACAGGCTGAGTCTCCCCTGACCGAATTTTAAGCTTCATTCCCATTGGTTTAGAACAATTTAGCTTAAGGACTTTTTGGTAATCTTGTTTTATGTTTCTAGGGCTTTTAAGCCTAACTATAAGTACTCTTGTTATCTCTAATTTGGGACTTATGTTATTTTCTATCTAAGAACACACAAACCTTTTGAGTAAAGCGTCATCTTTGATTCATAATCTCATCTCATCCTTGTGTTCTTGATTGCTTGATTTCATCTCCTTTCTTTCCCTACATGTTTAAGCTTGAATCTCTCATGGGTTTAAGAGTAAGCATGTGGATTAGTGAGTGGATCCATTTTAGATCCATGTGTTAGGGTGATGGAGAGTGATTAAGTGTAGATCCAAGGTGCTTAGTGTTAGATCTATCCTTTACTTGCATTGATTTGGTGTTCTTAAAGCTATATTTGAGTTGGCCTCTCAAACATAGAGTCATAGGCATTTCATGCCCGAAAGGTGTTCTATGAAATGCCTGAACCAACTCATCTATGCTTTTAGCTTGCTTTGCCTAAGAGATTAGTTGTCAAAGAAGCTAAGATTGCTATTAGACTCATTCTTTATGCTTGCTTTGATCATTACAGCCAAAGAGATTTGGTGTACTTGGGTGATCATTGCAAAGGAGCATCCATCTAGAGATAGAGCTTGCTTAGTTTTGTTGTCTAGGCATAAGGAATTAGATTGATTGAAAAGTTAGCATCTTGGATTGAATCTTAATCATTTGATATCAAGTCCCTATACCCATGGGTCTCATTCTCCTCATAAGAAAGAAAGTTTTACTTTTTGTTGCATTTTACTTATTGTCTTAGTTTAATAATCATCCTCTTTAATGATTGCATTTAGATTAAGCATAGACTTGCATTCCCTTTGGTTTATGGTCACTTAGAACTGGTTCGACAATCTTATATACTACATCATTTGATTGGGACCTTAGAAAAGTCCTTTCATCACTAACGCTTGAAGGACATTCTTTTCCGCAAAACGTTCCAGATGAAAACTTCGTCTTTAGAACTCAAAACATACAAACGCACCTCAAAACGGTATCATTTCGTTGTTGCTGATCACAACAAACGAACTCTAACGTCCTAAACAGACAATAAGCCACCCTCTAAGGTAGGCTCTCTTACATCCGACAAGGATAACATAGCGCGCTATACAAGAAGTCCAAAATTTTGGTTAGCTCTTCCAAACTGAAGTAGCTCGATTCGCACCTAAACAAATCATATAAGCCGATAACAATTCGCGGATTTTAAAACGGTACGAGTCAGGTTAAAATCGCAAACAGGCAAAACGAAAGCCGACTTGTCATCGCAAAGCCTCAGTCCGAGAGTAAACCTAGGTCTTGCCCTAATCCCAGCCATGCTGGATCTTGACATCTCATAGGCATAGTATCAGTACCCGATACGAGATCCCAAAACTTGTCTCTTCACTTAAGTCTATTCGTTTCACGAACCTTCGCGTTAATCAGTAACCCGCGAAAAATCTCGCTTTGTACGATCGATGGATACGGTGATCATCTGAGAGGCAGGAATGAGACGACAACTCACACCCTGTCCCTCTAACTTCGATAAACAGAAGTTCATTTGAAAAGTCATAAAACCTGAAATATTATAGATTGAGCCGCGAGTTCAACAAACGCCCTAAAAAGGGCAAGGATTCAAAGCCACCAACGGCCAATCCCGAAAAAATACATCATGGCCTCATAGCAGCCGCAACACAAACAAAATAAAAATCCCTCAAGGGATTGGTAAACCTAGACGCTCATTGGAACATCACCTTCATCCTCAAACTCACCCACAGCAGGAACGGCCTCGCCATCAACTCCCTCGGTCGCACCTCCACTGCCTGCCTCATCCGCGCCAGCCTCACGATCCTCTGCTGCATGGACTTGATCCTCCGAGCCCTCCGAATCCGGTACAAGGGTGCACTCGGACTTCAGACCAGCGAGAATTGAGTCAAAGTTCCCTTCGGAAGCCGCCAACTCTTCTTTGCAAGATAACAACCTGGCTTCCTCAGAATCCAGAGTTAGGGCCTCGTTGCCCCTAAACAGCTGAAGCTCGCCCAAGATCCCTTCGATTCCCGCCAAATCCAAGTCCCTATTACGGACAGCTATTAGAGATTTGAACAAACTGGCCATCCTCGTCAAACAAGCAAAGAAGTCGCCGCAGGAATCAACAGTCTCTGCCGACTTGCGAGCACTCGTCTCTTCGTAGTTCTGGATCGTCTGTTGGAGACGACGGACTTCCAAGGATTTGTGTTTCTTCTCCTTCTTCAATTTGAGCAACGAACTCGCGGTCTTCCCGAGGTCGCGTTCGAGGTCGCTGATTCGAATTTCAACCTGCAACGCTTCCTGCGATGACTCCAACTCCTTCGACAAACGCGCAACCTCCTATCCGCATTCACCAAGCATCCCATCGATCAGCGACACAAACTGTCCGCAAAAGAAAGGGTAAGGATCATCGCAAAAAGAAAGAAAAGAAGAAATTGCGGATAAATCAAAATCAAAACCTTGGAACGATGTTGCGACAACAATCCCGAAGGCTCGCCCGCTTCGCTCTTAGCGCACCTCTTTCTCTTCGTCGCCCCGGTTGCGGCACCGGCCCTCGAACGCCCCTTGGGCAATGGTGCAGCACTGGGTGCTGGGAGTCCCAAAACGATCTTCGAAGCCGGAGGTATGGACTCGACCACGTCATCCCGACCAGAAATTATGATCGGAGCGGTAGAGGAGCCTAAAGGACGATCCTGAACGTCGGGAATCTGCTCGGGGATGACTGCCCTTCCCACGGGCAAGGGAGCATCGGATGGAACCTCAGAACAAGGGATTGGGGACGAGGAAGAAACGGAGTAGGAGCGCTAGGCGCTTCGGTTCTCACTCGGTTCGAGCCTTTCGCAGCGCTGCGCCGCGACAGTCTTTCCTTGAAAGAGTCAAAACCAGGAATGAGAGACGGAGTGGCTTCGTGAACAGCTTAAACCGGCGATGCCTGACTGGCCTCACCCATCTCGACGTCGGAATCTTTCTTTTCAACTTGAGAGGAAGAAATCTTCTTTGAGAGAGCAAAAGAGGAAGAAGTTGAGAAAAGGAGGAGTGTGTGAAGAATGAGGAGTAATGAGCTACTACTTATAAAGAATATGGAAATTTTCGCAATAAAATACTCTTAGCCAAAAATTTTGATTTTCAAACTTAAGACACTCGCCCGCAAAATTGTCTCCGAGTCTTACGGGCTGGGGGGCTAACTATTGGGGTCGAAAACGGTTATCTCGAAATCAACGGCTAAGATCATTTCCTGTCTGCGGACTTTCCGCAAAAAGGATCAACAAAGGTTGGATAGGAAAAGAACAGGCATGACCAAAGTCCCGGGCGCCGGCTTGCCCGTGCTGGCACCGGGCGCCGGGCGCCGGCTCGCCCGTGCTGGCACCGGGCGCCGGGCGCCGGCTCGCCCATGCTGGCACCAGGCGCCGGGCGCTGGCTCGCCCGTGCAGGCACCGGGCACCGGGCACCGGCTCGCCCGTGCTGGCACCGGGCACCGGGCGCCGGCTCGCCCGTGCTGGCACCGGGCACCGGGCGCCGGCACGTCCGTGCTGGCCCCGGGCGCCGGGCGCCGGGCGCCGACTCGCCCGTTCTGGCCCCGGGCGCCGGCTCGCCCGTGCTGGCCCAAGGCGCCGGGCACCGGGCGCCAGCTCGTCCAGGCGCCGGGCGCCAGCTCGTCCAGGCGCCGGGCACCAGCTCGCCCGTTCTGGCCCCGGGCGCCGGGCGCCAGCTCGTCCGGGCGCCAGCTCGCCCGTGCTGGCCCCGGGCGCCAGTACATCCAGTCTGTTCCCAGCCCGTCCGATTTAGATCGCACCTTGTGGTTTCCGTGAAGTCATAGCACCCTAGTTACGGACCTAACGTTCCTTGGTTCAACTCGATTGGAGTTATCCTCGAAGTATTACAATTAGAGCAAGGAAGGTTGGTTCTTTCCCAAAATGTATTGTGTAAAAACAGGGACGATCACCTCGAACATCGATTCTTTAGACTATACGATTTATTTTTCGGAAAAGATAATCTTTCCGAGAAATCATACGAACGTTCGAGGGCTTGAAACTTGTCCACGGGCTCACTTACGATTTTGGAAACCCAGGTCCAGTAAGAGCTATGACGGTTTATCCTAACTTATTAAAGTGGGATAAATGTCAAGTTTCCGCAGATAAATGTCAATACTCGAGGATAACTACGAAGATCGACGGAAAATGGAATATTTCCAAAAGAGATAAACTTAGGCCCAAAGACGAAAGGTTAAACGGGACACCGACCTAAAAGTGACTATATAAGGAGGGTTGGAGCAGAAGAGAAGAGGATCCGATATTTTAGACTTAGAGAACTCCTGCTAGCTTAGAGAAATTAGGACTTAGGTGGTTGGACTAGTACGGCAAGGCTAAGACGTCTTGACCGCCTCTTGTTCTGTTTTTTCGATAAGTTAGCATATTTCTACTCCTCTCGGAGAAATCTTGTACTCTTACTTTTAATAAAACGCCTCTGAGCGACCATTCATCTTTTATCTTGCTATTTTTCTTTTATCAATTCGAAAAGTGATTACGCAGAGAATTCGGACCTTCAAGGAAGATTGGGTTAACTCGGTTTTCCTCCATAATCGTTCATCGAAAATCGACGGTGTGAATTTCGGTTCCAACAATTTTTAATGATGTTTTTAGGTTTTCTAAGCCTTGTATAAATACCCTTGTATCCCAAAGTTGGGACTTACCTTCTTTTCTCTTAAAACAGTTTTAGATCTTGAAGAAAGCTTGGATCTTTGATCCTTTTCCACTCATTTCTTTTGTGTTTATTAGATTATCCTTCTCACTAATCATGTTTAGCCTTGAATCATCATTTTTTTTTAGGTTTTCCATGGCTATTAGTGAGTAGATCTATCTAGGATTCATGGGTTTGGGAGACTAAGGGTGTTCACGTGTAGATCTAAGATGTTTTAGCTTAAATCTTTCTTGATCCTTGCTTATCGAGGGTTCTTAATGTCATTTTGGTCTACACCATATCAAAATAGGTCTATATGCATTTCCTGCCAACAAGGTGTATGATGAAATGCCTGAACCAACTCTTCAATGCTTTTAGCTTATCTTTGCCAAAGACATTTGGTGTTAAAGGAGCTAGGATTGCTAGTAGACTTGCTCTTAATGATTTCTTGCATATCATTCAACCAATGACCATTTGATGCTTGAGATATGTTAGTGAATGAGCATTCTTCTTGACCAAAGAGCTTGCTTAGGATTGTGTCTAGGCTTAAGGAGTTAGATTGATTGTGCTGCTGCCATCTTAGATTGAAGCTTGATCACCTAAAGTCAATTCCCTTGTCCCAAGAATCCCTTTGCCTCATTGAGAAAGAAAGTTCAATCTTTTATTTGCATTTTTAGTATTGTTTTAGTTATAATCATCCTCTCATCTTGATTGCGCTTAGATTAAGCAATGTCCTGTATTCCCTTTGCTTGATAATCACTTAAAACTGGATTGACATCATTTATATTACAACATTTGATAGGACCTTTGAAAAGTCCATCATCAAATTGGCGCCGTTGCCAACTTCTTAGTGTATTTTGACATTGGGATTTAGTCAATTGCTTGAGACTAAGTCATTTTTATTTTATTTTGTTATTGCTTCTCCTTGCTCTTTTTCCTTTGCATTTCAGGTGTATGATAACTAGAAGCAGAGGTGCATCAAACATGATCCCAACTGTTGAAGAGATTGCTACACTTGAGAGGGAGATTGAAAGAAAGAGAAGATAAGAAGAGCAACAGGCTCACTTGCAGAGATTGGGGTTTGATATGGAGAATCAGCCTCAAGATGGTGATGCCCTAGGGGGCAATGGTCCAAGAGCTGACAACATACGACCACAGCGCCCACCACAACAGCCACAGCACGAAGCTAGAGCCATTGGAGCCTATGATCAACCTCACATTCATGGTCATAGGTTGGGGATCAGAGCACCAGCTGTGGAGAACAACAACTTTGAGATCAAATCAGGGCTGCTGCATTTGATTGAGAACAACAACTTTCATGGCCTTGCTGTGGAGGATCCCCTTGATCACTTGGACACATTTGATAGCTACTGTAGCTTGTCCAAGACTAATGGAGTTTCTGAAGATGCTTTCAAGCTGAGGTTGTTCCCTTCTCTTTGGGAGACAAGGCACATCAATGGGAGAAGGCTTTTCCAAGTGACTCTATCACAACTTGGAATGAGTGCAAGAGGGAATTCTTAGAGAAGTTCTTCTCTACCTCAAGAACAGCCAAGATCAGAAATGAGATCTCTAGCTTTATGCAGAAGAACCTTGAGGGCTTTAGTGAAGCATGGGAGAGGTTCAAGGGCTATTGGTCTCAATGCCCACATCATGGCTTCACCAAGGAGAGTTTGCTTAGTACCTTCTACAGAGGTGCTCTTCCAGAGTTCAGGAGCAGATTAGACACAGCCAGCAATGGGTTCTTCTTGGGCAGAACTGAGAAGGATGCTGAGGAGCTGGTGGAGAACATGGTCAAGAGTGACTCAGTCTACAGTGAGGAGCATGATAGGGTCAACAGAGGCACTGATGAAGATGATCAGCACACAAGGAAGGCGCTGAAATCTCTCTAAGAGAAGTTGGACAAGTTTATTGCAGAGAAGGCTAAGCAGGAGCAGATTAACTCCATTGGGAACCAGCAACAAAAGCAGCCTGCTGGGACTAATCAGGTTGATGGTGTAGAAGGTCAAGAGGAGCTGTGCTTCATCAATGCTAATGGCTCATGGTACAGGAAAGAGCCCAACTTCCAGTACCAAAACAACTACCAGCAAAGACCTTACTACAACAATCAGCAAGGAGGTTACCAAGCCAACCAATCTACTCAACCCCAAGGAAGCTCTTCTCAAGCTCAAACTCGAAGTTCAAACATGGAATCTATGTTCAAACAAATCTTAGAAACTCAAGGGAGATTTGCTAAGGACATGGGAGATGAGTTCAAGAATGTCCATGCCAAGATTGATGGGACTTATTGTGACCTCAACAACAAGTACATGCAACTTGCCTCTCACCTTAAAGCTTTGGAGAGCCAGGTTGCCTCTATGTCTTCATCTTCCAAGAGCCCAATGGGATCTTTCCCAGGAAAACCAGAGAAGAATCCCAAGGAGTCTTGCAATGTTATCCTCTCTACTACTTCTTCAGGGATTGAGCTGAGTGATCATGAGAAAGAGGCTGATGAAATTGAGAGGCTAGTGCTTGGAACTCAGATTGAGCATGTTCAGAGATTGGTTGAAGCCACAGCTGAGGCTAGGGTTGTGAATGAAGCTGCCAAGAAGGTTCAAGGAAGGATTCTAAAAATTGATGAGCATAGGGTTGAGACACCAATTGAAAAGAGTGCTGACCTCAAACTGAAAGAAGTGAAGAAAGAAGAAACTGAGGTTGAGCTATCACCCTATGATAAGCTCCCTTTTCCCCAAAGAGTTCTCACCAAAGCTCAAAAGAAGGTGATCTCAAAGTTCAGGAAAGATCTTAGTGATGTTGTAGTCAAGCTTCCAGAGATCTCTGGTATGCGTGAAGCTCATCTCCAGATGATGCTCATCAAGAACATTCTCAACCACCAAGATGAAGTGGCTGAGCTTTTAGACATCTCAATTCTGAAGATTGATCCACCAATCCCTCCCAAGCCCCTCCCTAAGCTTGAGTCTCAAGGGAAATTCACATTGTCTTGCTCCCTTGGAAAACTAACTATGGATGATGCTCTTGTTGATAGTGGTGCAAGTGTGATTGTAATTTCCATGCCTATGGTGAAGAGTCTTGGGATTGAATGCATGGAACCAGATACTTCTTCTCTCACCTTTGGGGATTCTTCTTCTACAACCCCAATTGGTATCGTCAAAAACTTCCCTTTGAAGATTGGTTCTTGCACCATACCCATTGACCTCACTGTTCTGAACATGGCGACAGCAAAGAGAGTTCCATTGATCTTGGGTACACCTTTCCTCACAACAGTTGGAGCTTGCATTGACTTTCCCAACAAGAAGGTCACCCTCATGCATGTCAACAAAGCTGTCTCCTATCCTCTCCAACCTCCAATGTAAGCAGGCTATTGTGGGACAATCACTTGTGATGCACAAGCTGTTGAAAAGCCCCAAGATGAAGTGGTTGTTGGTCTTGATAGAGAGTCTTCTAAAGAGTTGTGTGATGAGCACTTGTAAAGTGCTAAAACAGAGGGGATGAGTGGAGCCTCAAACGCCACTCATGGCAAGAAGAAGATCGTGAAAGAGCCTCATCCTCCACCTCTTGATTTGCTCCTACACACCCTCACTCTCCATCCAAATCATCTCAAAGATGGTGTCCTTGAGTACAAGATCAAGCATAAGGGCAGGTCCACACCATTCTCAAGTGCTAGAGCCATCATCACTCCTCAGCTCCAAGATGACCCAATCAAGCTTCAAGAGCTTCTCTCTCAGGTCCTCACCATCACACTTGAAGGTGGGAAGGATCCTCCTTCTCACTAGTTCAAGAGACAAGGTAGTCAAGCTAGTGACTCAAAACAAGCTCACTTTGGAGGAAGTCCCATGGTTATCCTTGTACATAACTTTGAAATTTTAATTTTCCTTTTAAGTTTTTCTTTTTTTAATAAAAATGGTCAAGGTTTTCAGGTTGAGCCAAGCACTAGAGGAGAAAAGAAAAGGTGGTGAACCACCTTAACCCCATGATTGCCATGTAGCAGCCTCCTCTAGTTGCTATAAACCAAGCCAGCTCCTAGCCCAAACACCAAGCACCACGCCCAACACTCCTTATGTGGTATTACTCCAACCCTTCTTGTATATACATTTGCTTTTGTCTTGTTGGGGTATCTCCTTCATTATTACTGATGTCTTGCATATTTACATGTTTTTAGCATCCATATCTCATGCATTTTGATCATATAAGTTAGGCATTAGGCATGTTTAGGTCCATTTTACATTCATTTGTCCTTATCAGGTGTTGGAGTGTGCTTTGGTGTGATTTGAGGTGTTTGGAAGCCTTATGGCCCCAAAAGAGATGAAGAATCAAGTTTGGCCATGAAAAGAGAAGTCAATCCATGATCTGGTCAAGACAAAGATGAGCATGGACAGAGGCCTTATAGATGTCTCCTGCTGCTAAGATTTTGTGGAGACACATAAAATTGAGTTAGATTTTCAATGGAAGTGGTTTCAAGTCACTTGGACCTGTATTGGAGGAGTTATGATCAATTCACTTGAAGCATGTCAGGCTGGCCGGGTAGAGACGGCTGGGTTCAAGCACCGGCCGGGAAAAGCGCAGATGGATGGAAGTGGTCCGGTCCGGGATGACTGAGCCTGGGAGAGGCACCCGGTCGTTTGAGTGGTGCTGGAGGAGACGAGACCGGGGTAGCCAGTCCGGGAAGGGACACCCGGTCGGCAGAGATGGATCAAGCCGGGACCAGGGAAGCCTGACATGCAGTTTTATCCATCTCTGCCGACCGGGTGTCCCTTCCCGGACTGGCCACCCCGGTCTGGTCTCCTTCAGCACCACTCAAACGACCGGGTGCCTCTCCTAGGCTCAGTCCTCCAGCATGCGCGGTCGGGACGCTCGGGATGCATGACCTGCGCGGGCCGGCAGCAAGGACATGGGACGGTGCACGGCCTAGCATGCGCGGAGCACAATACCCGCGTGGCCTGGAGAATGGAGAGTGTGCTGGTGCGCGGGCTGAGGTGCTCGGGTTGGGACGCCCGCGCGGGACAAGCCAACGTCCAGATGGTTCTGCTCTATCTATCTATCTATCTATCTATCTATCTATCTATCTATCTATCTATCTATCTATCTATCTATCTATCTATCTATCTATCTATCTATCTATCTATCTATCTATCTATCTATCTATCTATCTATCTATCTATCTATCTATCTATCTATCTATCTATCTATCTATCTATCTATCTATCTATCTATCTATCTATCTATCTATCTATCTATCTATCTATCTATCTATCTATCTATCTATCTATCTATCTATCTATCTATCTATCTATCTCTATCTATCTATCTATCTATCTATCTATCTATCTATCTATCTATCTATCTATCTATCTATCTATCTATCTATCTATCTATCTATCTATCTATCTATCTATCTATCTATCTATCTATCTATCTATCTATCTATCTATCTATCTATCTATCTATCTATCTATCTATCTATCTATCTATCTATCTATCTATCTATCTATCTATCTATCTATCTATCTATCTATCTATCTATCTATCTATCTATCTATCTATCTATCTATCTATCTATCTATCTATCTATCTATCTATCTATCTATCTATCTATCTATCTATCTATCTATCTATCTATCTATCTATCTATCTATCTATCTATCTATCTATCTATCTATCTATCTATCTATCTATCTATCTATCTATCTATCTATCTATCTATCTATCTATCTATCTATCTATCTATCTATCTATCTATCTATCTATCTATCTATCTATCTATCTATCTATCTATCTATCTATCTATCTATCTATCTATCTATCTATCTATCTATCTATCTATCTATCTATCTATCTATCTATCTATCTATCTATCTATCTATCTATCTATCTATCTATCTATCTATCTATCTATCTATCTATCTATCTATCTATCTATCTATCTATCTATCTATCTATCTATCTATCTATCTATCTATCTATCTATCTATCTATCTATCTATCTATCTATCTATCTATCTATCTCTCTATCTATCTATCTATCTATCTATCTATCTATCTATCTATCTAATCTTGCTTGGCCATGTCTGAGTAGTTCCATTGCTAGATTAAGGGTTCAAATAGGTTGCGAGGGATTAGCCCCAACTATAGATTGCTAAGTTGTGATATTCATTGTTAGGATGTTCTTAATGCCTGTGTTCTAGAGTAGCTAACTAGAATCTTGACCTAGGATTGTTCGTTAGCCTGACTTCATCCTTAATACATCCTATTCAAGCTAAGATCACTAGAGAAAGTCGAGAGCTGATCTAGAGATTTAGTGAGCATTGTTGGGGTCAAAATCGGTCACGATGGAAGCAATGACCGAAAGTTTCCGGAAAACCAATTCCCGAATTAATCTTTTAAAAATTAAAAGATAGAAAACATTCCCGAGAAACAGTCAACCAAGCAAAGGATGTCGTAAACGGCCTCATCCGGCCCAAACACACTCATACATAAACGGCCAAGACTCGGCCTAAGACAATACGAAGTCATAAGATAAAGATAAAGGGAAACAATCCCATCACATGGAAACTCCGAATGAACTTGCAGGCTGGTCCACTTCTCCTTCCCCGTCGGCGACATCAGCTCCCGCTTTCGATGTGTCCTCCGATACCGCGATAGGATCCCAAAGCTGTCGGATTCTTCCCTCGTTCGGAGGAACCATCAATTCGGCTTGAGCACACTCATCCATATGGCCCGACATCTCTGCTATCTCGGAAAGAAAAGAGTGGCCGGCATCCTGTATCTTCCACAAGGTACCAACTGAACAGCGGCACTCGCGGAAATCGCCTACAAAGTCCTGAGCCTCCTTAAACTTCTCAAACTCAGTTTCAAACTGAGAGGCTCTCCTCGCTAGCTCGGCAGCAATCATCCTTTTTCCTCTCCTCTCCGCGCGACGAATAGCTAGAGAATGGACCTCGGCCAGCTCACGGTCTCGTTCCGTGACCTCGTTCTCAAAACGAATGAGCTTCTTCTCAGACTGATCGGCCTTAAAGCGAGAAATACGTGCCTCCCTGAAACCCGCGTCAAGCGCTGAGTTGAAAACCCGCATTCCCTGCATGAATCAACGACCAAACGATGAAGGAAGGAATCAAAAGATAAGAACTTATCAGAAGTCCGAAAACTGACCTCATTAATATCCTTGAACCTTCAGCGACCAACTCCACCCTTGATGGCTCGTCCATAGCCAGCGGGGCATCAAAAATAGGAGGGAGGTTGGCGAAGAAATCTTCCGGAAGAGGGATTTCGCTCGTACCACTCCCATCGCCTCAGAAGAAGTCCGGGTTCCATCTGGGAAACGGAGGATCGCCTGAAGTAAAGCTACCATCTTCAAATGCGATTCCTTTGTCCTTCCGAGGCCTGTCTCTTCCTCTCCGAGTAGGAACAGTATCTGGAGCTGGTTCATTCATGTTTGACGCATTCGAAAGCTGCAAAACACTATGCGATCGATGGAGTGCCAACGCCCTCTGAATTCTTATCGGGGTGAAAGAGGTCGAAAAGAACGGACCATTGCGGAGAATGTCTCACTTGGCCTGCAAATCTCTGGGACACGGCGTGAAGGTTGTTCACTGCAAAATAAAGAAAAAGCATTTGGATATCTCCGATACACCTTTAAGAAAATGAACGTCCGACCGTGGTACCATGCTGGAGATTCCACATATTACGGAACAAGTGAATGCAATTCTCCTAGACGGATGCACCGTCTGTCTGGACGAAGAAAAAGTGCTTTTCCCACTCCTTGACGTGTGAGGTCTGCCCCTGAATTATCGACATATAGTTCCGAGGGGCCATGCGAAATGAGTAAGGAATTGAGGTCTTTCGCGTCGACCATAGTCCCTCGAAGTGATCAGCATCGAGAATCATCCCATGTTCGTAACTCAAGATTAAAACACCGATGAAATTCTGTAACGCCGCGACATTTAATTGACTGATCGACAGCTCAAAACGATTGGGTGTGCGAACAATGGCTTCAGGGATCGGAAAGCACATGCGGCAGCGCGTGAGAAACGCCTCGTAGCATGTGAAGAAGCCCTCTGGAGGATCCTCTGCGCACTCTCCCTGTACCGGAATCCAAAACACGACCACGTCCGGAACCTTACAGAACTCCCGAAGGGTCTTAAGGTAGGAAGGAATGGTCTTACTCGGCAGAGACGGATCAGGCCTCACCGCGGGTCTTTTGGGGTAAAAGGCCACGTCTGGGGGAGTCATGGAAGAGTGCAGTGCGACCCAATACTCTTCCTTGGCATCTTCGAATATCTCGGACTCTTCTTTCGGAATAACCTCTTCGTCGGTGCAAGGGTTGTCAGAAGAGGATTGAGAAAGAATGTTTTTATTAGAAAAAAAAAACACACCAAAGCAAAAAGAGAGGAAGAGAGAAAGATTTCTACTAGAAAAAATTACTATTCATTCTCAAACTTTCAGCCATTGATTACGTATATATTCACGTAAAACAAGTCAAGCCGCAAGCTAGGACCTCACACACAGGTTCACGGATCCTAGCTAGCTGGGGGGGGGGGCTAACTGTTGAGGTCAAAACCGGTCACGACGGAATCAATACCCGAGGGTTCCCGGAAAACCATATCCCGAATTAATCTTTTAAAAATTAAAAGATACCAAACATTTCCGAGAAGTAGTCAGCCAAGCAGAGGATGGTGTATACAGCCTCGAGAAGTATCAAGGATTGGTCCAGCACGGGCAAGGTCTTATACGGGAGCAGACGGGGGTCAGGCCGTCCATTTCGCCAACACGCGAGGATCACGAGGCCTCGGTCACCTCGCCCACGGGCGAGGACCACAGAGCCTGGGTCACCTCGCCCACGGGCGAGGATCACGGCGTCCTGGATCACCTCGCCCACGGGAGAGGACCACGGAGCCTAGGTCACCTCACCCATAGGTGAGGACCACAGCGTCCCAGCGACCTCGCCCACAGGGGAGGGCCACAGAGCTAAGGTCACCTCGCCAACGGGCGAGGACCACGGCGTCCTGGGTCACCTCGCCTACGGGCGAGGACCGCGGAGCCTAGGTCACCTCGCCCACAGGCGAGGACCACCACGTCCAGGTCACCTCGCCCATGGGCGAGGACAACCACGTCCAGGTCACCTCGCCCACAGGCGAGGACCACCACGTCCAGGTCTCCTCGCCCACGGGAGAGGACCACCACGTCCAGGTCACGTCGCCCACGGGCGAGGACCACCACATCCAGGCCACCTCGCCCACGGGCGAGTGCGGTCTAGTTCCGATACCATGCATCCTTGCCTAAGTTTTCGCAATTCGATCTTTGAATCTGTGAGTCCAATACTCCTGTTTCGTCTCGATTAAGATCGTCGCGGAAAATTCCGGAAAAAGTCATAAAAGGTTCGATCGATGAATGGATTCCGATCTGTTGTATAAAACGACTATACGAGGGATTAGGATCCTTTCGAGAAGCCAACATCACGTCGAGGGTGATTTCTTAAGAAGAATCGTAAAAACATCTGAGGTCCAAAACGGCCCTGAAGGGTCTGAAACGCGACCAAACGGCCTACTTAATATTTTAAAATAAGATTGAGCCCAAGATTGGTATGACGGTCTATTTTTATTTTAGGAAGAGATAAATGTCAAGTTTTCTGAAGATAAATGTCGAGTTTCCCGAAGATAAATGTCAAGTTTCTCGATAGACATAAAGACGGACGAAAATGGAAAAAGCCCGTTCCCGGGGTGCTTTTATCGCCATTAGAATTAATCTGATTAGGTCTAGGTTATTTCTTTTTAATTGTTTCTAATAAAAAATTTTCTTGTCTTTTCAGGTGCATGTCCAGCAGTACAAGGAAACTCAACTACTATTCTCAGAAGATCCTGCATGCTTGGAACGTTCGATCCGGAAAGACAAATGCTCCACATCAATCGACATTTAATTGACTGATCGACAGCTCGAAACGATCGAGTGCGCAAACAATGGCTTCAGGGATAGGAAACCACATGCGGCAGCGCGTGAGAAAAGCCTCGTAGCATGTGAAGAAGCCTTCCGGAGGATCCTCTGCGCACTCTCCCTGTACCGGAATCTGAAACACGACCTCCTCCGGAACCTTACAGAACTCCCGAAGGGTCTTAAGGTAGGAAGGAATGGTCTTACTCGGCAGAGAAGTATCAGGCCTCACCGCGGGTCTTTTGGGGTAAAAGGCCACGTCTGGGGGAGTCATGGAAGAGTGCAATGCGACCCAATACTCTTCCTTTGCATCTTCGGAGATGTCGGACTCTTCTTTCGGAATAACCTCTTCGTCGGTGCAAGGGTTGTCAGAAGAGGATTGAGAAGGATGTTTTTCTTAGAAGATTTTATCTTTGAAGACATCTTTTAAAAAAAACAAACACAACAAAGCAAAAAGAGAGGAAGAGAGAAAGATTTCTACCTTAGAAAAAATTTTCTCAAGGAGTGAATGGGTAAAACGTTTGCAAAACTTACTCAACCCATATATAGGCCAAAAGTTTACTATTCGTTCTCGAACTTTCAGCCATCGATTACGTATATATTCACCTAAAACAAGTCATGCCGCAAGCTAGGTCCTCACACACAGGTTCACGGATCCTAGCTAGCTGGGGGGCTGACTGTTGGGGTCAAAACCGGCCACAACGGAATCAATGCCCCAAGGTTCCCGGAAAACCATATCCCGAATTAATCATTTCAAAAATAAAAGATACCAAACATTTCCGACAAGTAGTCAGCCAAGCAAAGGATGGTGTATACGGCCTCGAGAAGTATCAAGGATTGGTCCAGCACGGGCAAGGTCTTATCCGGGAGCAGACGTGGTCAGGCCGTCCATTTCGCCAACACGCGAGGACCACGAGGCCTCGGTCACCTCGCCCACGGGCGAGGACCACGGAGCCTGGGTCACCTCGCCCAAGGGCGAGGATCACGGCATCCAGGGTCACCTCGCCCACGGGCGAGGATCACGGCGTCCTGGGTCACCTCGCCCACAGGAGAGGACCGCGGAGCCTAGGTCACCTCACCCATAGGCGAGGACCACAGATTCCTAGAGACCTCGCCCACAGGGGAGGGCCACGGAGCGAAGGTCACCTCGCCCACGGGCGAGGACCACGGCATCCTGGGTCACCTCGCCCACGGGCGAGGACCACCACGTCCAGCTCACCTCGCCCACGGGCGAGGACAACCACGTCCGGGTCAGCTCGCCCACGGGCGAGGACCACCACGTCCAGGTCTCCTCGCCCACGGGAGAGAACCACCACGTCCAGGTCACCTCGCCCACGGGCGAGGACCACCACATCCAGGCCACCTCGCCCACGGGCGAGTGCGGTCTAGTTCCGATACCATGCATGCTTGCCTAAGTTTTCGTAATTCGATCTTTGAATTCTTGAGTCCAATACTCCTGTTTCGTCTCGATTAAGATCGTCGTGGAAAATTCCGGAAAAAGTCATAAAAGGTTCGATCGATGAATGGATTCCGATCCGTTTTATAAAACAACCATGGTTAGCTTGAATACCATTTGTTCCGACTATACGAGGGATTAGGATCCTTTCGAGGAGCCAACGTCACGTCGAGGGTGATTTCTTAAGAAGAATCGTAAAAATATCTGAGGTCCAAAACGGCCCCGAAGGGTCTGAAACGCGACCAAACGGCCTACTTAAGATTTTAAAATAAGATTGAGCCCAAGATGGGTATGACGGTCTATTTTTATTTTAGGAAGAGATAAATGTCAAGTTTTCTGAAGATAAATGTCGAGTTTCCCGAAGATAAATGTCAAGTTTCTCGATAGACATAAAGACGGACGAAAATGGAAAAAGCCCGTTCCCGGGGTGCTTTTATCGCCATTAGAATTAATCTGATTAGGTCTAGGTTATTTCTTTTTAATTGTTTCTAATAAAAAATTTTCTTGTCTTTTCAGGTGCATGTCCAGCAGTACAAGGAAACTCAACTACTATTCTCAGAAGATCCTGCATGCTTGGAACGTTCGATCCGGAAAGACAAATGCTCCACATCAATCGACATTTAATTGACTGATCGACAGCTCGAAACGATCGAGTGCGCAAACAATGGCTTCAGGGATAGGAAACCACATGCGGCAGCACGTGAGAAAAGCCTCGTAGCATGTGAAGAAGCCTTCCGGAGGATCCTCTGCGCACTCTCCCTGTACCGGAATCCGAAACACGACCTCCTCCGGAACCTCACAGAACTCCCGAAGGGTCTTAAGGTAGGAAGGAATGGTCTTACTCGGCAGAGAAGGATCAGGCCTCACCGCGGGTCTTTTGGGGTAAAAGGCCACGTCTGGGGGAGTCATGGAAGAGTGCAATGCGACCCAATACTCTTCCTTTGCATCTTCGGAGATGTCGGACTCTTCTTTCGGAATAACCTCTTCGTCGGTGCAAGGGTTGTCAGAAGAGGATTGAGAAGGATGTTTTTCTTAGAAGATTTTATCTTTGAAGACATCTTTTAAAAAAAACAAACACAACAAAGCAAAAAGAGAGGAAGAGAGAAAGAATTCTACCTTAGAAAAATTTTTCTCAAGGAGTGAATGGGTAAAACGTTTGCAAAACTTACTCAACCCATATATAGGCCAAAAGTTTACTATTCGTTCTCGAACTTTCAGCCATCGATTACGTATATATTCACCTAAAACAAGTCATGCCGCAAGCTAGGTCCTCACACACAGGTTCACGGATCCTAGCTAGCTGGGGGGCTGACTGTTGGGGTCAAAACCGGCCACAACGGAATCAATGCCCCAAGGTTCCCGGAATTAATCATTTCAAAAATAAAAGATACCAAACATTTCCGAGAAGTAGTCAGCCAAGCAAAGGATGGTGTATACGGCCTCGAGAAGTATCAAGGATTGGTCCAGCACGGGCAAGGTCTTATCCGGGAGCAGACGTGGTCAGGCCGTCCATTTCGCCAACACGCGAGGACCACGAGGCCTCGGTCACCTCGCCCACGGGCGAGGACCACGGAGCCTGGGTCACCTCGCCCAAGGGCGAGGATCACGGCATCCAGGGTCACTTCGCCCACGGGCGAGGATCACGGCGTCCTGGGTCACCTCGCCCACGGGAGAGGACCGCGGAGCCTAGGTCACCTCACCCACAGGCGAGGACCACAGAATCCCAGAGACCTCGCCCACAGGGGAGGGCCACGGAGCTAAGGTCACCTCGCCCACGGGCGAGGACCACGGCATCCTGGGTCACCTCGCCCACGGGCGAGGACCACCACGTCCAGCTCACCTCTCCCACGGGCGAGGACAACCACGTCCGGGTCAGCCCGCCACCACGTCTAGGTCTCCTCGCCCACGGGAGAGAACCACCACGTCCAGGTCACCTCGCCCACGGGCGAGGACCACCACATCCAGGCCACCTCGCCCACGGGCGAGTGCGGTCTAGTTCCGATACCATTCATCCTTGCCTAAGTTTTCGTAATTCGATCTTTGAATTCTTGAGTCCAATACTCCTGTTTCGTCTCGATTAAGATCGTCGTGGAAAATTCCGGAAAAAGTCATAAAAGGTTCGATCGATGAATGGATTCCGATCCGTTTTATAAAACAACCATGGTTAGCTTGAATACCATTTGTTCTGACTATACGAGGGATTAGGATCCTTTCGAGGAGCCAACGTCACGTCGAGGGTGATTTCTTAAGAAGAATCGTAAAAACATCTGAGGTCCAAAACGGCCCCGAAGGGTCTGAAACGCGACCAAACGGCCTACTTAAGATTTTAAAATAAGATTGAGCCCAAGATGGGTATGACGGTCTATTTTTATTTTAGGAAGAGATAAATGTCAAGTTTCCGGAAGATAACTGTCAAGTTTCCCGAAGATAAATGTCATGTTTCTCGATACACATTAAGACGGACGAAAATGGAAAAAGCCTGCCTCACGACGAATCTGGCCCAAGGGCAGAAGAGGAAGGGCGCAAACCGACCTTGAGGGAGTATATAAGGAGAACTTAAGGCGAGGAACAAGGCGGAGAACGTTTCAGAGAAAACTTAGCACTTTGAGCAATTCAGGCATTTTTTTCCATTTTTACTATCGGGCTGCGACTCAACTAGGTTAGAATTTAGGTTGCTAGACTAGCGAACTTGCCGATAGCTCTCATAGCCAAGGCTCTCACTTGTTGTTTGATAGCTTGCATATTTACATGTTTTTAGCATCCATATCTTATGCATTTTGATCATATAAGTTAGGCACTAGGCATGTTTAGGTCCATTTTGCATTCATTTGTCCTTATCAGGTGTTGGAGTATGCTTTGGTGTGATTTGAGGTGTTTGGAAGACTTATGGCCCCAAAAGAGATGAAGAATCATGTTTGGCCATGAAAAGAGAAGTCAATCCATGATCTGGTCAAGACAAAGATGAGCATGGAAAGAGCCCTTAGAAATGTTTCCTGCTTCTAAGATTTTGTGGAGACACAGAAAATTGAGTTAGCTTTCCAATGGAAGTGGTTTCAAGTCATTTGGACCTGTATTGGAGAAGTTATGATCAATTCACTTGAAGCATGTCAGGATGGCCGGGTAGAGACGGCCGGGTTCAAGCAGCCGGCCGGGAAAAGAACAGATGGATGGAAGTGGTCCAGTCCGGGATGACTGTGCCTGGGACAGGAACCCGGTCGTTTGACTTGTGCTGGAGGAGACCAGACCGGGTAGATCAGTCCGGGAAGGGACACCCGGTCGGCAGAGACGGATCAAGGGTCACCCGGACGGCCGGGATGGATGAACCGGGGAACAGAACCCGGACGGGCTGGACAGAGGCCAAGGCAAGCCTGGACCGGGGTGGCCAGACCGGGTTGGGACAGACTGAGTCTCCCCTGACCGAATTTTAAGCTTCATTCCCATTGGTTTAGACCAATTTAGCTTAAGGACTTTTTGGTAATCTTGTTTTATGTTTCTAGGGCTTTCAAGCCACTTATAAATACTCTTGTTATCCCTAGATTGGGACTTATGTTATTTTCTATCTAAGAACACATAAACCTCTTGAGTAAAGTTTCATCTTTGATTCATAATCTCATCTTATCTTTGTGTTCTTGATTGCTTGATTTCATCTCCTTTCTTTCTCTATATGTTTAAGCTTGAATCTCTCATGGATTTAAGAGTAAGCATGTGGATTAGGGAGTAGATCCATTTAAGATCCATGGGTTAGGGTGATTGAGAGTGATTAAGTGTAGATCCAAGGTGTTAAGTGTTAGATCTATCCTTTCCTTGCATTGATTTGGTGTTCTTAAAGCTATATTTGAGTTGGCCTCTCAAACATAGAGTCATAGGCATTTCATGCCCGGAAGATGTTCTATGAAATGCCTGAACCAACTCATCTATGCTTTTAGCTTGCTTTGCCTAAGGGATTAGTTTTCAAAGAAGCTAGGATTGCTATTAGACTCTTTCTCCATGTTTGCTTTGATCATTCAAGCCAAAGGGATTTGGTGTACTTGGGTGATCATTGCAAAAGAGCATTCATCTAGGGATAGAGCTTGCTTAGTTTTGTTGTCTAGGCATAAGGAATTAGATTGATTGAAAAGTTAGCATCTTGGATTGAATCTTAATCATTTGATATCAAGTCCCTATACCCATGGGTCTCATTCTCCTCATAAGAAAGAAAGTTTTACTTTTTTTTGCATTTTACTTATTGTCTTAGTTTAATCATCATCCTCTTTAATGATTGCATTTAGATTAAGCATAGGCTTGCATTCCCTCTGTTTCATGGTCACTTATAACTGGTTCGACAATCTTATATACTACATCATTTGATTAGGACTCTTAGAAAAGTCCTTTCATCAAATTGGCGCCGTTGCCAAATTCTAAGTTGATTGTGACATTGGGATTTAGTCATTTGCTTGAGACTAAATCATTTTACTTTTATTGTGATATTGCTTCTCCTTGCTCTTTTCCCTTTGCATTTCAGGTGTATGATAACTAGAAGCAGAGGTGCATCAAACTTGACACCCACTGTTGAAGAAATTGCTACACTTGAGAGGGAGATTGCAAGAAAGAGAAGAGAAGAAGAGCAACAGGCTCACTTGCAGAGATTGGGGTTTGATATGGAGAATCAGCATCAAGATGGTGATGCCCTAGGGGGTAATGGTCCAAGAGCTGACAACATAAGACCACAGCGCCAGCCACAACAGCCACAGCGCCAAGCTAGAGCCATTGGAGCCTATGATCAACCACACATTCATGGTCATAGGTTGGGGATAAGGGCACCAGCTGTGGAGAACAACAACTTTGACATCAAATCAGGGTTGCTGCATTTGATTGAGAACAACAAGTTTCATGGCCTTGCTGTGGAGGATCCCCTTGATCACTTGGACACATTTGATAGCTACTGTAGCTTGTCCAAGATTAATGGAGTCTCTGAAGATGCTTTCAAGCTGAGGTTGTTTCCCTTCTCTTTGGGAGACAAGGCACATCTATGGGAGAAGGCTCTTCCAAGTGACTCTATCACAACTTGCAATGAGTGCAAGAGGGCATTCCTAGAGAAATTCTTCTCTACCTCAAGAACATCCAAGAACAGAAATGAGATCTCTAGCTTTCAGCAGAAGAACCTTGAGAGCTTTAGTGAAGCATGGGAGAGGTTCAAGGACTATTGGTCTCAATGCCCACATCATAGCTTCACCAAGGAGATTTTGCTTAGTACCTTCTACAGAGGTGCTCTACCAGAGTTCAGGAGCAGATTGGACACAGCCAGCAATGGGTTCTTCTTGGGCAGAACTGAGCAGGATGCTGAGGAGCTGGTGGAGAACATGGCCACGAGTGACTCAGTCTACAGTGAGGAGCATGATAGGGCCAACAGAGGCACTGATGAAGATGATCCGCACACAAGAAAGGCCCTGAAATATCTCCAAGAAAAGTTGGACAAGCTTCTTGTAGAGAAGGCTAAGCAAGAGCAGCTTAACTCCATTGGGAACCAGCAACAGAAACTGCCTGCTAGGACTACTGAAGTTCATGGTGTAGAAGGTCAAGAGGAGCTGTGCTTCATCAATGCTAATGGAACATGGTATAGGAAAGAGCCCAACTTCCAATACCAAAACAACTACCAGCAAAGACCTTACTACAACAATCACCAAGGAGGTTACCAAGCAAACCAGCCTACTCAGCCCCAGGGAAGCTCTTCTCCAGCTCAGGCTCCAAGTTCAAATTTGGATTCCATGTTCAAGCAACTCTTAGAAGCTCAAGAAAGAAATGCTAAGAACATTGGTGATGAGTTCAAGAACATCCATGCTAAGATTGATGGCACCTATTCTGACCTCAACAACAAGTACATGCAACTTGCCTCTCATCTCAAAGCTTTGGAGAGCCAGGTTGCTTCTATGTCTTCATCCTCCAAGAGCCCAATGGGATCTCTACCAGGAAAACCAGAGAAGAACCCTAAGGAGACTTGCAATGTTATCCTCTCCACTTCTTCAAGGATTAAGTTGAGTGATCATAAAAATGATGTTGATGAGATTGAGAGGCTAGTGCTTGGACATCAGATTGAAAATGATAAGAGACTGGTTGTGGCCACAGATGAAGCTAGAGTTGTGAAGAGAGCTGATAAGAAGGTTCAAGGAAAGATTCTGAAGATTGATGAGCCTAAGGTTGAGACACAAGTTGAGAAGGTTGCTAACCCCAAGCTGAAAGAAGTGAAGGAAGAAGACAATGAGGTTGAGCTATCACCCTATGATAAGCTCCCTTTCCCTAAAAGGTTCCTCACCAAAGCTCAGAAAAAAGTGGTCTCCAAATTCAGAAAAGACCTAAGTGATATTGGAGTCAAGCTTCCAGAGATCACCAATGTCCAAAAGATGCTCATACAAGACATTCTCACCCACCAAGCTAAAGTGGCTGAGCTTTTGGACATCTCACTTCTGAAGATTGATCCACCAATCCCTCCCAAGTCCCTCCCTAAGCTTGAGTCTCAAGGTAATTTCACCTTGTCTTGCTCTCTTGGTAAACTAACTATGGATGATGCCCTTGTTGATAGTGGTGCTAGTGTGAATGTCATTTCCTTTGATATGGTGAAGAGTATTGGGATTGAAAGCATGGAACCAGACACTCCTCCTCTCACCTTTGGGGATTCTTCTTCTACAACCCCACTTGGCATTATCAAGGACTTCCCGTTGAAGATTGGACCCTGCACCATACCTATTGACCTCACTGTTTTGAAGATGGCATCTGAAGAGAGAGTCCCTTTGATCCTTGGCACTCCTTTCCTCACAACAGTTGGAGCTTGCATTGACTTTCCCAACAAGAAGGTCACTCTCATGCATGTCAACAAATCTGTCTCCTATCCTCTCCAGCCTCCAATGGAATCAGACTATTGTGGGACAATCACTTGTGATGTACAATCTGTTGAGAAGCCCCAAGATGAAGAGGTTGTTGGTAAGAAAGAAGGTCTTGATGGAGAGTGCTCTAAGGAGTTGTGTGATGAGCACTTGGAAAGTGCTAAAACAGGGGGGATGAGTGGAGTCTCAAAGGCCACTCATGGCAAGAAGAAAATGGTGAAAGAGCCTCATCCTCCACCTATTGATTTGCTCTCACACACTCTCACTCTCCATCCAAAGAAGCTGATGGATGGGGTCATTGAGTACAAGATCAAGCACAAGGGCAGGTCCATACCATTCTCAAGTGCTAGAGCCATCATCACTCCTCAGCTCCAAGATGACCAAATCAAGCTTCAAGAGCTTCTCTCTCAGGTCCTCACCATCACACTTGAAGGTGGGAAGGATCCTCCTTCTCACTAGTTCAAGAGACAAGGTAGTCAAGCTAAGTGACTCAAAACAAGCTCACTTGGGAGGAAGTCCAATGCCGCCGGTGCCAGGGATCCTCTTCCGCCCGTGGGTTCTCCGTCGCCCGATCCTTCCTCCGTTGACCGTTCGTACGGGAAATCTTTGAGTTTGGAAAGATCTTTAGCCGTTGATTTCGAGATAACCGTTTTCGACCTCACCAGAGAGCGGATATTCTAATTTGAGAAAATCTCGTATAACTTCTTTTCAAATTATCCGAGACTTTTGTTTCAAGAAATACTTTTCAGAGACTTTCAGTCATTGATTCCATCGTGACCGATTTTGACCCCAACAGTTAGCCCCCCAGCTCGTTAGAACCTTCGTGATGTTCTTGCGAGCGATAAGACATGTCAGGTAAGATAGGCGGAATTAATGGTTGAAAGGCTCCGTTGAAAGTGGTAAGATTGGGGCTGCGCCTTTCGAAGGCTGCCTACGTACCCTTGTTGTAGGGATCAAGCCTTCCGTAGTTCGTTTTGGAGTTTAAGACCCTTGTGATCTGTTTTACCAGCGAGACTTATAAGGTCTGGTTATGTGTCATGAGAGACTTTCGAGCATGATGCTGTTGATGTATTTGTTTTGGTCTGGGCATTGTGAGGCCATTATGTGTTTTTCGATCTTTTATGAACTTCAGGTTTTTCGAAGTATTAGAAAGAGGGTGTGAGTTGTCGTCTCATTCCTAGTTCCCTGATGATCACCGTACCTATTGTTTGCATAGAGCGAGATTTTCCACGGTTTACCGATTTACGCGAAAAGTTCGTGAAACGAATAGACTTAAGTGAAGAGATAAATTTTTGGATCTCGTATACCATACTATGTCTGTGAGATGTCAAGATCCAGCGTGGCTGGGTTTAGGGCAAGACCTAGGTTTACTCTCGGACTGAGGCTTTGCGATGACAAATCGGCTTTCGTTTTGCCTGTTTGCGATTTTAACCTGACTAGTACCGTTTAAAATTCGTGAATTGTGGTCGGCTTATATGATTTGTCTGGGCGTGAGTCGAGCTACTTCCTTTACGAAGAGCTAAACCAAAATTTGGATTTCTTGTATAGCGCGCTATGTTTATCCTTGTCGGATGTAAGAGAGCCTACCCTTTTAAAGGCGGCTATTGTCTGTTTAGGACGTTAGAGTTCGTTTGTTGTGATCAGCAACAAAGAAATGATGCCAGTTTAGAGGCATGTTACCGTTTAGAGGTGTGTTTGTATGTTTTGAGTTCTAGAGACGAGGATTTCGTCTGGAACGTTTTGAGGAAAAGAATGTCCTTCGAGCGTTAGTGACGTTTACAGTGCCGAAGGTCGAGTTTTCCTTGTGCCGCATTTCGTGGTTGAAATGTTTACGGGCTTGGAGATGTTTTGCCAATGTTCGCAGCCAGAAACTGTTTTTTCGGTTTGGACGCAGGACCAAGGGGTCTCGTAAGTTTGACCCAGGGAGAAGCGTCTACATTCACAGTGCTTCGTGAAGTGTTGGCCTTCCGTGATTTGATTGTATACATTAAGGATGACTCATATAACTCTTGGAGCCTTGTCACGAGTGTTTCTTTTCATGCCGTGTTTACGGGGCGTATAGAACTTAATCGATAGACGATAAGTTTAAATCTTCCGTTAACCATATGGTTGTTAGGACTGAGCTTTGGTATGAAGAGTTTATTGTATGATTTCCGATTCTGGGTTATACGACAAATTGCTTGCGTAATAGTCACTTGGCGTTCTATGAACAAATCGTGGATTGTTGTTTTTAGCCGTTAAGTGATTGGAGCGGTGGTCGCTCAGTAGCTTTGGATTGGCATGGAGGCTAGATTCAGCCGTATCGCCAAGGAAGTCGTTGGTAAACGATCAGACCATGACCCTTATTAAGGTCATGTTAGTTTACGATTGTCCTTAATGGGGATGCCGAATTCAGGTCCGGGCTTTACGGATATGCGTAGTTGGCCGAGGGCCAAATAGCGTTTGCCGAGATAGACATGCCAAGCATAGCGGAGTTTTCTGAGTTATGGCTGATGGCTTTTAGAAACGATCTTCCACTTTAGGTCTCAGTTATACGATGAATGGTTCGTATAAATTTTTTTTTGTTGCATGAAAATCGTTTCATTTTATCCGAGGGGGACAAAGTTTAAGGGATCGACGCAGGACATGCGGGTTCGCCTGCGTGATTATTTCCTGCTCGGACGTAACCGCGGGGAGTGAAAGCAGGATCCAGAAACCTTGTGGAGCAAAAACTGTCTATGATAGTTACCCGTTGGACCCATTATGTTTATTTTACGAAAGTTGCTTTGTATGAATTGACTCGACCATACAGAGTATTTTTCGTAAAAGTGATGTAAGAGGGGGTTTTCGCAAAGGTAACCGGAGAGCATTTCTCACAAATTACTTGCGATATTCGCGACCACGGATTATGTTTTCCTCATTCACTTTTGCGTACTGCGAAATTGTTTTGCATGAGACCGATCATGTTTTTTCCATAGGCTGTTTTGTTTTAAAATGTTCTTGTTATACGAAAGTAATGGATGACCGGTTTCATGGAGATAAAAAACCGCAGATTGTTAAAGTAGCGATGTTTCCGCGGATTACACGGGAGATGTTTCCGCTATGATTTTGACCTTTGGACGAAAGCTGCTTCGAACTACTAATGGAGTTTTACCAAAGGTTATTTCGTTATTTTCGTAGTTCACCGTCGTGATATTAGTCTGTTGTTGGTGCACGTTTCTAGTCGCGAGTTTGCGACGAGAGGTAACGTAGAGTTTTCAGGACTATGTTTGTAACGGTTGGGCTATGCCGCTAGCGTATTTTAGACGAATCTTATTGCTGCGAGATTTTGCTTTGTCAAAAGCGTTGTCTTGATGATGAAGCAAAAAGTTTTAGAAGATGGGATTATACGGGTATAGTATACGTACCTACTTCCCTTTTCTTTTTACGAAAGAAAACGGGTTAGCTGGTGAAAGGACTTTTCTAGGGTCCTAATCAAATGGTGTAGAATACAAGATGTCAATCCAATTTTAAGAGATTCTAATGCAAAGGGAATGCAAGTTCATGCTTAATCTAAGTGCAATCATGATGAGAGGATGATTATGAAACTAAGACAATATTAAAAATGCAATAAAAGATTGAACTTTCTTTCTCAATGGGGCAAGGGGATTCTTGGGACAAGGGAACTGACTTTGGGTGATCAAGATTCAATCCAAGATGCCAACTTTTTAATCAATCTAATTCCTTATGCCTAGACAACAAAACTAAGCAAGCTCTATCTCTAGATGGATGCTCCTTTGCAATGATCACCCAAGTACACCAAATCCCTTTGGCTGTAATGATCAAAGCAAGCATGGAGAATGAGTCTAATAGCAATCCTAGCTCCTTTGACAACTAATCTCTTAGGCAAAGCAAGCTAAAAGCATAGATGAGTTGGTTCAGGCATTTCATAGAACACCTTTCGGGCATGAAATGCCTATGGCTCTATGTTTGAGAGGCCAACCCAAATATAGCAAGAAGAACACCAAATCAATGCAAGGAGATGATAGATCTAACACTAAACACCTTGGATCTACACTTAATCACCCTTAGTCTCCCAAGCCCATGAACCCTAGATAGATCTACTCACTAATACCGATGGAAAACCTCAAAATCAATGATGATTCAAGGCTAAACATGATTAGAGAAGAAGATAATCTATTAAACACAAAATAAATGAGATAAAAAGGATCAAAGATCCAAACTTTCTTCAAGATCTTATTATGTTTTTGAGAGAAAAGAAGTTATATCTCTTAATGAGATTACAAGAGTATATATAGGAGGCTTGAACGCCCTTAGAAACATTATTAAAAATTACTAAAATGCCCATGAGGTTATTAAGTCTTCAGCCAATCAAAATGAAGCTCAAAATTCGGTCAGGGGAGACTCAGCACCATCCAACCCGGTCTGGCCACCCCGGCCTGTCCAGTTCTGGCCGTGTCCAAGCCCGCCGGCTGCTTGCACCCGGATGTTTCTACCCGGCCGGCTTCTTCCTGCTCGTGTGTTGCTTCTCCCGACCGGGGTCATCCAACCGGTCTGTGTTCCCCGGTCCAGTGCATGCTCTTGTGCTCTGTCCAGTCAGTCCGGGTTATGCTCCCCGGTTCTTCCTCCCCGGCCGTCCGGACGCCTTGATCCGTCTCTTCCCGTCCGGCTTCACCAACCCGGACTTGTCTCCACAAAATCTTAGCAGCAGGAGACATCTCTAAGACCTCTGTACATGCTCATCTTTGTCTTGACCAGATCATGGTTTGACTTCTCTTTTCATGGCCAAACATGATACTTCATCTCTTTTGGTGTCATAAGTCTTCCAAACACCTCAAATCACACCAAAGCATACTCCAACACCTGATAAGGACAAATGAATGCAAAATGGATCTAAACATGCCTAATGCCTAACTTATATGATCAAAATGCATAAGATATGGATGCTAAAGACATGTAAATATGCAAGATATCAACTCCCCCACACTAGACCTTTACTTGTCCTCAAGTAATTTTTTTCAAAAAACAAGGAGGAGAGACATAGAGATTGAAGCAAAGCCAAAAGAAACACTCATAGCACTCAACTTGACATCCTAAAGAAACATAGCAAATAGCATGAGCAAAACTTCCTATTATGCTCTAGCTTCACAAGGCCTATCAATTACTCTTATGCCTCTACACAAAATGCAATGCTTATCAACCAACAAGTTCTCTTAACCAGCCCTCACATTGATTCACACACACACACACAAGGTGAAGTCTCACATATGGGCACATGATCTCAATCATTTGGCTAGGTGATCAAATGGTCTAATATGGATGATAATGGGGTTTCAATGCATCATTTCAAGGTGGCAATCACTCAAAATCAAGGAGCTTGATCATTATGCAAAATTTATCTAAGACTAGGAGCAATTCATGCATACATGGATCCATCCTCATCATTCTACCCAATTCCTAAGTGATTACAAGATCTACACCCCTTTTATTCATCCCATAACCCAAAATGAAGACATACTCACATCACTCACCCAATGAACATTTTCTTTCTCATGATTCAACCTCTAAGGACCTCTATTCACATTCTAAACTCTAACTCTTTAAGTTTTTCCTTCCCCACTATCTTATTGAATCTTTTTTTTTATATATATATATGAAGGGGGAAGGTCAAAAACATTAGTTAAGAGCTTCTTATCTTGTTATTTTAGGTCCCTAGGGTTCTTCTTTCTTATGATACTCATTTGTTCATCAATCTCAACGTTGTTACATTCCAAACCCAAGATATAAACCATTAAGGAACAATAACCCCACTCACCATCCTAGAAGCTAGCTCAAATGAGGACCCTATGCTAGCAAGAGATGAGAACAAATCCATGTCGCCCCCAATACTCTCAAGATTTTGCACATGACAAACTATCAGAAAAGGCCTCACTCATGCAAATCAATGTAGGCTTCAAAGAATGGATATGGTTCATGGGTATGGAAGTGCCATTTGGGTTAACAAAGAGTGGTACAATGGGGAAAAGATAACCCAAATGTGTATGAGATCCATGATCAAGTATGCAAAGGCCCATATGCAAGAGAAATTAAGTTCATTCAAGTCTAAGTTCAGGATGGAGCTGGTCTTAAGAACAATGCCAATATCAAGCAAGCAAGCAAGTTTCAAGAAGAGTTTTCAAGGCTCATAGCATGCAAGCCTTTCAAAAGATGCTTAAGCTACTTGATATGTTTAACTAGGGTGCCAAATTCAGTGCAAACAAGTGTTCTTTACTAGGCAATGCTCCATATGCAAATGAATGCGACCTATATGCTCTAGACTCAATCTTAAGAATGCAAGTGATGCAATCTACATGATTCAAAAATTTAAAATTTTTTTTTTTTGAATTTTCTATGCACTTATGAATGTACAATGCAATGCATCAGACTCAAAATCACAAAGCAAACATGATCAAATATCCGGTACCTCCCCCACACTTAAATCACACAGTCTCTGTGTGAGTAAGAGAGAAAGAGATACCCCAACAAGACAAAAACAAATGTATATACAAGAAGGGTTGGAGTGATACATAAGAAGGGTGTTTGGGTGTGGTGTTTGGTGCCGGGGCTAGGAGCTGGCTTGGTTCATAGCAACTAGAGGAGGCTGCTACATGGATCATGGGGCTCAATTGGTTCACCACCATTCTTCTCTCCTCTAGTGCTTGGCTCAACCTGAAAACCTTGACCACTTTTATTAAAAAACTTAAAGAAAAATTAAAATTGCAAAGCTATGTACAAGGATAACCATGGGACTTCCTCCCAAGTGAGCTTGTTTTGAGTCACTTAGCTTGACTACCTTGTCTCTTGAACTAGCGAGAAGGAGGATCCTTCCCACCTGGCGGAGTGACCAGCTGTCCTTCTGTTCCGCGGAAGTCTCTCTCCTCCAGAAGAGGTGCCGACTGGCTCCTTGCCTGAGAGCCTTGTTCTCTGCTGTGTCTGCTCTCCTTGGCCTCTGATACAGCCGCCCGTGATTCCCTTAAGGATCCTCTTCAAAAGGCTGTTGTTCTTCTTCTGGGAGTCAACCATCCAGCGTCTGTAAGCATGATCGTCCGTGACATCGGCGAGATCCTCCAGGTTGTATTCCTCATCAGCGTATGGAGTAGCATCCTCCACATCGTCCATGTTCGCATCTGGAACTGGCGCACGGGGATCCTCGCATAAGTGCTCTGGATCGGGCAGAAACACAATGTTCGCTGAAGTTGTGAAATCTGTGAGCCCTGGAAGAGGTAGCTTGCAGAACAGAGTGTTCCCTTCCTTGTCGGCGAACTTGTAAGTGCTCTCATCGCGCAAGATGTGGCAGGTGACCAGGTAAGCAGTGTCAATGTACTTAAACTCGGAGACGACTGCGTAGGAGCCGAGGTTGATGTTGAAATGCTGGAACAGGGGAGTGAGCAAGCTGCCGCATCGATCCTTCTTGTCGTCTGTTCGGAGCAAAGAGTCTCTCCTCTCATAGAACATGGAGATGAGATGAAACCCTGGGTTTGTTTTCACGGCCTGAATGGGTATGAGCTTGTCCCTGCGCATCTCGTCCTCAACTCCTGTGAACAACACCTGCAGCTCTCCATTAGTAACCTTAGAAGTGTACTCCTTTGCGAACAGGATGTTTGAGACAATCTTGGCGATGAGTCTCAGAGTAGGGTTCCGAATTTGCGACTGATAGGCCTTGCGAGAAGTGAATTGGCCGGCTGCGATGAGGTCCCAAAAGGCGTTTGCCGGTGTGAACTTCTTCTCAACGGATACCTCCTTAGGCGTATCTGCGATCTCGTATAGCTCGTTAAGATCATGAAGAGTGATCGAGCAGAACTTGCCATCAGCCATGAAAGAGAAGGAGCAGTTCTCGTACGTGGGTGCGGTAGGGGTCTGGTAACTGATCTGAGCGGTTGCGAGCACTTGTCGGACCAGATCTGGGTAGAGAGGCTGTGCCTTGTAGCAGAGAGGAGCAATGCCTATCGCTTGCAGTGCGTCAAACACGTCTGTGTCGAGGCCGAGGGCAGCCAGAGTCTCCGCATGTGCAAAACGTGTGGGCAAGATCTCTGCAGCGAGAAGCCGGTTGTACCTTGCTGCGGACTCCTTGTCCCATCCCTCAAAATTGTAGTCAAGGAGGAATGGGTCGTTGACATTGATCGGTTGGCCTTCAACCTTATTCGGCCAAGGGTAAGAGGAAGGAGCGACTGCCCTTAGAGGGGGTGCGGCAGTTCCGCGAGAGTTCTTGGATGCCGAAGTATACCTAGTGCGTGGAGGTATCTGCAAAACAGAAGCAATATCCCAAATCAGCACCATTCAATGGTTGTTCTAGAAACGATGGAGCATACCAATCTTTAAATTTTACTCAAATCCATCGATTTCTAAACAACCTACAAACTTCCAACCCTAGTCAATCGCTACAACTCAATCGCACAAGAGAACAAGACACCATATTCAACAATCGGCTCTTATCCTATTTCAATTAGCACAATTTTGATTCTAGTAGCAAGATTGAAACCGATAACCACAATCTAGGGCCAAAAACTCAAGCATAAGGGATAAGAAACCGATGGGATACTCCACAATCGCGGATTGCGTTCGCGATGGGGGAGGAGTTTTGAGCGGTTACCTTGGCTGGATTGTTTGTTCCTGCAAAATCAAACCGATCTCGAGGGAATCCAAGAGGTGAGAGCCAAAAATCGACAAGATGAAATCAAAGAGGAGAGAATTTGCGATTTAGGGTTCTTGAGAGTGGTTTGCGGCGAGAGAGATAGTGGGGAAGTGGAGTGAGTGGGCCTTAAATAGACCAACTTGAACGCTTCCCCTTCTCATTTTTTATTTTTTATTTTTTTTTGGTCGAGTACTTACCTGGGAACAATCTGCGGAACAAGCGCCGGAGTGTTCTCCTGACAAGGTCTCGAATTTTCTTGTTTTTTTTTTCTTCCTGCAAGTTAGTGTCTAAAGAAATAAAAACATAAAGAAACAATATTTACACTCACCAGTGGGTTGCCTCCCACCAAGCGCTTGTTTTATGTCACTAGCTTGACTTTAGTGAGCCGATTAGGCTTGAGGGGGATCGCTTAAGGGTATTTCTACACCTTCAGTGATTGTTGTGTCAGCAAGATATGGCTTGAGGCGCTGACCATTGACAACAAATTCTCCACCTCTTGTGTCCAGCAACACAACAGCTCCATAGGGGCGAACCTCCTTGATGGTGAAAGGTCCAGACCATCTGGATTTAAGCTTTCCAGGGAACAGCTTAACCCGTGAATTGAAGAGTAAGACCTGATCATTCGGAGCAAAGCTTCTGCTGATGATCCGTTTGTCATGGAATGCCTTGGTCTTTTCCTTGTAGATCCTAGAGCTCTCATAGGCCAGATGCCTAATCTCTTCTAACTCGTGGATCTGAATTGTCCGCCTCTCCTTGGCGGGTTTGATGTCGAAGTTGAGCAGTTTCACAGCCCAAGCTGCCTTGTACTCTAACTCCACAGGTAGATGGCACGCCTTGCCATAGACCAAATGGTAGGGAGTGGTCCCTAATGGGGTCTTGTAGGCAGTTCTGTATGTCCAGAGAGCATCGTCAGGCTTGAGGGACCAGTCCTTACCGGTGGTATTGACTGTCTTTTGCAGGATGTTCTTGATCTCTCTGTTGGAAACTTCCACTTGCCCACTCGTTTGGGGATGATAGGTGGTTGCAACCTTGTGTTTCACGCCATTTTTGCTCAGCAATCCTTGGAACACCTTGTTGATGAAATGAGTTCCACCATCACTTATAACCACTCTAGGCACTCCAAATCTTGGGAAGATGATGAGGGTAAACATCTTGGTTACAACACGTGCATCGTTGGTTGGACTGGCAATCGCTTCTACCCACTTTGAAACATAGTCCACAACAACCAGGATGTACTCATTCTTGTGAACTGGGAATGGTCCCATGAAGTCGATCTCGCAGCAGTCGAACACTTCTACTTCCAAGATATAGTTCTGAGGCATTTCGTTCTTCTTGCTTATAGTTCCCATCCGTTGGCATGCATTGCATCGTGATATGAAAGCGTGAGCATCCCTGAACATAGTAGGCCACCAAAAACCGGCTTGGAGGATCTTGGAAACTGTTTTGAAGGTGGCGAAGTTACCAGCATAGGATGAACCGTGACAGTGATGAAGGATCCCTGGAATATCAGCTTCTGGAACACACCTTCTGAAGATCCCATCCTTGCCCTGACGATACAAATATGGCTCGTCCCAGAACTAGTGCCTTGCTTCCCTTAGAAATTTCCTCTTCTCATTCCCTGTGAACCTTGAAGGTTCCTTCTCTGCTGCTAGGAAGTTTGCAATTTCAGCAAACCATGGGAGATTTGGGTACTGCTTCTGGATCACCGCCACGAATGCTTCATCTACGCGGGAACAACCCTCGCTAGCAGGTAATGACTGTTCTGTGTTGCACAGACCAATCGCGTTGACATATTCCATTGGTTGTTCCTCATCAAGAGCTGTCTCATCTGACACTTTCATGCTTGAAAGATGATCTGCCACTCCATTATCAACTCCCTTCTTGTCTCTTATCTCTAGATCGAATTCTAGGAGTAAAAGAATCCACCTTAGGAGCCGCGGTTTAGCATCCTTTTTCGTGAGCAGGTACTTCAGAGCTGCATGGTATGTGTGCACGATCACCTTTGATCCAACCAGGTAGGATCTGAATTTTTCAAATGCAAACACGATGGCAAGGAGCTCTTTTTCTGTGGTCCCATCATGCTCGGTCTGATCCCAAACAAGCCCGGACCTGAATTCGGCATCCCCATTAAGGACAATCGTAAACTAACATGACCTTAATAAGGGTCATGGTCTGATCGTTTACTAACAACTTCATTGGCGATACGGCTGAATCTAGCCTCCATGCCAATCCAAAGCTACTGAGCGACCACCGCTCAATCACTTAACGGCTAAAAACAACAATCCACGATTTGTTCATAGAACGCCAAGTGAGTATTACGCAAGCAATTTGTCGTATAACCCAGAATCGGAAATCATACGATAAACTCTTCATACCAAAACTCAGTCCTAACAACCATATGGTTAACAGAAGATTTAAACTTATCGTCAATCGATTAAGTTCTATACGCCCCGTAAACACGGCATGATAAGAAACACTCGTGACAAGGCTCCAAGAGTTATATGAGTCATCCTTAATATATACAATCAAATCCCGGAAAGCCAACACTTCACGAAGCACTGTGAATGTAGACGCTTCTCCCTGGGTCAAACTTATGCGACCCCTGGGTCCTGCGTCCAAACCGAAACAACAGTTTCTGGCTGCGAACAATCGCAAAACATCTCCAAGCCCGCGAACATTTCAACCACGAAATGCGGCACAAGGAAAACTCGACCTTCAGCACTGCGAGACGTCGCTAACGCTCGAAGGACATTCTTTTCCTCAAAACGTTCCAGACGAAATCCTCGTCTCTAGAACTCAAAACATACAAACACACCTCTAAACGGTAACATGCCTCTAAACTGGCATCATTTCGTTGTTGCTGATCACAACAAACGAACTCTGACGTCCTAAACAGACAAATAGCCGCCCTTCAAGGGGTAGGCTCTCTTGCATCCGACAAGGATAAACATAGCGCGCTATACAAGAAATCCAAATTTTGGTTTATCTCTTCGTAAAGGAAGTAGCTCGACTCACGCCCAGACAAATCATATAAGCCGACAACAATTCGCGGATTTTAAACGTTACGAGTCAGGTTAAAATCGCAAACAGGCAAAACGAAAGCCGATTTGTCATCGCAAAGCCTCAGTCCGAGAGTAAACCTAGGTCTTGCCCTAAACCCAGCCACGCTGGATCTTGACATCTCACAGACATAGTATGGTATACGAGATCCAAAAATTTGTCTCTTCATTTAAGCCTATTCGTTTCACGAACTTTCCGCGTAAATCGGTAAACCGCGGAAAATCTCGCTTTATGCAAACAATATGTACGGTGATCTTAAGGGAACTAGGAATGAGACAACAACTCACACCCTCTTTCTCATACTTCTAAAAAACTGAAGTTCATAAATAATCAAAAAACAAATACATCAACAGCATCATGCTCGAAAGTCTCTCATGACACATAACCAGACCATATAAGTCTCTCTGGAAAACAGATCACAAGGGTCTTAAACTCCAAAATGAACTACGGAAGGCTTGATCCCTACAACAAGGGTACGTAGGCAGCCTTCGAAAGGCGCAGCCCCAATCTTACCACTTTCAACGGAGCCTTTCAACCATTAATTCCGCCTATCTTACCTGACATGTCTTATCGCTCGCAAGAACATCACGAAGGTTCTAACGAGCTCGGGGGCTAACTGTTGGGGTCAAAATCGGTCAAGACGGAATCAATGACTGAAAGTCTCTGGAAAGTATTTCTTGAAACAAAAAGTCTCATATAATTTGAAAAGAAGTTATACGAGATTTTCTCAAATTAGAATATCCACTCTCTGGTGGGGTCGAAAATGGTTATCTCGAAATCAACGGCTAGGATTATTTTTTACTTATGGGTTCTTCGTGAAACACTTCTTGAAAGTAAGATCGGAAGACTACGGGCGTGCGCGTGATGACAGGGTTTTTCAGGTCCTTATCAAATGTTGTAGAATACAAGATGTCAATCCAATTCTAAGAGATTCTAATGCAAAGGGAATGCAAGTTCATGCTTAATCTAAGTCTAAACAAGATGAGAGGATGATTTAGAAACTAAGACAATATTAAAAATGCAATAAAAGATTAAACTTTCTTTCTTATGAGGAGAGTGAGACCCATGGGTATAGGGACTTGATATCAAATGATTAAGCTTCAATCCAAGATGCTAACTTTTCAATCAATCTAATCCTTATGCCTAGACAACAAAACTAAGCAAGCTCTATCCCTAGATGAATGCTCTTTTGCAATGATCACCCAAGTACACCAAATCCCTTTGGCTGTAATGATCAAAGCAAACATGGAGAATGAGTCTAATAGCAATCCTAGCTCCTTTGACAACTAATCCCTTAGGCAAAGCAAGCTAAAAGCATAGATGACTTGGTTCAGGCATTTCATAGAACACCTTCCGGGCATGAAATGCCTATAGCTCTATGCTTGAGAGGCCAACTCAAATATAGCTTTAAAAACACCAAATCTATGCAAGGAAATGATAGATCTAACAATAGACACCTTGGATCTAACTTAATCACTCTCTATCACCCTAACCCATGGATCTTAGAAGGATCTACTCACTAATCCACATGCTTACTCTTAAACCCATGATAGATTCAAGCTTAAACATGTAGAGAAAGAAAGGATATGAAATCAAACAATCAAAAACACAAGATGAGATGAGATTAAGAATCAAGATGAAACTTTACTCAAGAGGTTTAATGTGTTCTTTGATAGATAATGAGATAAGTCCCTCAAAGGGGATACAAGAATATTTATATGGGGCTTGGAAACCCTTAGAAACATAAAATAAAAATTACTAAAAAGTCCTTGGCCAACTTGATTTTCAACCAATGAGAAGCTAGGAAGAAAGGAAGGGGATGGGACACCCGGGCAGGCTGGACTGGTCCATGGCCGGGTGTGTTCAGCCGGGTATGTCCTGCTCGTCCGGCGTCCAGGCCGTGCGGCCTCTCTAGGCCGGGTGTGTTCGGCCGCGTGGTGGGCGTCCAGCTGGTGGCAGGACATGCGGGTGGTGCTGGCCGGGTGATACTAGTCGGGTGTCTTCTGGTGCGCGGGTGAGCCAAGGTCGGGTGCGTCCTTGGGCGTCCAGTCCGTCAGTCCCGTGCGGGCAGTGCAACCCGCGTGTGCCAGGCCGCGTGCGTTCGTGCCTCCTTCCCGTGCGGGTAGTGCAACCCGCGTGTGCCAGGCCGCATGCCAGTCTAGGCGTTCAGCACAATCAGGACGTGCGGGTGCTTGTCCCCGGGTCGTCCTGGCCGCGTCCTGAGCTTGTCCAGGCGAGGTTTGATGGTTGGACTCGGGTGTGCTCACCCGGGTTGCTTGACATGCTTCTACTCAATTGATCATAACTCCTCCAATATGGCTCCAAATGTCTTGAAACCACTTCCATTGGAAAGCTAACTCAGAATGCCATGTCTCCACCAAATATTAGCATCAGAAGGTATCCCTAAGGCCTCTGTCCATGTTCATCTTTAAACCCTTCTTTTTCATCACAAAACTCTCAAACATCTTCAATATCTCCAAAGTGTGCTCCAACACCTAATAGGGACTTATGAATGCAAAATGAGCCTAAAGATGCCTAATGCCTAATCTAAATGAGCAAAAATGCATAAGATATGATAGCTAAAAACATGTAAATATGCAAGACATCAACTCCCCCACACTAGACCTTTGCTTGTCCTCAAGTAAACTTTTCAAACACAAGGGGGGTGGATGCAAGGATGGGTACAAAGCCACAGGAAACACTCATAGCACTCAACTTGACATCCTAAAGAAACATAGCAAATAGCATGAGCAAAACTTTCTTATTATGCTCTAGCTTCACAAGGCCTATCAATGACTCTTATTGCCTCTACACAAGATGCAATGCCTATCAACCAACATGTTCTCTTAACCAGCCCTCACATTGATTCACACACACACACACAAGGTGAAGTCTCACAAATGGGCACATGATCTCAATCATTTGGCTAGGTGATCAAATGGTCTAATATGGATGAAAAGGAGGGTTCAATGCATCATTTCAAGGTGGCAATCACTCAAAAATCCAGGAGCTTGATCATAATGCAAAATTTATCTAAGACTAGGAGCAATTCATGCATACATGGATCCATCCTCATCATTCTACCCAAATCCTAAGTGATTACAAGTTCTACACCCCACTTAATTCATCCCATAACCCAAAAATGAAGACATACTCACATCACTCACCCAATGAACATTTTCTTTCTCATGATGCTACCTCTAAGGACCTCTATTCACATTCTAAACTCTAACTCTTAAATCTTTCCTTCCCCACTATCTTATTGAATCTTTTTTTTTTTCTTTTCTTTTCTTTTCTTTTTCTCTTTTTTTTTTTATATATGAATGAGGGGGAAGGTCAAAGGCTTCAACTAAGAGCTTTTCATTTTTTTTTTATTTCTAGGTCCCTAGGGCTTTTCTTTATCAAAACTTTTTGTTCATCAATCTCAACTTTGTCACATCCCCAAACCCAAAATGTAAAAAATTAGGCAACAAGCACTTCACTCACCATCCTAGAAGCTAGCTCAAATGATGACCCTATGCTAGCAAGAGATGAGAACAAATCCATGTCGCTCCCAATACTCTCAAGATTTTGCACATGACAAGCTATCAAAAGAGGCCTAACTCAAGCAAATCAATGTAGGCTTCAAAGAATGGATAGGGTTCAAGGGTAAGGGAGTGCCATTTGGGTTAACAAAGGGTGGTACAATGGAAAAAGATAACCCAAATGTGTATGAGATCCATGATCAAGTATGCAAATGCCCATATGCCAGAGAGATTAAGTTCATTCAAGTCTAAGTTCAGGATGGAGCTGGTCTTAAGAACAATGCCAATATCAAGCAAGCAAGCAAGTTTCAAGAAGAGTTTTCAAGGCTCAAAGCATGCAAGCTTTTCAAAAGATGCTTAAGCTACTTGATATGTTTAACTAGGGTGTCAAATTCAGTGCAAACGAGTGTTCTTTACAAGGCAATGCTCCATATGCAAATGAATGCAACCTATACGCTCTAGACTCAATCCTAAGGATGCAAGTGATGCAATCTTACATGATTCAAAAATTTAAAATTTTTTAGATTTTCTATGCACACTTATGATTGTACAATGCAATGCATGAGACTCAAAAATCACAAAGCAAACATGATCAAATATCCGGTACCTCCCCCACACTTAAATCACACAGTCTCTGTGTGAGTAAGAGAGTAAGAGGTACCTCAACAAGGCAAAATCAAATGTATATACAAAAGGGTTGGAGGAATACCACAGAAGGAGAGTTGGGCATGGTGCTTGTGGCATGACTAGAAGCTGGCTTGGTTCATAGCAACTAGAGGAGGCTGCTACATGGATCATGGGGCTCAAGTGGTTCACCACCATTCTTCTCTCCTCTAGTGCTTGGCTCAACCTGAAAAACTTTGACCACTTTTATTAAAAACTTAAAAGAGAATTGAAATTTCAAAACTATGTACAAGGATAACCATGGGACTTCCTCCCAAGTGAGCTTGTTTTGAGTCACTTAGCTTGACTACCTTGTCTCTTGAACTAGTGAGAAGGAGGATCCTTCCCACCTTCAAGTGTGATGGTGAGGACCTGAGAGAGAAGCTCTTGAAGCTTGATTGGGTCATCTTGGAGCTGAGGAGTGATGATGGCTCTAGCATTTGAGAATGGTGTGGACCTGCCCTTATGCTTGATCTTGTACTCAATGGCTCCATCCTTGAGCTTCTTTGGATGGAGAGTGAGAGTGTGTGAGAGCAAATCAAGAGGTGGAGGATGAGGCTCTTTCACTATCTTCTTCTTGCCATGAGTGGCCTTTGAGGCTCCACCTATCCCCTCTCTTTTAGCACTTTCCAAGTGCTCAACACACAACTCCTTAGAACACTCTCCATCAAGACCTTCTTTCTTACCAACAACCTCTTCATCTTGGGGCTTCTCAACAGCTTGTGCAGCACGAGTTATTGTCCCACAATAGTCTGATTCGAGTGGGGGCTGGAGAGGATAGGATACAGCTTTGTTGACATGCATGAGAGTGACCTTCTTGTTGGGAAAGTCAATGCAAGCTCCAACTGTTGTGAGGAAAGGAGTGCCAAGGATCAAAGGGACTCTTTCTTCAGATGTCATCTTCAAAACAGTGAGGTCAATAGGTATGGTGCATGATCCAATCTTCAAGGGAAAGTCCTTGATTATGCCAAGTGGGGTTGTAGAAGAGGAATCCCCAAAGGTGAGAGGAGGAGTATCTGTTTCCATGCTTTCAATCCCAATATGCTGCACCATATCCAAGGAGATGACATTCACACTAGCTCCACTATCAACAAGAGCATCATCCATAGTTAGATTACCAAGAGAGCAAGACAGTGTGAACTTCCCTTGAGACTCAAGCTTAGGGAGGGACTTGGGAGGGATTGGTGGATCAATCTTCAGAAGTGAGATGTCCAAAAGTTCAGCCACTTCAGCTTGGTGGGTGAGAATGTCCTTTATGAGCATCATCTGGACATGAGCAGCATGCATATTGCTGATCTCTGGAAGCTTGACTCCAATATCACTGAGGTCTTTTCTGAATTTGGAGACCACTTTTTTCTGAGCTTTGGTGAGGAATCTTTGAGGGTAAGGGAGCTTATCATAGGGTGATAGCTCAAACTCATTGTCTTCTTCCTTCACTTCTTTCAGCTTGGGGTTGGCATTCTTCTCAACTTGTGTCTCAACCTTAGGTTCATTAATCTTTCCTTGAACCTTCTTATCAGCTCTCTTCACAACTCTAGCTTCAGCTGTGGCCACAACCAGTCTCGTATCATTTGCAATCTGATTTCCAAGCACTAGCCTCTCAATCACATCAACATCATTCTTATGATCACTCAATGCAATCCCCGAAGAAGTGGAGATGATAACATTGCAAGTGTCCTTAGGGTTCTTCTCTGGTTTCCCTGGTAGAGATCCCATTGGATTCTTGGAGGATGAAGACATGGATGCAACTTGGCTCTCCAAAGCTTTGAGATGAGAGGCAAGTTGCATGTATTTGTTGTTGAGGTCAGAATAGGTGCCATCAATCTTAGCATGGATGTTCTTGAACTCATCTCCAATGCTCCTAGCATTCTTCTCTTGAGCTTCTAAGAGTTGCTTGAACATGGACTCCAAATTTGAACTTGGAGCCTGAGCTTGAGAAGAGCCTCCTTGGGGCTGAGTAGGCTGGTTTGCTTGGTAACCTCCTTGTTGATTGTTGTAGTAAGGTCTTTGCTGGTAGTTGTTTTGGTATTGGAAGTTGGGCTCTTTCCTATACCATGTGCCATTAGCATTGATGAAGCACAGCTCCTCTTGACCTTCTACACCATGAACTTCAGTAGTCCTAGCAGGCAGTTTCTGTTGCTGGTTTCCAATGGAGTTAAGCTGCTCTTGCTTAGCCTTCTCTACAAGAAACTTGTCCAACTTTTCTTGGAGAGACTTCAGGGTCTTTCTTGTGTGCTGATCATCTTCATCAGTGCCTCTGTTGGCCCTATCATGCTCCTCACTGTAGACTGAGTCACTCCTGGCCATGTTCTCCACCAGCTCCTCAGCATCCTGCTCAGTTCTGCCCAAGAAGAACCCATTGCTGGCTGTGTCCAATCTGCTCCTGAACTCTGGTAGAGCACCTCTGTAGAAGGTACTAAGCAAACTCTCCTTGGTGAAGCCATGATGTGGGCATTGAGACCAATAGCCCTTGAACCTCTCCCATGCTTCACTAAAGCTCTCAAGGTTCTTCTGCTGAAAGCTAGAGATCTCATTTCTGATCTTGGCTGTTCTTGAGGTAGAGAAGAATTTCTCTAGGAATGCTCTCTTGCACTCATTCCAAGTAGTGATAGAGTCACTTGGAACAGCCTTCTCCCATAGATGTGCCTTGTCTCCCAAAGAGAATGGAAACAACCTCAGCTTGAAAGCATCTTCAGAAACTCCATTAATCTTGGACAAGCTACAGTAGCTATCAAATGTGTCCAAGTGATCAAGGGGATCCTCCACAGCAAGGCCATGGAACTTGTTGTTCTCAATCAAATGCAGCAGCCCTGATTTGATCTCAAAGTTGTTGTTCTCCACAGCTGGTGCTCTGATTCCCAACCTATGACCATGAATGTGAGGTTGGTCATAGGCTCCAATGGCTCTTGCATGGCGTGGTTGGTGATGTGGCTGGCGTGGTGGTCTAGGATTGTCAGCTCTTGGACCATTGTCCCCTTGGACATTACCATCTTGAGGCAGATTCTCCATCTCAAACCCCAACCTTTGAAGATGAGCCTGTTGCTCTACTTCTCTTCTTTGTCTAGCTATCTCCCTCTCAAGTGCAGCAATCTCTTCAACAGTAGGAGCCAAGTTGGATGCCCCTCTGCTTCTTGTGATCATACACCTGAAAGTCAAAGATAGAAGAGGCAAGAACCAATATCACAGGATACAATAAAAATAAAAATGACTTAGTCTCAAGCAAATAACTAAATCCCAATGTCAAAATCAACTTAGAACTTGGCAACGGCGCCAATTTGATGACAGGGTTTTTCAGGTCCTTATCAAATGTTGTAGAATACAAGATGTCAATCCAATTCTAAGAGATTCTAATGCAAAGGGAATGCAAGTTCATGCTTAATCTAAGTCTAAACAAGATGAGAGGATGATTTAGAAACTAAGACAATATTAAAAATGCAATAAAAGATTAAACTTTCTTTCTTATGAGGAGAGTGAGACCCATGGGTATAGGGACTTGATATCAAATGATTAAGCTTCAATCCAAGATGCTAACTTTTCAATCAATCTAATCCTTATGCCTAGACAACAAAACTAAGCAAGCTCTATCCCTAGATGAATGCTCTTTTGCAATGATCACCCAAGTACACCAAATCCCTTTGGCTGTAATGATCAAAGCAAACATGGAGAATGAGTCTAATAGCAATCCTAGCTCCTTTGACAACTAATCCCTTAGGCAAAGCAAGCTAAAAGCATAGATGAGTTGGTTCAGGCATTTCATAGAACACCTTCCGGGCATGAAATGCCTATAGCTCTATGCTTGAGAGGCCAACTCAAATATAGCTTTAAAAACACCAAATCTATGCAAGGAAATGATAGATCTAACAATAGACACCTTGGATCTAACTTAATCACTCTCTATCACCCTAACCCATGGATCTTAGAAGGATCTACTCACTAATCCACATGCTTACTCTTAAACCCATGATAGATTCAAGCTTAAACATGTAGAGAAAGAAAGGATATGAAATCAAACAATCAAAAACACAAGATGAGATGAGATTAAGAATCAAGATGAAACTTTACTCAAGAGGTTTAATGTGTTCTTTGATAGATAATGAGATAAGTCCCTCAAAGGGGATACAAGAATATTTATATGGGGCTTGGAAACCCTTAGAAACATAAAATAAAAATTACTAAAAAGTCCTTGGCCAACTTGATTTTCAACCAATGAGAAGCTAGGAAGAAAGGAAGGGGATGGGACACCCGGGCAGGCTGGACTGGTCCATGGCCGGGTGTGTTCAGCCGGGTATGTCCTGCTCGTCCGGCGTCCAGGCCGTGCGGCCTCTCTAGGCCGGGTGTGTTCGGCCGCGTGGTGGGCGTCCAGCTGGTGGCAGGACGTGCGGGTGGTGCTGGCCGGGTGATACTAGTCGGGTGTCTTCTGGTGCGCGGGTGAGCCAAGGTCGGGTGCGTCCTTGGGCGTCCAGTCCGTCAGTCCCGTGCGGGCAGTGCAACCCGCGTGTGCCAGGCCGCGTGCGTTCGTGCCTCCTTCCCGTGCGGGTAGTGCAACCCGCGTGTGCCAGGCCGCATGCCAGTCTAGGCGTTCAGCACAATCAGGACGTGCGGGTGCTTGTCCCCGGGTCGTCCTGGCCGCGTCCTGAGCTTGTCCAGGCGAGGTTTGATGGTTGGACTCGGGTGTGCTCACCCGGGTTGCTTGACATGCTTCTACTCAATTGATCATAACTCCTCCAATATGGCTCCAAATGTCTTGAAACCACTTCCATTGGAAAGCTAACTCAGAATGCCATGTCTCCACCAAATATTAGCATCAGAAGGTATTCCTAAGGCCTCTGTCCATGTTCATCTTTAAACCCTTCTTTTTCATCACAAAACTCCCAAACATCTTCAATATCTCCAAAGTGTGCTCCAACACCTAATAGGGACTTATGAATGCAAAATGAGCCTAAAGATGCCTAATGCCTAATCTAAATGAGCAAAAATGCATAAGATATGATAGCTAAAAACATGTAAATATGCAAGACATCAGCGCGTACGAGAGTCCCCGGAAAGATCGGTCCGCTCGCCCAAGGACATCAAGATTCGATCACCACAAAAACCCTAAGCACAAAAGAATCTGCCTCGAAACTTCGAAGAGGTCGTTCTCTCAAACCGTGAGGAACCAGAAAACGATCAAGATATCAAATCGAAGCCCTCGCCGAGATCTTCAAAACGCCCGTGCTGGCACCGGACACCTGGCGCCGGCGGCACCCCGGCCTGGCGCCGGCGGCACCCCGGCCTGGCGCCGGCGGCACCCCGGCCTGGCGCCGGAGGCACCCCGACCTGGCGCCGGCGCACGCGTCACGCGGGCCGGCGTGGCGCCGGCGGCACGCGTCACGCAGGCCGGCCTGGCGCCGGCGGCACGCGTCCCGCAAGCCGGCCTGGCGCCGGCGGCAAGCCCCATGACGCCGGTCGACGGCCCTCGTCATGGTCTCGGTCCCATCATGCTCGGTCTGATCCCATCTTGGCTTGTTTGGATCGATCCTCGTGAGTTTGGTACGATCACGGCTACGGAATTAACATCTTTCGATTCGGTTGGAATCATCCTCGATGTTTTACGACAAAAACTAGAAGGATTGGATTTCTCGTAGAAGATATCGTATAAAACAAAGATCGATTAATTTGAACATCAATCCTTTAGGCTATACGGTTTATTTTACGAGAAAGATAGTCTTTTCGAGAAATCGTATAAAACGTTCAACGACTTAAGACAAGTACACGGACTTATTTACGATTTTAAGAATTCAGGCCCAATCATGCTGTGACGGTTTATCCGATTTCCCGAACATCGGATAAACATCAAGTCACCGAAAACTCGAGGATAATTACGAAGATCGACGAAAATGGAATACTTCCTGAAGAGATAAACTTGGGCCCAAAGGCGAGGTCCATCATCCTAAGGCAAACCGACCTAGGAGTGAGTATATAAGGAGAGCAAGAGCAGAGGAGAGGGACATCTGAAAATCCTAGAATCTAGACTTAGAGAACTCCTGCTAGCTTAGAGAACTTAGAACTTAGGCGGTTAGACTAGCAAGGCAGGCCCAAGAACGTCTGGCCGCCTCCTGCTCGCAAATCTCCGCTCCTCTCGAAGGATCGGACAATTCTTTTACTTCAGAGCTCCGCACATAGAAACCCTAGGCGTTATCTTCGACATGCCTGTTTCTATGACAAACGCTCATACTAGACGAACCCGCCCAGACGGTTCGATCTCTTGTTCAATTCTTTCTAAACTGAACTACGTCCGACTTGATCCTCGAAAGGGGTATGTAGGCAGCCTTTCTTAAGGTCCAGTCGCAAATCTTAACAAAACCTTTTCCGCATTTATTCGGTCACTTGTCGTTGGCTGTCGCAGAGAATCCGGACCTTCAGGGAAAGTCGGGTTAACTTGGCTTTCCTCCGTTTTTATTCATTAAAATCGACGGTGTGAATTTCGGTTCCCACACCGAGTGTGTCAACTGGTCATGCACCTGGATCATCAGCTGCAACAATGAAATTGAAGCGAGTTAGATATCTTAGACTAAATATGAAACCGAAAAATAGAGGTAGAAAGTCTGGTCCCCGTCGCAACGGCGCCAAAACTTGATACACTAAAAATGAATCCTTGCTACTGCCAAGTTAACAGTTGTAATTATAGTACTTTAGATTCAAATCCAGAGGACCAGTCTACACTTTATTTCTATGAGTTTCTAAATCAAGCTAAGAAGAAGATTGGTTTTAGGGTTAAGAATGATGGTAAGAAACAAGTAGAACTAGAGATTGATTCAAATTAACAAACAGCTAGCCTAGGGTATTTCATCGGGTGTTGAATTGGAGCCAAACAATTATTCTAGCGCAGTGAAAAGCCTTCTAGAACTCGGATCACTCAGCTGGAACACCCCACTGTCGTGGTGGTGGTCGCTTTGCAGATCGATCCCACCATCTAACTGTCGTTGAGATGAGAATCGATTGCAAGCTTTAGAGGGCAGGCCCGATTAGTTCACTTACTACCCTAATATCTACTTTCGTTGATAAGGGATATTAAGCTCATTCAATACATGTCAAGTTATCTCCTATGCGGTTAACTAGGTGATGAACTTAGGATCTAACAATAAGTGATCAGATTAATGAAAGCATTAAGAACAATATGAATGAAGAATTAATTGAGTTCGCTTATCTATGTTTAGCTCATATCTCAACACCCGAAAAACCCTAGGCGAGCTAGGTTACTACTCGATCATGATGCAAGCAATCAAAAACGTAATTCCTGAATAATATTGCATAAGAACAAGAGTAGAAACAAAAAGGGTTCAGATGATCTTCTCGATGAGAGGATGGATTCTTCTCCCTTACAAGTTGCAGATCGCACAAGCTAATAGTTCTCTTGTAAAAACTAGCGTAAGAAAATAAAATAGTATAGATGGCGTTTTTATATGGAGGCGCCAGTAGGTAGAAAAGAGATTAGGGCAACAGGGCTTTAATTCCCGAAATAGGAGTTTCCTTATTCGTCGGGAACAACCTCGGGATCAATCCGTCTGCTTGTTCTGCCTGAGAAGTGAGAACAGTCTCGGGACTGTTCTTCTCAAGTGTTCTCCGCAAGATTGCTCCAAAAATACATTTTCTCTTCATGCACCTTCTCTTCACTCTTCTACCAACTCCAGACCTGTAAAAGATCAAAAGGGACTAGACTGACACGGTTTAAAGACTCGAATCAAATGGAAACATATATACAATGATGTGAAAAACACCATATATCACACACCCACAACCTAATTATGGAGTTAGTGAGAACTCATAAGGGAGGGGTTGGGATCGATGCCCTGCAGGGCTGTGAGCCTGAGGTCTATGGGACGGGTGGTTCCACGGGACAGGTCATCAAAGATCTATCTCCAAATGCTTCAGAATCCCCTTGATCCAGACCAACTCATTGGTAAGCTTCAGCATAGCTCTATACTCAGCCTCAGCATTAGAGCATGATACCACCTTTTGCTTCTTACTCTTCCAGGTTACCATGTTTCCTCCAATGAAAGTGCAGTAGCCGGTTGTAGACCTTCTATCAGCTCTATCTCCAGCCCAATCAGTATCACAATAACCCACAACTTCAGTGCTTCTATTGCAACCCATCTATATCCCAAGACCTTGAGTTCCATTCAGATACATGAGAACTCTCTCCACCATGCGCCAGTGGTGCTCCTTTGGAGCTTGCATATGCAGGCTCACTTGATTCACAGCAAAGCATATATCTGGTCTTGTAATGGTCAAGTATATTAGCTTCCCTACAAGCTTCCTATACAGTTTGGGATCATGGAATAGCTTGCCATCTTCTTTCTCCCCCTCACGTGGGACCTTATACCCATCCTCCATGGGCATCTTAGCTGTCTTTCCTCCATAAGCACCAGCACCTTTCAATATATCAAATGCATACTTTCTTTGAGAGATAAACAACCTTGCTTTGATCTACACAGCTCAATCCCAAGAAAATACTTCATCCCTCCCAAGTCTTTTATTTCAAATACTGATTTTAGAAACTCTTTGGTGGCTTGAATCCCTTCTTTGTCACTGCCGGTTATCATGATATCATCCACATATACAAGTAGACAGATAACTCCTGAGGAACTGGTGAGAGTGTAGAGGGTGTGATCCAACTCAGACTTCCTAAAGCCTCTCCCATTCAATGTAGTGCTCAACTTGTTATACCAAGCTTTAGGAGATTGCTTCAGACCATAAATAGCCTTCTTTAATCTCAAGACATTCCCTGGCTTCACTGGACTCTCTAGACCTGGAGGAGGATGCATATATACTTCATCTTCTAGTTTTCCTTGAAGAAAAGCATTCTTCACATCCATCTGCCAAAGTCCCCACTCAAGATTCACTGCAAGAGATAGAACTATTCTGATTGTGTCCAGCTTGGCAACAGGAGCAAAACTGTCAATGTATTCTTCTCCATAGGTCTGAGTGTATCTTCTAGCCACCAGTCTTGTTTTCTTCCTATCCACAGTTCCATCAGGCTTGTATTTGATGGTAAAGATCCATCTACTAGTCACTGCCTTCTCCCCTTTTGGCAATGCACTCTCATACCAAGTGTCATTATTTATAATAGCATTAGCTTCATCTCCAACAGATTCTTTCCAATCTTCATGCATCATTGCTTCTTCATATGAACTTGGAACAAAGCTCTTGTCTAAGCTTGTGATGAAAGCACAGTGCTCTTTAGGATACTCAACAAAGGAACACACTGCTTGAGAAGGATGCTCCACAGCCTGGGCATTGTAGTACACTCTCGTGTTTACCCAGTTGGAAGGATCCTTCCTTTGCCGTGTGCTTCTTCTCAAAGGTACAACCACTTCTTCCTCAACAGCTTCTTCTTCTTGTGTTTGATCTTCTTCACCAGCTTCTTGTCTCTCAGTCTGGTCTTCTCTTGCAATATCTTCTCCACTTTTGACAGGAACAGGAACATCACAACTGTGATCTCCTAGACTTCCAGCTTCACCCGATACTTAGATCTTGGTCTTCTTCACTTCTAACTTTTGATTCATTTCACCTCTCATGTTCAAAGTGGGATGGTTCTTCAGCAGCAACTGGAGAAGGCTCTTCACGCCTACTCTGATCCTGGGACACTCCAATACCGAGTCCCTCTAGAATGTTGAGAGAGACCTTCAAGCTCTTCCCAATTCTTTCCATCATAATAGCCTTTCTCTTCCATGAACTTTACTTCTCTTGACACCATAACTGTTCTGGAAACTGGATCAAAGCATTTGTATCCCTTTTGGGATGTAGAATATCCAACAAGCATGGTTTTGGTGCTCCTCTAGTCTAACTTGTTTCTCAGCTCGCCTGGTACCATCACATAGCACACACACCCAAAAGTCCTCAAGTGATCTAGACCCGGTTTACTCATGTTGAGAACCTCAAAAGGAGACTGATCCCCTAGAACTCTGGTCGGTATACTGTTGATCAAGTAGTAGGCAGTCATCACAACATCACTCTAGCACCTCTTAGGAACACTCTTGTGCAACATCATGGACTGAGCAACCTCCATGAGATGCCTATTCTTTCTTTCAGACACCATTTTGCTGAGGAGTGTAAGGGTAGCTAGTCTGATGGAGAATCCCATGTTGAGCTAGATGATCCTTGAATGCATGGCCAGTGTACTGCGCACCATTATCAGACCTGAAAATCTTAATCTTGGCATGATATTGGTTAGTAACATAGTTTTGAAACTTTTTAAATGCATCAAGGACTCTATCTTTAGTTTTAATGAGTGTTAACCAGGTGTATTTGGATTTTTCATCAATGAATGTGACATAATATTTATAATCATCCCTAGATAAGCAAGGAGCAGTCCAAACATCTGAGTGAATCAAATCAACACAGTTTTCATAGATAGTAGATGATCCTTGAAAAACAGTCTTACAATGTTTTCCCAAAATACAAGCCTCACAATCATCATTTTTAAACATGACACCTGGTAACATAATGCTTAAAGCCCTAACATGTGGATGGCCTAGTCTAGCATGCCACAAAGCATTTTTATTCACAGGCAAAACTGAACTAAAAGAGAAACAAGAACTAGAAATAGGAGCTAAGTCTTCAAGCATACAAAGATCTCCCTTGGTTGCTCCTTGTCCAATCAACTTACTGCTTTTAATATCCTGAAACTTCACATCATTAGGACTAAAAATAACATTGCATTGAAGATCAGTGGTGCATTTCTTGACAGATAAAAGATTAGAAGTAAACTCAAGCATGTAAAAAGCTTTAGAATCCTTATCAAACAATTTTAAGCTACCAATGCCTCTAATAGGAATTCTATCTCCATTAGCAATCATGACATGACCATGAGCAGGTTCTATATCTTTAATCAGGTGATTATCACTAATCATATGATGAGATGCACCAGAGTCAATAATCAATGGTTTATGCATGTTTTTAGCAATGTGAGTCTTAGGAGTGCTTCTCAAGTTTACTAACACATCTAGTAATTTATCAGAAACACTAGTGTGAGCTTTAGCAGTATATGATCTTTCAAACAATTCTAGCAACCTATCAGTGATACTAGGCATACTATGAGCAGAGTAAGAGTAGCCAAGAGTGTTTCCGAGTTTGTTACCAGACTTCTTGGGAGCTCGGAAGTGTGGGAACCAAAATTCACACCGTCGATTTTAATGAATAATAATGAAGGAAAGCATCGAAAACCCTACTTTCCTTGAGGTCTGGATTCTCTGCAAGAGCCGACGATAAGTGATCAAATAAATGCGGAAAAGGGTTTGTTAAGAGTTGGGACTGGACCTTAAGAAAGGCTGCCTACGTACCCCTTTCGAGGATCAAGTCGGACGTAGTTCAGTTAGAAAGAATTGAACAAGAGATCAAACCGCCTGGGCGAGTTCGTCTAGTACGAGCGTGGGTCATAGAAATAGGCATGTTGAGAATAATGCCTAGGGTTTCTAAGTGCCGAGCTCTAGAGTAAAAAAACTGTCTGATCCTTCCGAGAGGAACAGAGATCTGCAAACAAGATAAAAATAGAATAAGAGGCGGCCAGACGTTCTAGGTCCTGCTTTGCTAGTCTAACCACCTAAATTCTAAGTTCTCTATGCTAACGGGAGTTCTCTAGGTCTCAAATCTCGGATCCCCCCTTTTTCTTCTGCTCCTGCTCTCCTTATATAGTCTCTCTAGGTCGGTGGCCCATCTATTCCTTTTCCTTCGGGCCCAAGTTTGCCTCTTTTAGGAATATTCCATTTTCATTGATCTGGATAGTTATCTTCGAGTCTTGACATTTATCTTTGGAAACTTAGCATTTATCGTATTTCCGCGAGTTAGGACAAACCGTCATAACTTTTATGGGCTCGAATCCCTTCTGAGAGCGTAGATGGGCTTCTAGACCAGTTTAGATCCTTGCGGACCGTTCTTAGGCCTTTTGGCGTTTATACGATTTCTTGGTTTTAGTCATAAAACTTAGAGAATAACTTTAATCGAAACGAAACGAGAAGTATGTGGTCCCGAAGGTCGGATATCACATCTATGCGTAAGATACGGGAGTCGAAGTATATTGGGCAGGCCAGGATCAGGTCGAGCTCGCCGGGCAAGCCGACTCGCATGACGGCCGAGTTCGCCGGTGAGCTGACCCACGCTGTGGTAGAGCTCGCCGGGCGAGTACACCCACGCCGTGGTTGAGCTCGCCGGCGAGCTGACCCGCATGATGGTTGAGCTCGCCGGGCGAGTACAACCACGTCGTGGTTGAGCTCGCCGGCGAGCTGACCCGCTTGATGGTTGAGCTCGCCGGGTGAGTATATCCACGTCGTGGTTGAGCTCACCGGGCGAGTGGCTTTTGTGCGGGATTTGCTCGTTCGTCCACTTCCGATCTTTCTTTCAGTGAATGTTTTGCGGAAAATCTGTGAATAAGAAATGATCTTAGCCGTTGATTTCGAGATAACCGTTTTTGAACCCAACAACCACGGGAACGGTCGTCCTCGCCCATGGGCGAGGTGACCAGGATGCGGATCGTCCTCGCCCATGGGCGAGGTGACCACGGTGCGAGTCGTCCTCGCCCGTGGGCGAGGTGACCACGACACGGGTCATCCTCGCCCGTGCGCGAGGTGACTTCGGTGCGGGTCGTACTCGCCCGTGGGCGAGGTGACTTCGGTGCGGGTTGTCCTCTCCCGGGGGCGAGGTGACCTCGGCACACGTTGTCCTCGCCCATGGGAGAGGTGGTTCGGGACGGTGCTTTGTTTCTTTCGTAAAATCTCAACGGAAAGTCCGATCGACACGAAACGAAAGCCACTTTGATCTAGACTCAAAGGAGAACAAAAGTGAGCTTTCACTAAGGGGAGGTGACCATTACAGAGGGCGAGGTGACCTTGGTAAGGCGGTCCTCGCCCGTGGGGGAGGTGGCCGGGACAGTGACTTTGTTCTCTTCGTAAAATCTCAACGGAAACTCCGATTGAGACGAAACGAAAGCCATTTTGATCTACACTCAAAGGAGAACAAAGTGAGCTTGTCCTAGGGTGATCTGGGAAGACTGAACTCTCCCTATGGCGAGTTGACCTGGTAAGACCAAGCTCCAACCTCCTTTTGTTTTGCCGTTCGTTTTTCGAGAGTTGTTTGTCGGAGAGATTGGATATTCTATTTTGAGAACTTGTCGTATAACCTCTTTTCGATTTATACGAGAGTTTTTGTTCCAAGAAATACTTTCCGGAGACTTTCAGGTATTGATTCCGTCAAGACCGATTTTGACCCCAACAGGAATAATGCCTCAAAGTCAGCCTTAGTAATCACCTTCTGGTCCAAGCTCTTTCAACTCAACTTATGAGAAGTCATAGCACCACCTTCACTTTCACTTCTCTTAGCACTTGAACTCGCTCCTGCTGAGCCAGTACTATTAGCTCCAGTAGAAATGTTAGCTCTTGCTTCTCTGTCTTTGTTGAACTTGCTTGGCCTGAGGTGTGGATGAATAATCCAGCACTGACTCTTCTTATGTCCTGACTTCTTGCAATGCTCACAGCTTCCCTCATACCCCTCATACTTCTTTCCATCACCTCGGTAAGCTGCTTTGTTAGCTTGTATCTCTTCAGCTTGGTGTGCTATAGAGAGCTCACCCTTTCCTTTTCCTCCAAAGAGACTGAGAGACCCTTCCTCCTTCTGTAGTTGTGCACACACTTCTTCAATGGATGGAAGAGTTGGTGACCTCAAGATGTGCTTGATCACATCTTGGTAACACGGGTCTAGTGTCATTAGCAGCCCAAAGACTTGATCTCGCTCTCTCCTCTCCATGAGGGCTTCTTGATCAGTAGTATTGGATCTTAAGCCCTCAAGTTCAGACCACAGGGATCCAAACCTTCCCATGTGCTTGGAGAGCTCACCTCCATCTTGCTTCAGTAGACTAATGGATCTCTTCAACTCAAACACACGGCATATATTGGAGACATTTCCAAATCTCTTCAAGAATGTGTCCCACAAGTGTTTGGGAGTCTCACAGGAGCTGTAAGCCTCAAGAAGAGAGACCTTAAGAGATGCTGGCAGTACTGAGAGCACCATCAAGTCTTCTTGTACCCACTTCTTTGTATAAACCAAGGCAAGAGCTTTCCCTCCGCCTTCTTCTTCTTTGTCTTCATTGGTCACTGGCGTTGGACCATCATAAGTGATGTGGCTCCAAAGCCCTAACCTTCCAATAGCAGTCTTCTAAAGCCTAGACCACATAAAGTAGTTTGAACCTCCTTTCAAAGCAACCAGAACCGTAACCAGTTTGTTAAAGTTGCTTGCATCCATCTTCTCTTCTATGAACCGGAAATGACCTTCAAAGCTTCAATCTTGTAACACAGCTGAAGAACCAACAGCACCAGACCACAAGAACCAACAAACTTAAAGAACCAGAACCAAATATCTCAACTTTATCACAGGAACTTCTCGGACACAACACAAGAACACCAAGAGCAAGAATACCAACATAAGAGTAAGAGAAAGAAGGAACTAGATCTCTTAATACCAAAGCCAACCTGGCTCTGATACGATATGATCATTTGGAATAGAGATGGTATTAAGAGATTAATGGTAGATTAGAGAGAGTAAAAGAGATTTAGGAAGATTTAAGAGAGATTTGTGAAGTGATATGAACATGGACCAGCAAGTTGATAAAGATGGAGAGTTCAAGCTAGTTGATGGAGATTTTTGGGGTCAAAATCGGTCAAAGACGCAATCAACACCCGAAAGTCCTTGGAAGCAATCAAGTGACGAATAAAACCAAGAAAAACTAGTTACTCGACGAAACGTCGGAGGGGATGATCGCATCGTAGTCCAGGACACCAGCAGGAGCGGCCACGGCCTAGCCCCCGGGCGCCGGCACAGGCACGACCGGCACACCCGTGCTGGCACCGGGCGCCGGCTCGTCCGTTCTGGCACCGGGCGTCGGGTGCCGGCTCGCCCGTGCTGGCACCGGGCGCCGGGCGCGAGCTCGCCCGTGCTGGTCCCGGGCGCCGGGCTCCAGCTCGCCCGTGCTGGTCCCGGGCGCCGGGCGCCAGCTCGCTCGTGCTGGTCCCGGGCGCCGGCGCCAGCATCCATGTCCAAGTCCCGGGCGCCCGCGTACGGACTACTCGACAGGTGCAACCTTCTTCCCACAAAACCGTCTCGACAACTAGTCCAACTATGCATTTTGTATCCTTGCTCGAAGACTCACCGTTCAACTCCTTGGAGACAAGAAAACAAGTACCATGGCAGGCTAGTTTGTCGGAAAATCATAAAATGTCCACGGTGAAAACAACGGCCCCAGAAGGCCCGAACGCGACCAAAACAGCCCACTTACGATTTTCCAGGAGATCAAGTCGAACTGGACATGACGGCCCATGTTTATCTTTACATAAAGAGATAAATGTCAAGCTTCCCGAAGATAAATGTCAGGTTTCTTAAAGATAAATGTCAAGTTTCCCGATAAACATGAAGACCGACGAAAATTGAAGAAGCCCGATTCGCGATAGATTCGGCCCAAAGGAGTAATAGATCGTCTTAAGAGGAATATATAAGGAGAGCTTGGGGCGAGGAGCAAAAGGGAGAACTTTTGAGAGCAACATAGCACTAAGAGCAACTTAGGCACTTTTTTCTGTTTTTACTAGCGAGCTGTAACTCAACTAGGTTAGATATAGGTGGCTGGACTAGCGAACTCATCGACAGTTCTTGTAGCCGATCTCTTTCCTGTTGTTCACGCTTAAACGCGAATTCGAAAATAAAGACCTTTTGCTCTATCTCTTATTCTTACAATTTTTATATTCCGTTTTGTTATCTTTCCGTCGTATTGATTGTGTCGTGTGCAAAAACATGTCTCTCATCGCTAGCACCTAAAACACTCGCTACAAAGTAGTACATGGACCTAGCGACAAAATAAGAGTTATAATACGAAGTGACTACTCGAATTCTACCCTCTACACTTGACAAAAGTATAAATCAAATCACAAGGCAAATTTCTGCAAAATTCACATAATATATATTCAAGCCGCAGAAACGGCAGGGATTCGAAGCCACCAACGGCCAGTCCCGAAATATACAAAAGTTACGCAACCTCCTACGGTCGCGGCATATACAAATAAACGGCCACACACGGCCACACATACAACTATCAAGATAAAGGGATACAATCCCAACTATCCTCAGTAATCGAGGTCAAAGTATCCGGACGTGAAGATCCCGAACGAAGTCACAGGCTGATCAACTTCTTCATCTACGCCTTCCGCGTTTCCGCCTTCTCCAGTCTCCACCGTGTCCTCCGAAACCTCGATGGGGTCCCAAAGCTTCCGGACCCATCCCTCGATCGGAGGAACCAAAGATTCAGCATGAGCGCATTCGCTCATGAGACCTTCCATCTTCGCGACCTCGGAGGAGAAGGAGAAGCCCGGGTTCTGCGACTTGTGAAGGTTAGCGACCGATCCCCGACACTCGCGGAAATCACCCACAAACTCTTGAGCTTCCTTCAAGCTCTCGAACTCGGTGGCGAACGATTCAGCCCTCCGCGCCATCTCGGCAGCGATCGCTCTCCTCCCTCTCCTTTCTGCAAGAACAAGGGCCCTGAGAATGAAGTTCGGCCTGCTTCCGGCTTTGTTCCTTAGCCTCTTTCCGGAAACGGAAGAGTTCGCGTTTGGCTTCCTCGGTTTTGAAGCGAGAGATCCTCAATCCTCGAAAGCTTTCATCGAGCGCCGCTCCGAACACCCTCATCCCTTGTACGAACTTAGGAACAGAAAAATATATGTGCAGCAATGGTAATATATATGATCAAAGTTCAAAGGATAAACCTCATTGATTAGAAGAGAACCCTCGGCAAACACTTTCTTCTTCGCGTCATCCTCGAGCGACTCATCAGTAGTAAACGCTGGAGGGAGACCATCGAAAGAGTTTCTAGGCAGGGGAAACTCGCTGGTTCCACCCCCTTCTCCCGGAACAAAGCTAGGGTCTCCTCCTAACGGGGAAGGATCTTCCGAGGCCGTCTCGCATTCGACCTCTTTGCCTTTCTGAGACCTATGTCATCGCCTCCGAACAGGCAAGACAGCAATCGGCTCGACGTTGCATGGAACATCGGAAGGCTGAAGGGTGACTCGGGATCGATGGAGCTCCACCGCATTTCGAATCCGCTCAAAGGAAAAAGTACTCCAGAAGAATGGCCTTTCCCGAAGAAGGTCTCGTTTGACGAAAAGATCGGCATGAGTGTGCGCGACAACCTTGTTCACTGCACGATAAACAAAAGTTTTATCTTAATGCACGTTCAAAGTACGAAAACGAAAAACAGAGTTAGTCGTATTACCGCGAGCGAAGTTCCACTCCTGAGGGAATAAGTGAAGGCAGCTTTCCTCAACGAACACCCCATCTGTTTGTACAAAGAAGAAGCGATCAAACCACGATTTGGGGTTCGAAGTAGTCCCCTGGATTATGGCCATGTTCTTCCTTGGGATCACGGAATACAAACCTTCGATCAACGTTGGCTTAGTATACCAAAGTCCCTCGAAATCGCTAGGGCTAAGGTCCATGCCTAACTTGTAACTCGAGACTAGCACGCCAAGCCAACTCTCAAAAGACATGACGGTGAGCTGGCTGATCAAAAGTCCGAAAGAACGAAGCGCACGGACAATGGTACCAGGGATCGGGAACCACATGCGGCAGTACACAAGAAAGGCTTCATAGCAAGTAAAGAAGCCTTGCGGAGGATCCCTTGCGCTCTCGCCAACGGTCGGAATCCGGAACGTAACCCCACTCGGAACTTGGTAAAAGTTTCGAAGAATCGTGAGGTACTCGGGAGAGACCATGCTTGGTGAGAAAGGCGTGCCCGACACCCTCTAAGGTCTTCTGGGGATGGGGATGTCCCGCGGAGGCGGACACGAGCCACATAAAGCTTTGTAGAATGCCTCCCTCGTATCTTCCTCAACTTCTTCTTCGTGTTTTAGCGCAACCACTTCATCGACGGGAGAATCACCCGAAGATGAGTGAGAAGAAGAATTCCTTTTAGAGGATCTTGATCTTGAAGACATTTTTTCTTGAGAGAGAAACTTTAAAAGGTGAAATCCTTGTGATGAAGTAAGAATAACTAAAAGTTCTTACTCAATCTTTATAAGGAAAGAAAAGTTACTATTTACTCCGACTTTCGGAAAACGATTGCGTCTCCACACCTTCCTATCTAGCTATACCGCGAGCTAGGACCTGTTACCAAAAACCACGGTCCTAGCGAGCTGGGGGGCTAACTGTTGGGGTCAAAATCGGTCAAAGACGCAATCAACACCCGAAAGTCCTTGGAAGCAATCAAGTGACGAATAAAACCAAGAAAAACTAGTTACTCGACGGAACGCCGGAGGGGATGATCGCATCGTAGTCCCGGACACCAGCAGGAGTGGCCACAGCCTAGCCCCGGGCGCCGGCACAGGCACGACCGGCACACCCGTGCTGGCACCGGGCGTCGGGCGCCGGCTCGCCCGTGCTTTCACCGGGCGCCGGCTCACCCGTGCTGGCCCCGCACGCCGGGCGCCTGCTTGCCCGTGCTGGCACCGGGCGCCGGGCGCCGGCTCGCCCGTGCTGGCACCGGGCGCCGGCTCGCCCATGCTGGCACCGGGTGCCGGGAGTCGGCTCGCCCGTGCTGGCCCCGGGCATCGGGCGCCGGCTCGCCCGTGCAAGCCCCGGGTGCCGGGCGCCGGCTCGCCCGTGCTGGCACTGGGCACCAGGCGCCGGCTCGCCCGTGCTGGCACCAGGCGCCGTGCGCTGGCTCTCCCGTGCTGGCACCGGGCGCTGGGCGTCGGCTCGCCCGTGCTGGTCCCGGGTTCCGGGCGCCAGCTCGCTCGTGCTGGTCTTGGGCGCCAGCTCACCCGTGCTGGTCACGGGCGCTGGCGCCAGAATCCATGTCCAAGTCCCGGGCGCCCGCGTACGGACTACTCGACAGGTGCAACCTTCTTCCCGCAAAACCGTCTCGACAACTAGTCCAACTATGCATTTTGTATCCTTGCTCGAAGACTCACCTTTCAACTCCTTGGAGACAAGAAGCCTAAGAACCCCATTTCGTCTTGGTCGAAATAAATCGGGAAGGCTTCGGGAGACCACCAAAGGTTCGGTTGACGAATGGATTTCGATTCATCGTATAAAACGATCACGGTTATTCTAAAAACAACAGTCATCTAGACTATATGAGGAGTTGGGGTGCCTTCGGAAAAACAAGTACCATGGCAGGCTAGTTTCTCGGAAAATCGTAAAATGTCCACGGTCAAAACAACGGCCCTAGAAGGCCCGAACGCGACCAAAACGGCCCACTTACGATTTTCCAGGAGATCAAGTCGAACTGGACATGACGGCCCATGTTTATCTTTACATAAAGAGATAAATGTCAAGTTTCCCAAAGATAAATTTCAGGCTTCTTGAAGATAAATGTCAAGTTTCCCGATAAACATGAAGACCGACGAAAATGGAAGAAGCCCGATTCGCGATAGATTCAGTCCAAAGGAGGAATAGACCGTCTTAAGAGGAATATATAAGGAGAGCTTGGGGCGAGGAGCAAAAGGGAAAACTTTTGAGAGCTACATAGCACTTAGAGCAACTTAGGCACTTTTTTCTGTTTTTACTAGCGAGCTGCGACTCAACTAGGTTAGATATAGGTGGCTGGACTAGCGAACTCATCGACAGCTCTTGTAGCCAATCTCTTTCCTGTTGTTCACACTTAAACGCGAATTCGGAAATAAAGACCTTTTGCTCTATCTCTTATTCTTACGATTTTTATATTCCGTTTTGTTATATTTCCGTCGTATTGATTGTGTCGTGTGCGGCCCAGCAGATAACCGGGACCTTCAGGGAAGGCTAGGTTCACTTGGCGTTCCTCCAAATCAACTAAAATTGACAGTGCGAATTTCGGTTCCCACAGAGATGGAGAGCTTAAAGATAAACCAGCTGAAGATGATGATGTCTTAGCCATTCCCAAAGGTCCTATGACCCGTGCAAGAACAAGAAGACTCAATGAAGCTGTTGGGAACATACTTAAGACCTGTCTTGGTAAAAGCTTGATTAACCAAGACACACTTATCACCATTCATGTGATCTTACCATCAAGCTGATCATCATCTAGGCAAGTGGCTTGGTGTACTCTTTTTCCCTTGATTAGTTCTGTCCCACTGGATTTTCGAATCAAGGTTTTTAACGAGGCATCAAGTTTACTTACACATCTCCTAGGTGATGTATCATGGGTGCATCTCGAATGCATTATTATCTTATGTTTTATTAGACTATGGTTTTGTTATTTTCTTTTGTATTTTTGAACACAAGGAGCGTGTTCCTTTAATGAGCTTGTGCATGTACAAGTCCCAGCCTATATATTGAGTGTAGCCGCAACCCTAAGAATCAATAAGGTCTTTTTCTTTAAACCTTTGTGTTTTCCTTCTCCCATGCTTGTCGTGAGTTAAGAGAGTGTCTGGTGTGTAATATCCAGTCTGTTGGTGTGTAATATCCAACATCTAAGGGCTTTAGTGAGGTGTGTCATATCCGATCTAAGCTTAGGAGTATCAAGAAGCCTTTCCGCAGCCTCTTGTGTCACAAATCAATCCACATCCTTGACAAACTTGAGTGTTGGATTTGTTTATGTAAGGATCTATCCAGTTCCATCTAGAGAAGCATCCTAGGAGTTCATTAAGTGGTATCAGAGGACTCTGGAAGGGGAGTTTCGATTTCTCTTTTGTGTGTTCATAAGATCTGTTCTTCATCATCTCATAACTTTGATCTTTCGGTCCTTGTGTGTTGTTTCTCACTTGATCTGATCAATTTCATTGATAAGTTTGATAGATCTATTGTTTTGTGGTTCAATATTGATAGATCTAAGAGTTTCGATCAAGTTTTAAACAAAACCCTTCATATTCTTGTCATCTACGTTACCGGTTTGTTAGATCTGAAGGTTTCAAGAGTTTGTGTTTTTCGATCTGTTCTTGATAAGCATAGATCAGTGTCCATTGAATAACAAATCATCATCTGTTGAATCTGATCTGTTTTGTTTCGATTTCGAAATTTATATAATTCAAATCGTCGCGTGTTGTTAAAGTATCATCTTGCCGCCTTGATTTGAATCCTTTGTTTCCTTTTTTTTTGAATCCTCTGTGTTTTGATTTCTTTGAACTACTTACTGGTTCAAGTCTTTTGTGTATCAGGAAGCAATAGGATCCGAGGAGGATGATGGAACTTTTATGAGAAGGAACCGAATGTTACAAGAAGCAATCACCAAACAAGTTATGGATGCTATGGTAAAGTTGCTGGAAGAAAAGTATGATCAGAGACCGAATGATGGACAGGAGCAAACACCTGATCAGAGACGTGAGCAAAGAAGAAACAGACGTGGTCAGCGTGAACATGCTGGATCAGAAGAGACTGATAACTTCTATGAGAAAAGTAGCCATCGCTCCTGTTCAATCCATGGCAGTAGAAGATCTCGGTATGATCATGAGGGCCGTAGACACAGACGCAATGAAGCTGGAATAAAGCTTAAAATCCCTCCTTTCCATGGCAAGGCTGATCCAGATGCGTATCTTGAGTGGAAAAAGAAGATAGAACTTGTCTTCAACTCTCAGCATTATTCAGAGATTAAGAAGATTCAAGTGGCTGCTACTGAATACTATGATTATGCTTTGAGCTGGTGGGATCAGTTGGTTACAAACAGGAGGCGCAATGGTAAATATCCTATTGAGACATGGACTGAGATGAAGGCTGTTATGCGCAAGAGGTTTGTACCAAGCCATTATCAGCATGATCTCCATCAAAGGTTGAGAAAGCTCACACAAGGATCACGGTCTGTAGAAGAGTACTTTCAAGAGATAGACTGCTGATGTTGAGAGCTTTCATATCAGAGGATAGAGAGGCTACTATGGCACGGTTTCTTGGAGGACTTAACCGTGAAATACAAGATAATGTGGAGATGCAGCACTATGTGGACTTGGAAGAAATGTTGCACAAAGCTATTTTTGTGGAGCAACAAGTGAAAGAAAAGGGCATTCTCCGAGTAGCTATGGAATTAAGTATCAAGCTACTAAGGAGGATAAACCGGGCTACCAAAAGGAGAGTAAGCCATATCAGAAAGAGGAGGCAAAATCTACTGGTACTATCAACAAGGGAAAGGAAAAAGCTGAGGCCTCTACTACCAGATCAAGAGATGTTAAGTGCTTTAAGTGTCAAGAAAGAGGACATTATGCTATTGAATGCACCAACAAGCGTGTGATGATCCTTCTTGACAATGGGGAATATGAGTCTGAGGATGATGAGCTGGAGCAAGAGGAAGGATCATGTTCAGAAGAGGAGTATGTAGCCAATCCGGTTACTGGAAGATTGTTGGTTGCAAGAAGGACTTTCAATCTGTAAAGTAAGACCAAGGAGTTGGAACAAAGGGAAAATCTATTCTACACTTGATGTCTTGTGCAAGGGAAAGTCTGTAGTCTTATAATAGATGGAGGCAGCTGTGTTAATGTTGCAAGTGAGACTATGGTAAAGAAGCTGGGATTGAAGGTTCAAAAGCATCCTAAACCATACAGGCTGCAATGGCTCAATGAAGAGGGAGAGATGAGAGTTTCTACTCAGGTTATGGTTCCCTTTGCCATTGGAAAGTATGAAGATGAGGTTCTGTGTGATCTCTTACCTATGGAGGCTGGTCACATTCTTCTTGGAAGGCCGTGGCAATCAGATAGACCTGTGATGCATGATGGATATGCAAACAAGCACACCTTTGAGTTTAAAGGAAGAAAGACTGTTCTTGTACCACTAACTTCTAAAGAAGTACAACAAGATCAACTTCAGCTACTGATGATAGAACTTTTCAGATTCTAATCAAATGATGTAGTATATAAGATTGTCGAACCAGTCCTAAGTGACAATGAAACAGAGGGAATGCAAGCCTATGCTCAATCTAAATGCAACCATTAGAGAGAATGATGATTAAACTAGAACAATAAGTAAAACACAACAAAAAGCAAACTTTCTTTCTTATGAGGAGAGTGAGACCCATGGGTATAGGGACTTGATATCAAATGATTAAGCTTCAATCCAAGATGCTAACTTTTCAATCAATCTAATCCTTATGCCTAGACAACTAAACTAAGCAAGCTCTATCCCTAGATGAATGCTCTTTTGCTATGATCACCCAAGTACACCAAATCCCTTTGGCTGTAATGATCAAAGCAAACAATGAGAATGAGTCTAATAGCAATCCTAGCCTCTAAGACAACTAATCCCTTAGGCAAAGCAAGCTAAAAGCATAGATGAGTTGGTTCAGGCATTTCATAGAACACCTTCCGGGCATGAAATGCCTATAGCTCTATGTTTGAGAGGCCAACTCAAATATAGCTTTAAAAACACCAAATCTATGCAAGGAAAAGATAGATCTAATACTAGACACCTTGGATCTAACTTAATCACTCTCTATCACTAATCTACATGCTTACTCTTAAACCCATGAGAGATTCAAGCATAAACATATAGAGAAAGAAAGGAGATGAGATAAACAATCAAGAACACAAGATGAGATGAGATTAATAAATCAAAGATGAAGCTTTACTCAAAGGTTTTTGTTCTTAGATCATAAATAACATAAGTCTCAAACTTGAGTTTATGAGAGTATTTATAGTGGGCTTAAAAGCCCTAAACACATAGAATAAAAATGACTAAAAAGCCCTTAGAAGATTAAAGGTCTAAACCAATCAGAATGCTCCAAAAGGAAGAAGCTCGGATACCCTGGTCGGATAACCTTCTTCTAGGCCGGGTATGGCTGGCCGGGTATGAGCTTTCGTCCGACGTCCAACAGGCCATCAGGCCATGCGGGTCTTCTTGGCCGGGCGAGGGAGGTCGCGTCCTGAGCTCATCTCTTCAGTCCAACCCGTGCGGGTAGAAGTGGCCGGGTGAGGGAGGTCGGGTGTCTGCTGGTACGCGGGCTGGAATGGCCGGATGGGGCGTCCGAGTGATCTGAACCGCGTGTGTCTTGGCGTCAGCACCATCAGGACGTGCGGGTCCTTCAGGCCGTGTGTGCCTGCTCGGGTGACTCCATGCGCGGGTGTGTGTGACCGGGTGGAACGTCCAGCGTCCGTCCTCATACGCGTCTTCATCCTCGGGTGGTACTGGCCGCGTCCGGATCTCGTCTCTTCAGCAGGACGTGCGGGTCGTCCAGGTCGGGTTGGTGCTGTCGGTATCTGCTCGTCACGCGGGGGCTGCATCGTTCGGATGACTCGGGTGATCAGTTCGTCCCTCGTCCCGTGCGGGTCCTCGTCCTCGGGTGGAACTGTCCGCGTCCGTCCTAGGCTTCCAGCACAATCAGGACGTGCGGGTGCTTTTCCCCGGGTCGTCCTGGCCGCGTCCTGAGCTCGTCCAAGCAAGGTTTGATGGTTGGCCTCGGGTGTGTTCACCCGGGTGGCTTGACATGCTTCGACTCAATGGATCATAACTCCTTCAATATGGCTCCAAATGTCTTGAAACCACTTTCATTGGAAAGCTAACTCAGAAAGCCATGTCTCCACCAAATATAAACATCAGAAGATACTTCTAAGGCCTTTGTCCATGTTCATCTTTAAACCCCTCTTTTTCATCACCAAACTCCCAAACATCTTCAATATCTCCAAAGTGTGCTCCAACACCTAATAGGGACTTATGAATGCAAATGAGCCTAAAGATGCCTAAAGCCTAATCTAAATGAGAAAAATGCATAAGATATGATAACTAAAAACATGTAAATATGCAAGACATCAGCTACAAACTAAGAAAGAAACCGACCTCAAAGCTGAGCCAACCAAGAAACGGAACTTCTATGCCAAGTCTGGTGATGTTAAGAGAACTCTCTGCTCTAACTTACCTATTCTATTGTTCATCTATAAGGAAACACTCTTGATTTTACCTGATCTTGCACCGGTGTATCCGAGTGAACTTGTTGAGCTTTTGCAGGAATATAAAGATGTGTTTCCTGAAGATAACCCAATTGGACTACCACCAGTAAGAGGGATAGAGCACCAAATCTACTTTGTACCTGGTTCTACCCTTCCTAACCGACCAGCATACAGAACTAATCCGGTGGAGACTAAGGAGCTACAAAGACAAGTGGAGGAACTGATGGAGAAAGGCCATATCCGTGAGAGCATGAGTCCTTGTGTTGTACCAGTGCTTCTAGTGCCCAAGAAAGATGGAATCTGGCGCATGTGTGTTGATTGTAGAGCCATCAACAACATAACAAGTAAGTATCGCCACCCTATCCCTAGATTAGATGATATGCTAGATGAATTGCATGGCTCTTGCATATTTTCTAAAATTTATTTGAAAAGTGGGTATCATCAAATTAGGATGAAAGAGGGAGATGAATGGAAAACAGCCTTTAAAACTAAACATGGGTTGTATGAATGGTTAGTCATGCCTTTTGGATTAACCATTGCTCCTAGTACTTTCATGAGATTGATGAACCATGTACTTAGATCATTTATAGCCTTGTTTGTTGTGGTTTATTTTGATGACATCCTAGTCTACAACAAGTGGCTAAAAGAGCATATAGATCATCTTAGAGCTGTTCTTGATGTGTTGAGGAAAGAAAGACTATATGCTATTCTTAAGAAGTCTACTTTTTGTACAGATAACTTGGTCTTTCTAGGTTTTGTTGTGAGTGCAGATGGAGTCAAAGTTGATCATGAGAAAGTTGATCATGAGAAAGTAAAGGCTATACAAGAGTGGCCGAGTCCTAAGACAGTGGGAGAAGTAAGAAGCTTTCATGGACTTGCTGGCTTCTGCAGGCGATTTGTGAGGGACTTCAGTGCAATAACAGCTCCCTTGACTGAGGTTATCAAGAAAGATGTGGGATTCAAATGGGTAGAAGCTCAAGAAAATGCCTTCCAATGCCTAAAAGAGAATCTTACTCATGCCCCTCTTCTTATTGAAATTGAATGTGATGCCTCAGGAATTGGTATTGGTGCTGTGTTGATGCCAGAAAAGAGACCCATTGCATACTTTAGTGAGAAGCTTGGAGGAGCAACACTCAACTATGCAACATATGACAAGGAACTATATGCTTTGGTGAGGGCTTTGCAAACTTGGCAACATTACATATGGCCCAAGGAGTTTGTCATCCACACAGACCATGAGTCTCTCAAGTACCTTAAGGGTCAGAACAATCTAAGCAAAAGACACGCGAGATGAGTTGAGTTCATAGAAACCTTTCCTTATGTGATTAAGTACAAACAAGGTAAAGAAAACATAGTGGCTGATGCACTGTCTCGAAGGTATGTCCTCTTAAACACTCTAGATGTCAAGCTATTGGGTTTTGAGCAGATTAAAGGTATGTATGAAAATGATCCTGACTTTTAAGATGCTTATAAATCATGTGAGAAATTTGCTGCTGACATTACTTTCAACATGATGGCTTTCTCTTCTATGATAACCGATTGTGTGTGCCTAATTGCTCTTTGAGAGACTTGTTTGTTAGGGAATCTATGAAGGAAGCCTCATGGGGCACTTTGGTGTTGCCAAGACTCTTAAAACATTGCAGGATCACTTCTTTTGGCCTCCGATGAGAAGAGATGTGGACAGACTTTGTGAGAGGTGCACAACATGGAAGCAAGCTAAGTCAAAGGTTCAAACCCACGGTTTGTATACTCCCTTACCCATCCTTTATCATCCTTGGAATGATATTTCTATGGACTTCATAGTTGGATTGCCTAGAACTAGAACTAGAACCGGAAAAGATTCAATCTTTGTTGTTGTGGATAGGTTCTCAGAAATGACACATTTCATAGCTTGTCACAAAACTGATGATGCACTGCATATTGCTAATTTTTTCTTTAAAGAGATTGTGCGTTTACATGGCATGCCTAGGACTATAGTATCTGATAGAGACACTAAGTTTCTTAGTTATTTCTTGAAGACTCTTTGGTCTAAGCAAGGTACTAAGCTATTGTTTTCTACTACTTGTCATTCACAAACTGATGGACAGACTGAGGTAGTTAATAGGACTTTAGGAACTCTCTTGCGTGCATTCATAAAGAAGAACTTGAAATCATGGGAAGACTGTTTGCCTCATTATGAATTTGCATATAATCATGCTGTGCATTATGCTTCTAAGTTTTCACCTTTTGAAATTGTTTATGGCTTTAATCCCACCTCTCCTTTGAATTTAGTACCTTTACCTGAGTGTGAAAGGGTCAGCTTTGATGGCAAAAAGAAGGCAGAGATGGTGAAACAAGTCCACGAGCAGGCTAGGCTCAACATTGAGGAGAAAACCAAGCAGTATGTCAAACATGCTAACAAAAGAAGGCGTGAGATGGTCTTTGAAGTAGGTGACCAGGTTTGGGTTCACCTAAGGAAAGAGAGGATTCCCAATGAAAGGAAGTCCAAGCTAATGTCGTGGATTGATGGACCTTTTGAGGTCATAAAAAAGATCAGCAATAATGCCGACAAGCTGGATTTGCGAGGTAAGTATGATGTGAGTGATAGCTTCAATGTTACTGACTTGATACCGTTTATTGCAGATGAGCCAGATTTGAGGACAAATCCTTTTCAAGAGGGAGGGGATGATATGATCATGGACCAGAAAGTTGATAAAGATGGAGAGTTCAAGCTAGTTGATGGAGATGGAGAGCTTAAAGATAAACCAGCTGAAGAAGATGATGTCTTAGCCATTCCCAAAGGTCTCATGACTCGTGCAAGAACAAGAAGACTCAATGAAGCTGTTGGGAACATACTTAAGACCTCTAAGAAGCAAGAAGACTGTCTTGGTAGAAGCTTGATCAACCATGACACACTTATCACCATTCATGTGATCTTACCATCAAGCTGATCATCATCTAGGCAAGTGGCTTGGTGTACTCTTTTTCCCTTGATTAGTTTTTTCCCACTGGGGTTTCTAATCAAGGTTTTTAACGAGGCATCAAGTTTACTTACACATCTCCTAGGTGATGTATCATGGGTGCATCTCGAATGCATTATTATCTTATGTTTTATTAGACTATGGTTTTGTTATTTTCTTTTGTATTTTTGAACACAAGGAGCGTGTTCCTTTAATGAGCTTGTGCATGTACAAGTCCCAGCCTATATATTGAGTGTAGCCGCAACCCTAAGAATCAATAAGGTCTTTTTCTTTAAACCTTTGTGTTTTCCTTCTCCCATGCTTGTCTTGAGTTAAGAGAGTGTCTGGTGTGTAATATCCAGTCTGTTGGTGTGTAATATCCAACATCTAAGGGCTTTAGTGAGGTGTGTCATATCCGATCTAAGCTTAGGAGTATCAAGAAGCCTTTCCGCAGCCTCTTGTGTCACAAGTCAATCCACATCCTTGATAAACTTGAGTGTTTGATTTGTTTATGCAAGGATCTATCCAGTTCCATCTAGAGAAGCATCCTAGGAATTCATTAAGAGATTAAGTAACCATGATTTAAGAGTATTTGATTATCAACTCGATAATTATTATTGATAAGAGAGGTTACATCTATATATGAGGGAAACAAGAGTTTAATAAAGATAAGATCACTGTGCAAGAATGTGAAGTCAAGTGAAGTGGAGCACCTCATTTGAAATGGTCGGACCACATTGCTCACACGCTTGATACCAAGAGCATCTTGGACCAGATGCTCTTGCCCTTTCCAGCCTGTCATGAGCTAGCTAAGTGCTCCAGTGCTTCATCCATCAACGGTCTGATCACTGTACTAACCTTCTCACTTCATTTGAGACTTCTCCATCTTCCTTTTACCTCACAGTAACTCCATATTACTTTTACTGCATGGTAACTTATTTTTACTGCATGGTTACTCTTTCTCCTGACCCCATGTAACTCCTCATCTCATCATTCATACACTTTTCTATGCTAAGTTTAACAGCCAAGGGAGAGGCACGTCCAGAAGATGAGAAAGAGACAGGATGCAAGGTGTGGTCTTCATGGTGATAGTGACAGGCTTGCTACAACTCCTTATGCACCCATGTGACTTTTCTCTGCCTAGTTCAAACCAGATCTTTCCTTTTGAATTAAAACTAAGTATTCTAAGTTTTCTGTAGCTTAGCAACGTCCCTTGAGCCTTCCCACTCATTTCTTGCCTTGCAAGATAGGCTAGGTCAGCTTGGTTACTTGTGGATCAAGTCTCTATGGACCAACTTCCATTTAAACTCTGTGGATCATCTTTTCTTCTACTTTCCTTGAATCCTAATGGCTTGCTATCTTTGGTTATTCCCTCTTCATTCCAACACTCCCCCTCAAGCTTGACCATAGGAGATTATTGGACAAGCTTGGAACTAAGAGTACTTGCCTCATTAAAAGCCTAAGTGTGAAAAACCTGATACTGGATAAATGTTACAAGTGATGGAGAAGCCATTAAATAGGCAATACACATGAATAAACAATTACTAAAACAGGGAAACATAAAAAAATTAATCTATGAGAAGAAGCCAAAGGGGATACAGCCAAGGGAGAGGCACGTCCAGAAGATAAGAACGAGACAGGATGCAAGGTGTGGTCTCCATGGTGATAGTGACAGGTCTGCTACAACTCCTTATGCACCCATGTGACTTTTCTCTGCCTAGTTCAAACCAGATCTTTCCTTTTGAATTCAAACTGAGTATTCTAAGTTTTCTGGAGCTTAGCAACGTCCCTTAAGCCTTCCCACTCATTTATTGCCTTGCAAGATAGGTTAGGTCAGCTTGGTTACTTGTGGATCAAGTCTTTATGGACCAACTTCCATTTAAACTCTTTGGATCATCTTTTCTTCTACTTTCCTTGAATCCTAATGGCTTCTTTTCTTTGGTTATTCCCTCTTCCTTCCAACACTCCCCCTCAAGCTTGACCATAGGAGATCCTTGGACAAGCTTGACCATAGGAGATCCTTGGACAAGCTTGGACAAGCTTGGAACTGAGAGTAATTGCCTCATTAAAAACCTAAGTGTGGAAAATCTCATGGGATAAAACCATCACTTAGGGAAAAAGAGTGCAACTACCTTCAGCCTAGGTGGGGTGATCTCAGTCAGATCCTCTTTCCCACGAATCACTTGAAGGTGTATGAGGGCGAATCCTAGAGGTTAAGAATCCTCTTGGACGTTTGATGGATGGAGATGATGATAGGATGGTCGATCTAAGGCTGCTTGCAATACTTATGGCCGGATGAGCTTCACACAAAGTGATGGAAACCTTGTGTTGCGTAGATGGTTCAAACCCCACGAGTGTAACCTCGTTTGCTTAGGCTTGAATGGCACGTCTGGAAGGTTCCCCTACCTTATGGTCGTGGCTTTGTTCAAGAAAAACAAAAGATAAAAAAGTCTCAAAGAGACATAACTCAGAGAATTCTTTATTATACGACTGTATTATTAAAATCAAAGTCTCAATAACTTTTAAGCATTACATAGGTTTATATAATAAAGCATAGAATAGTAAAAAGGAAAACCTAGCCAACCCTTAGAAAAGGAAGCAACACATTTGGCTAAAAAGGAAAACATAGATAAATGGAAAAACCTAAATATAATGGAAAACTGCCTAAATGGCTTTAAAAAGGAAATATGCACTTTCTCTTGCATAGATTGATGTCTAAGGCTTCTGTAGGACTTCTTTGAGTTATCTGGTTGTGGCTCAAAAAAGGAAACAAGTGATTTCTCCTTCTGGTCGATCTTTCCACTTCCCTAGTCGATATTTCTATTTTTGGTCGAAAAGGAAATTCTTGCCCAACTTCTTTTGAGACCTGGTCCAAACTATCTTGGACACGGCCCTAAGCTTCTTTAGGCCAATTTGGTTGACAATAAGACTTCCCTTGTCTAAGGATAGTTTCTGATTAGATTCGGCCCAATGTCATCTCCATTTTTCGTTCACCCAGCTTAACCGCTGTACCTTGCTTCTCTGGTTCGTCCAAGTCATCTTGTGCACTCTTGATAGACTCCTCTAAGTTGTACAACTCGTCCAGCTTGTATATTAGTCATACATGCAATCCCAAACTCGATCCATGCTTGATAAAGAACATAACAAGGCCCATAGCCTTCTCTCGGTCCAACACCTCGTCAATCAAGCCAATAAGTTCTCCAAAAAACCCATTAGACCAAGCTATGATCCAGTGCATAAGTGGTTCATGAATTGTCTTCAAACACTTCCCATTAAGGCTGGTCAGGATTATTGACATGAAAACATGAATAAGATTGACACGAGGTGGCTGAGATATGGAATGGAGTATGAGATGGCTGAGTTATGACATGAAGTGGCTGAGTTATGCCGTCTGAGTTATAACATAAGGTGGCTGAGTTACAACATGAGGCGGCTGAGTTGTTGAGACAGAAAAAGAGCTGTTGGAGAGTGTTGACTTTAAGGTGTGAATGATGAAGGACTTTTGCAAGTCCAATCAAATGTTGTAATTTAAATGTCAATCCATTTCTAAGTGATTATCAAGCAAAGGGAATACAAGACATGCTTAATCTAAGTGCTACCAATGTGATGATAATGATTTTAATCTAAGATACTACTAAAAGCAATAAAGTACTAAACTTTCTTTCTTAATGAGAAAAGAGGACTCATGGGCTAAGGGAATTGACCTTGGGGAGATCAAACATCAATCTAAGGGTGGCAGCAACAATCAATCTAACTACCTTAGGCCTAGACACAAACCTAAACAAACTCTATGGTCAAGAAGGATGTTCATTTGCTAACATATTTCAAGCATCAAATGGTCATTGGTTGAATAACATGCAAGCAATCATTATGATTAAGTCTATTAGCCATTCTAACAAATGGTCTTTGGTAAAGGAAGTTAGAAACTTAGAAGAGTTGGTTCAGACATTTCATAGAACACCTTGTGGGCAAAAATGTCTATAACTCAACCTTTGAGAGGCCAACTCAAAAAAGCATTAGAAACACTCTTTAAGCAAGGAACAAGATAGATCTACACTAGAACACCCTAGATCTAGCCTAATCTCCCCTTAATCTCCTTAACCCATGGATCCTAAAGTGGATTACTCACTAATCAACATGATCATTCTTGAAATCATGATGGATTCAAGCTTAATCATGTAGAGAAAGAAAGGAGATGAGATCTAACCAACAAGAACACAATTATTAGATGAGATTAAGAAATCAAAGATGAAGCTTTACTCAAAGGTTTTGTGTTCTTAATGAGAAAATAACATAAGTCCCAAACTAGGGATAATAAGAGTATTTATAGTAGGCTTAAGAGCCCTAAAAACATAAAGGTAAAATGACTAAAAAGCCCTTAGAAGAGTAATGGTCTAAGCCAATCAAAAGGCTCCAAAAGGAAGAAGCTCGGATACCCTGGTCGGATGGGCATCGACCAGGCCGGGTATGACCACCCGGGTGTGGAATCTCGACCAGGCCGTCCAAGCCGTGCGGGTCGTGCTGCTTGAGTGGTCATGGCCGGGTGTGAGGCTACGCGGGTCGTCTTGCTCGAGTGTGCTGAGGTCGAGTGGAGTGGTACGCGGGCGAGGGAGGTCTGGTGTGATCGACCGCGTCCTGATTCTGGGCGTTCTCCATCGTCGGGCCGTACGGGTTGTCTTCCTCGGGTACGTCCGGTCGCGTCTTGTCCTAGGCGTTCGTCGCTACCGGGTGTGCTCGCACGCGGGTGGCGTCTAGTCGGGTGTGGACGTCCGGGTATGCTCGCACGCGGGTGTGGACGTCCGGGTATGTTCGCACGCGGGTGGCGTCAGTCGAGTGTGATTGTCCCGCGTACATGCTGGTCCGTTCTCTCGAAGCCGTGCGGGTCGTCGTCCTCGGGTGTGATCGGTGGGTTGATGTTCGTACGCGGGTAACTTCACCCGGGTGTCCAGGCCGCGTACGTGCTGTCTGTTCCCGCGGTCAGGCTGTGCGGGTTGTCGAGGCCGTGTACGTCCGTCCGGGTGCTTCATCGTCCAGCATCTCTCCCTCGTCCCGTGCGGGTTGGTCAGGTCGAGTGTGCTGACCCGGGTGCCTTGACATGCCTCCACTCAAATGATCATAACTCCTCCAATATGGCTTAAAATGGCTTGGAACCACTCCCATTGGAAAGCTAACTCAACATGCTATGTCTCCACCAAATCTCAGCATAAAAAGACTTCTCTATGGCCATCGTCCATGCTCATCTTTCACCCTTCCTCTTTGTAACAAAGTACCCCCAAACACCTTCAATATCTCCAAAGTACACTCCAAGACCTGATAAAGACTCATGAATGCAAAATGAACCTAAATATGTCTAATGCCTAATCTAGAAGGGATAAAATGCACAAAATGGAAAGCTAAAACAATGAAAATATGCAAGACATCAGTGAACACATATTTGAATTTGGATTCAAATCTGATGGAGCCTCTAGAAGACCCTATTATCCAGCATATCTTACTATCTCTCTTCGATCTTATGTTTATATAACAACCATTGTATGTGTAGACAAAAAAGATTAAGGGGAAATACTATAATCTTTGGAGATTATGAGACAAAATGAAGAGAATGATAAGATTTAGAAGAGATTAAGAAGAGATTATGCAAGAATAAGATTAAAGACAAATGGAGAATCATGTTTGAGAGAGACTTAAGAGACTCAAAACTTGCTTAGATTTATTAATGAGAGAGTTTACAAATGTATAGTGCTCAGGATGCAAGGGTTTCGATACATAAAGAAAGACCAAGCATGTGTAGTCAAGATAAGGTGGAGCGCCCCATTTGAATTCGCCCAATGGTTGCTCCCACATGTGTGAGGCATCTTCCAAAGATGCTCTTCCTTTTCCAGCTGCTGACAGCCTGTCAGACGCGTCCCTTATGTTCTCAACGGTCTGAACTACAGTGGAATGGTGAATGTAACTTCTTCTTGCTAGAAGAGTTACCCGGGTAAGTTTTGGTCGAGTCTTGGTTAGATCAGTTATGTACGGCCTGTACAGACTGATCAACCAAGTTCTCCCAAACACTCCCAAACACTTCCCTCTTCATGTATCTCAACTCCTCATCCCTTCTCCTATCAATGCTCATATCATGTCAACACTCCCCCTCAAGCTTGACCATGTGGAACAAGTCAAGCTTGGACAGCCATGAGATCTTCCTCATTAAAAACCTCACCAAGGAAAACCTATTGGGACAAAACCTTGATGAGGGAAAAAGAGTAAAGATCTCATAGCTAAGGGGATCAGCTCTTCTTCTTCCCAAGATCAATGAGGCCCAATCTGATATGAATGGACTCTATTTTCTTCTGCCTTGCTGCCTTAGTAAACACATCAGTTAGCTGGTCTTCACTTCTTGTATAGCACGGCAAGATGACCCCAAGAACAATCATCACCCTCACTTTGTGGCAGTCTACTTCAATGTGCTTGGTTCTCTTATGAAACACCGAGTTGGATGCAATGTGAATGGGGGCCTGGTTGTCACAATGCATGGTCGTTGGTGTGGCTTGATCAATCTCCAAATGCTTCAGTATCCCTTTGATCCAAACCAGCTCGTTTGTCAGCTTCAGCATGGCTCTATACTCAGCTTCTGCACTGAAACAAGAGTCCACCTTCTGCTTCTTGCTCTTCCAAGTAACTAAGTTCCCACCAATGAATGTGCAATAACCAGTAGTTGATCTTCTATCTGATCTATCTCCTGCCCAATCTGCATCACAGTAGTCCACCACCTCAGTGCTTCTATTGCAGCCCTTCCACACACCTAGATCAGGTGTTCCATTGAGATACATCAGCAACCTCTCCACCATGCGCCAATGATGCTCCTTTGGAACTTGCATATGCTGGCTCACCTGATTCACAGAAAAGCAAATGTCAGGACGGGTGATAGTTAAAGAGATGAGCTTACCCACAAGCTTCCTATAGAGCTTTGGGTCATGGAATGGCTTGCTGTCTTCAAGCTCCCCCTCACGTGGAACCTTATACCCATCCTCCATGGGCATATTGGCTGTTTTCCCTCCATAGACACCTGCATCTTTCAAAAGATCAAGTGTATATTTCCTTCTAGAAATGAACAAGCCTTTCTTGGATCTACCCAACTCAATTCCAAGGAAGTATTTCCTCTCCCCCAAGTCTTTAATCTCAAAGACAGATTTAAGAAACTCCTTGGTAGTTTTGATACCATCTTTATCACTTCCAGTGATGATGATATCATCAACATACACAAGGATCACAATGATACCTGAGGGTGTGGTGAGAGTGAAGAGAGTGTGGTCAAGCTCGGACTTCCTGAACCCTCTTCCATTCAAGGTTGTGCTAAGCTTGTGATACCATGCTCTTGGTGATTGCTTGAGACCATAGATAGCCTTCTTCAGTCTGAAAACATTTCCTTTCTTCACCAAGTTTTCCAAACCAGGAGGAGGATGCATATAGACCTCATCTTCAAGCTCTCCTTGCAAGAAGGCATACTTTACATCCATTTGCCAAAGCCCCCATTCAAGATTGACAGCAAGAGACAACACAATTCTGATTGTGTGAAGCTTAGCAACAGAAGCAAACGTGTATATATAATCCTCTCCCAAGTTTGAGTGAACCCTCTTGAATTAAGCCTTGTCTTTTCCTATCCACAGTTCCATCAGGTTTGTACTTGATTGTGATGATCCACCTGCTTGAAACTGCCTTCTTCCCTTTTGGTAGCTCACTCTCATACCATGTGTCATTTTTAATCATTGCACCTGCTTCATCATTTACCGAATCTCTCCATTCTTTAATAATCATGGCTTCTTCATAGCTTCTTGGCACATAGCTCTTGTCTAAGCTCACCATAAAGCTGTAATGTTCATCAGGGTATTGAGCAAAGGAACACACGGCTTGAGAACGATGCTCCACAGCCTAGGCATTGTAGTACATGCAAGTGTTTACCCAGTTGGAAGGATCCTTCCTCACGCGTGTGCTTCTCCTCAATACTGGTGCTGATTCAGGTGCACCTTTGGTTCTACTGGCTGCTGCTCCACAAGAGATTCACCAGCTTCATCTTCTTCTAGCTGACTTTCTTCAGCTCCATCTTGATGTGTACTTGACTCCACACCTTGATCATGTGTGTCAGAACTCTCCTGACCATTTCCTTGGCCATTTGAACTCTCTCCCCTCTCTTGGTTGAGATGTTCTTATCCACTGCCCCCTTCATGGTCAAGATGGGGAGTAGTACTATCTGGTGCAGCCTGGGTATGGCTTAAACTCTGGATCACTTGAAGGTGGATGGTTAGAGGGTTGTTCTAAGAGGCTACTAGCTCTCCTTTGAACTGTGGTCGTCTCCCAGAGCTTATGGATGGCTTCAAGGATGGTTTGCTACTCAAAGACACAAGATTACCTTGTATTGTCTAAGATGGTTTCACTAGGAATTCCTTCCTTTAAGTGAGATCAATGTTCCTTTAGCTGAACAGAGAAAGCAAGAGACAAGAGCAAGCTAAGCTGCTGTAAATTATTAGATTCAAAGTTGAAGAAAAACAAAAGGCGTCCCCTTAGCTATAAAAGTCGCCCAAAAACCCTAGAAGTAAACCAGGCTGGTTTAATTCTAATTCTAGTCCTAACCAATTGAAATTGGTTTAATAAAAATCCTAATTGTCTTTGTTTAAATTAAATGAAAACCAAATAAGCTCAGCCCAATTACATTGCAATTAAATTGAACCAACAAGCTGGTTTATCTTGATCTTCCCTCCTTGGACCAACCCCCACGATTTGGAGCAAGGCATGGAGACTCTTCTCTTGTGCTCTCAGTCTTGATCTAGTCACTGGTCCACTCCATACATTGGCTAGTCTACTTGATACATCTCTCTGGTGCTGGTTCTCTTCAATATCATCAGCCTCACTCCCTTCTTCTAAGGTCATCTCTTCACTTGGTTCATCACTTGGCTCTTCCTCATCACTCTCACTCAGCTCCTCCTCCTTGTCTCTGGTCATGGCTACACCATCCCCTCCTCCTTTAAAAGGATTTGACCTCAAATCCAAGTCATCTGCAATAAAAGGATCCAAGTCAGAAACATTAAAAGTAGAACTGATTGAGTACTTCCCTTCAAGATCAATCTGGTAGGCATTGTTGTTGATTCTTTTCAGCACTTTGAAAGGTCCATCTTTCCTTGGCAACAACTTTGATTTCCTCTCAGCAGGGAACCTCTCTTTCCTCATGTGTACCCACACTTGATCTCCTGGCGCCAGGACAAGTTCTTTGCGCCCCTTGTTCTTCTGCCTTTCATACATCTTGGTCCTCTCCTCAATGTTCTTCCTGACCTGTTCATGCAAGGACTTAACAAACTCGGCCTTTTGCTTGCCATCAAGGTTAGTTTGTTCTTTCAAAGGTAAATCAAACAAATCAAGAGGTGACAATGGGTTAAAACCATAAACAACATGAAAAGGTGATAGTTTAGTAGCTGAATGCACTGCTCTGTTGTATGCAAACTCTACATGTGGTAAACAATCTTCCCAAGTCTTAATGTTACTCTTAATGATGGCACGCAGAAGAGTAGACAATGTCCTATTGACTGATTCAGTTTGGCCATCAGTTTGGGGATGACAAGTAGTTGAAAACAACAGCTTAGTCCCCAACTTTCCCCATAGAGTTTTCCAAAAATAACTAAGGAACTTAGTATCTCTATCAGAAACTATAGTTCTAGGCATTCCATGCAACCTAACAACTTCTCTAAAGAATAGATCAGCTACCAAAGATGCATCATCAGTTTTATGACAAGGTATGAAGTGAGCCATCTTAGAGAACCTATCAACAACCACAAAGATACTATCTCTTCCTTTCTTAGTTCTAGGCAATCCTAAAACAAAGTCCATAGAGATATCAATCCATGGCGCAGTAGGGATAGGGAGAGGTGTATACAAACCTGTTGGTTGAACCTTGGACTTGGCTTGTTTGCACACAACACATCTTGAGCACACACGCTCTACATCTTTCTTCATGCTCGGCCAGTAGAAGTGCTCCTGCAAAGTGGAGAGTGTTTTGGCGACTCCAAAGTGCCCCATCAGCCCTCCTGCGTGTGCTTCCCTGACATATAACTCTCTCAAAGAACCACAAGGAACACACAGGCGGTTATCATAGAAAAGAAACCCTTTCACTTGATAAAATTTACCACTAGCATGCTTTTCAGATTCTCCAAACACATTTTTAAACTCAGGATCATCAGCATAGCAAGATTTGATATGTTCAAAACCCAAAAGTTTAGTTTCCATTGAAGATACAGAGTGTACCTTCTGGATAGTGCATCAGCCACTACATTCTCCTGACCCTTCTTGTGGTGGATGACATAAGGAAAGGTCTCAATAAACTCTACCCACCTGGCATGTCTCTTGTTCAGCTTCTGTTGCCCTTTAAGATGCTTAAGAGATTCATGATCTGTATGGATCACAAACTCCTTAGGCCACAAGTAGTGTTGCCACACTTGCAGAGTTCTCACCAATGCATACAGCTCCTTGTCATAGGTAGGGTAGTTCAATGTGGCGCCCCCTAGTTTCTCACTGAAGTAAGCTATGGGTTTCCTATCCTGCATCAACACAGCTCCAATTCCAATTCCAGAAGCATCACATTCAATTTCAAAAGTTTTAGAAAAGTCAGGAAGTGCTAGCAAGGGAGCACTTGTTAACTTCTCTTTTAGCATTTGAAATGCTTCTTCTTGGGCTGGCCCCCAAGTAAAACCTACACTCTTTTTAATCACTTCAGTCAGTGGTGCTGCAACTGTACTGAAATCTCTCACAAACCTCCTGTAGAAGCCAGCAAGTCCATGAAAACTCCTGACCTCTCCAATTGATTTGGGTACCGGCCACTCTCTGATGGCTCTCACCTTCCCCTCATCAACCTGTATGCCCTGTGAAGTCACAACAAAACCTAAAAAGACAAGGTTATTTGTTCCAAAAGAACACTTCTTGTAGTTAGCATACATATTTTCTTTCCTAAGCACATCTAAAACCTGTCTCAAATGGTGAACATGTTCTTTCATAGTCTTGCTGTAGATCAGGATGTCATCAAAATAAACAACTACAAATCGCCCTATCAAGGCTCTCAAGACATGATTCATTAACCTCATGAAAGTACTAGGTGCATTAGTGAGACCAAAAGGCATCACAAGCCATTCATACAATCCTAGCTTAGTTTTAAATGCAGTTTTCCACTCATCTCCTTCTTTCATTCTAATCTGGTGGTAACCACTCTTTAAATCAATTTTAGAAAAGACACATGAACCATGTAACTCATCTAGCATGTCATCTAAGCGAGGGATAGGATGTCTGTACTTAACTGTGATGTTGTTGATAGCTCTGCAGTCTACACACATCCTCCAGCTCCCATCTTTCTTAGGCACCAAAAGAACAGGTACAGCACAAGGACTCATGCTTTCCCTGATATGTCCCTTCTCCATCAGCTCATTGACTTGTTTCTGAAGCTCCTTGGTCTCCACAGGATTGGTCCTGTATGCTGGTCGGTTTGGTAAGGTAGCTCCTGGCACAAAATCAATCTGGTGCTCTATCCCTCTAATTGGCGGCAGACCAATGGGATTGTCCTCTGGAAATACATCCCTATACTCCTGCAAAAGACACTCAATCTCCTCTGGGATCTCAGGAGTCAGGTTAGTAGTAGAGCTCAGCAATTCTTTATAAACCATTAATATCAAATTTGATTGATCAATCACAGCAGTTTTGATATCTTTAGCAGTAGCAAAGAGATTGAGCTTACTTACCTGGCTGGTCTCTCCTATGAGCAAGGTCTGGCCGGCTGCCTTGGATTCTCCTCTCTTCATCTTAAGATGCATCTGATCCTGGTGTACCTCCTTAGGTGTCATAGGCGCCAGGGTGACTTGTTTACCCTTGTGAACAAATGTGTGCCGATTGGTGAAGCCATCATGTACTGATCTCTTGTCATACTGCCATGGTCTCCCAAGAAGTATGTGACTAGCTTCCAATGGCGCCACATCACAAGTGATCTCATCCTGGTACTTTCCCACTGAAAGTAAAATTTTCACTTGTTTGCTGATCTTTAAACCACCCTCATCATTGATCCATTGCAAGAGATATGGCTTGGGGTGTTTGTAAACTTCAAGACCCAACTTCTCCACTAGCTCATCACTTGCAACATTGGTACAACTGCCTCCATCAATGATCAAGCTACAAACCTTATCTTGTATCAAACATCTGGTGTGAAACAAGTTTTCCCTTTGCTCATCTTCTTTGGCTCTAGGCTGTGCATTGAGAAGTCTTCTGGTGACTAGCAACTCTCCTCTGACTGGATACTCCACGCCATCCTCATCAGTTTCCTGGCCGGCTTCTTCTTCTTCAGAAACTACCTCCCCATTGGCTAGAATAGTCATCACCTTCTTGTTGGTACACTCATTGGCGTAGTGTCCAAAACCATGACACTTGAAGCACTTAATGTTCCTGGTTCTGGTAGGTGTGGCTACTCCTTTTCCTTTGTCATCTCTTTTGGTATCCGCTGATGAAGCTCCCTCCCTTGGCTTATCTGATGACTTTTCATCCTTGGGGTATATTGGTTTAGAAGTAGAGCCGTATGGTGACCTGGTAGAACCCCTCCTCTTATTCTGCTGCTCAATCAGAATTGCCTTATGTAGTAGCTCATCCATGTCCTCATACTCTTGTAGCTCCAATCTGTCTTGTATGTCTCTGTTAAGACCTCCTTGGAATCTAGCCATGGTAGCTTCTACACCCTCTTCTAAGTCAGCTTTCAGCATGAGTGTCTCCATTTCCTGGTGATAGTCCTCTACACTCTTAGAACCTTGGGAAAGCCTTCTCAGTTTCTGGTGGAGATCTCTCCCATAGTGAGTAGGGACAAACCTCTTCTTCATCACAGTTTTCATCTCAAACCAGGAGGCTACTTGAGGCTCTCCATGGCGTCTCCTGGTAGTAGCAATCTGATCCCACCAGCTTATAGCATAGCCACTAAATTCAGTAGCTGCTAATCTCACCTTCCTCTCTTCAGTAAACTGCTGGCAATTGAAGACCAGTTCAATCTTTTTCTCCCACTCCAAGTAAGCATCAGGGTCATTCTTGCCATGGAATGGAGGAATTCTAAGCTTGAGATTGCCTAGGTTATCAGCTGGCCGTCTGCGGTTATGGTGCCTGCTGTGCTGACTAGCTTGAGACTCATCATCACTTTCATCAGCCTCATCATCTTGAGCTTGCTCACCATAGATCCTATGACCTCCAACCTCAAAACGTGGTCCCCTTATAGGCCTCATGCGTGCTCTCCTAGCTCCTGCAACAGCTGCTACTCTCTCCTGTCCTGCATCAATATCAACTAAATTATCATTAGCTTGCTGAGCTCGGTTGAAGTTAGCTTGCATCCTTCTGGTTATCTCAGCCATCATAGCCTCAAATTGGACTTGATTGAGATTGATTTGCTGGACAGCCGGTTCTTCTGGCTCCTCTGGTTGCTTCCCAACTCGCCTCTCATCAGCCATTGTCACCTGAAACAGTTAGAGAACACAAAAAAAAACAAAGAAAACAAACAACTCTCTCTCACTCAGTTTTTAAGCTGCCAAGTCTCTGCTCTTCTCACAAGTTCAGTTAAGATTCAAAGCTCTACACCTAAGATCTAGAACTAAACCCCAATGAATCAGAGAGAAAGAATTAAGAGATTTAGGCACCAGCTGACTTTACCACCCTGAGCTGGATTACTCTTCAGCTAGCTGGATTTCTCCTCAGCTTCTTATTATTATTTTTTTTTTTGTTTTGGATCAAAGATCTCTTTTTTTTTTTTTTTTTTTGATTACCAGGGTTGGCTCAGCTGGCTTACAACAGATAGATAGATAAGAGAAGTGTTTAGATGGATAGAATGATCTGAGTAGTCAAGATCGCAAACCCTAACCTTCAAGTGGCTCTGATACCACTTGGTGCAGCCTGGGTATGGCTTAAACTCTGGATCACTTGAAGGTGGATGGTTAGAGGGTTGTTCTAAGAGGCTACTAGCTCTCCTTTGAACTGTGGTCGTCTCCCTGAGCTTATGGATGGCTTCAAGGATGGTTTGCTACTCAAAGACACAAGATTACCTTGTATTGTCTAAGATGGTTTCACTAGGAATTCCTTCCTTTAAGTGAGATCAATGTTCCTTTAGCTGAACAGAGAAAGCAAGAGACAAGAGCAAGCTAAGCTTCTGTAAATTATTAGATTCAAAGTTGAAGAAAAACAAAAGGCGTCCCCTTAGCTATAAAAGTCGCCCAAAAACCCTAGAAGTAAACCAGGCTGGTTTAATTCTAATTCTAGTCCTAACCAATTGAAATTGGTTTAATAAAAATCCTAATTGTCTTGGTTTAAATTAAATGAAAACCAAATAAGCCCAGCCCAATTACATTGCAATTAAATTGAACCAACAAGCTGGTTTATCTTGATCTTCCCTCCTTGGACCAACCCCCACGATTTGGAGCAAGGCATGGAGACTCTTCTCTTGTGCTCTCAGTCTTGATCTAGTCACTGGTCCACTCCATACATTGGCTAGTCCACTTGATACATCTCTCTGGTGCTGGTTCTCTTCAATATCATCAGCCTCACTCCCTTCTTCTAAGGTCATCTCTTCACTTGGTTCATCACTTGGCTCTTCCTCATCACTCTCACTCAGCTCCTCCTCCTTGTCTCTGGTCATGGCTACACCACTATCACTAGCAACTGAAATACTCCTTGAGACACTCGTTACTCCTAGTTGTCCCTGGTTTACGTTGATCCCAAGGCCTTCCAAGATAATACCCCCTGTCTTCAACAAACTTCACCTCCCTAGATACCAATACTCTTCTCGTTTCCGGATCCTAACATTTGTATCCCTTTTGAGAAGATGAGTATCCAATAAACATTGCTTTTGTTCTCCTAGCTTATAGCTTGTTTCTCAACTCTCCAGGGACCATAACATAGCAAAGACACCCAAAGACTCTCATGTGCTCCAAGGAAGGCTTATACTCGTTTAGCACTTCAAATGGAGCTCTTCCTTCCAGGACCTGAGTTGGAGTTCTGTTTATCAAATAAGCATGCAGTAACAACAGCATCACTCCAAAACCTCTTGGGAACATTGGCTTGAAACATCATAGACCTTGCCACTTCCATCAAATGTCTGTTCTTCCTTTCAGCCACTCCATTTTGCTTGTCTGATGAAGGATGCTATGCTGAGATACATAATGCTTGAAGGCTTGACCAGTGTACTCACCACCATTGTCAGACCTGAAAATCTTAATCTTGGCATGATACTGGTTAGTCACATATGATTGAAAGTTTTTAAATGCATCAAGCACCCTATCTTTGGGCGGAATTAGTGTTAGCCAGATGTATTTGGATTTTTCATCAATGAATGAGACATAATACTTATGAGATTCCCTAGATAAACAAGGAGCAGTCCAAACTTCTGAATGAAAAAGATCAAAACATTTCTCATAAACAGTATTAGACTTGGGAAAACAGTTTTACAATGCTTGCCTAAAATACAAGCTTCACACTCATTATTTCAAAAGAAACACCTGGCAACATCAGTTTCAAAGCCTTATTATGATGGTGTCCTAGTCTAGCATGCCACAATGCATTTTTATTCAAACTTGAAGCAGAACAGAGGTAAACGAGCAGCTAATATCAGAAACAGGAGCAAGATCTTCAAGCACATATGTCTCCTTTAGTCACTCCTTTTCTCATCATCTTGCTACTCTCACTATCCTGAAACTTCACATCATTAGGGCTGAATATAAAATTGCAATTTAAATCAGTTGCACATTTCTTAACATACAACAAATTTGAAGTGAACTCAGGCATATAGAAAGCTCTAGACTCCTTATCAAACAGCTTAAGACTTCTTATTCCTCTAATAGGAATCTTAGCACCATTAGCAATCATCACATTACCATTAGCAGGTTCAATGTTTTTAATCAACCTTGTGTCACTGATCATATGATGAGAAGCACCAGAATCCACAATAAGAGGTTTAGAGGATTGAGACTTAGCAAGATGGGCTAGAATGCTAGATGGCTTATATGCATGATCAATCCTAGTATCAACATTTCTAGAGTGATTATGCATGTTCATTAAGCTGCTAGCTCGCCTATAAATTTCAATAGAATTCTCCACAGTCCTAGCAATCATAGATGCACCAAAGGAATACCCAAAGATGTTACCATTGTCCTTGAATATCTTGATGAGGTCATCAAGATCAGATCTCCTGAGGTAGTCCTGATCATTGTTGCATAGGTTGCTTGGACCTCCAGAGTAAGCCACTAGGGACTTTCCACCATCCATCTCCCGCCCTTCTCCTTCCTGAGTCTTGCTAGTTCCAACTCCACTTAATCCCTCTGAAAGGTGAGCTCTTGCATCACTATCCTTCATAAACTTTGCTGGTTTAAGATGAGGATGGAGGATCCAGCACTGGCTCTGGCTCTTCTTGTGTCCATGCTTTTTGCAATGATCACAATTCCCATTGAACCTCCTCTCCTCATACTTTCCATGCGCAGCCTTATTGGCTTGTGGCGCTTCAACTTGATCAGTTTGAGCCTCTTGGTTTGCAAGTGAAAGCTCTCCCTTTTTCCCAAACAAACCAATGGAGCCTTGCTCCTTTTGGATCCTTACCCACACATCTTCTAATCTTGGAAGCGTGTCCTCTCTCAACAGGTGCTGAATGAGACCATTGTAGGCCGGGTTCAATGTGAGCAACAGACCGAACACCTTGTCTTGCTCTCTCCTCTTGTTCAGTTCATCAGCATCAGTGGTACTCGGCCTAAACATCTCCAGATCTGACCATAGAGATCTGAACCTCCCAAGATGCTTAGTGAATTCCATGTCCTCTTGAGCCAAACCGTTTATGGCTTGCTTGATCTCAAACACTCTACTCAAGTTTGAAGTGTTCCCATACATTTTCTTAAGCGTATCCCACAGCTCTTTATCTGACTCACAATAGCTATACGCGTCCAACAACCCTGGCTCCAAGGAAACATGGAGAGTTGAAAGAACCATCAGATCTTCTTGCTGCCATTTCTCCACAGCATCACTTGCGTCATCAGTTGAGACATCCTCCTTGTATCCTTCTTGAGTAAGCAGCTTTGGAGCCTCACCAGATGTAATATGACTCCACAAGCCCTTGCTTCCAATTGCGGTTCTCACCATCCGAGACCACACCAAGTAGTTATTCCCTTTGAAGATCACAGCCACCTTCATCTTCATACTAGCTTCCATCTTCACAGACTTTTATCTTAACACACGTAACTTTTAAACTCCAGATCTAAACCCCACAGACAGCTCCAAGACACAATCTTCAAAGACACCTTCAAAGAACCCACCTTGAACCCTCAAACCAAACAAAGACTTGACCTTTAGCTGGTATCTTCAAAGACTCAACCTTTGAGCACTTAATGCACCACACGAACCAGACTTGATCACCCACACTCCTTGGAACACCTTTGAGCTTCACAAACACCACCCGGACCAGCCTTGAACACAGATCTTGAAAGAAAACACAAACGGACTACTTCACTTGTTCTTCAAAGATCTAGCCTTGAATCTCCAAGAACATTCACGAACACAGGTGGACAAGCCAACCAGGCTCTGATACCATATAATCTTTAGAGATTATGAGACACAATGAAGAGAATGATATGATTTAGAAGAGATTAAGAAGAGATTATGCAACAATAAGATTAAAGACTAATGGAGAATCATGTTTGAGAGAGACTTAAGAGACTCAGTACTTGCTTAGCTTTATTAATGAGAGAGTTTACAAATATATAGTGCTCAGGATACAAGGGTTTCGTTACATAAAGAAAGACCAATCATGTGTAGTCAAGATAAGGTGGACCGCCCCATTTAAATTCGGCCAATGGTTGCTCCAACATGTGTGAGGCATCTTCCAAAGATGCTCTTCCTTTTCCAGCTGCTGACAGCCTGTCAGACGCGTCTCTTATGTGCTCAACGGTCTGAACTACAGTGGAATGGTGAATGTAAATTCTTCTTGCTAGAAGAGTTACCCGGGTAAGTTTTGGTCGAGTCTTGGTTAGATCAGTTCTGTACGGCCTGTACGGCCTGATCAACCAAGTTCTCCCAAACACTCCCAAACACTTCCCTCTTCATGTATCTCAACTCCTCATCCCTTCTCCTATCAATGCTCATATCATTTCAACAAATACTTCCTTCTTTACTCTCTCTCTAAGTTTCGAAATAACTCTCTCTCTTTTATCTCCCTCACTGATCTCTTTCACTCTGTTCTTCATAAACTAACATGGTATCAGAGCCTTGAGTGTCTGATTACCTCTTTTCACTTCCGCAAATTCACTCTGATTCATCTGATCTCTCTTTGCTCAGTTTAGTTTCCTCAGATTCTCTTGCATTTTCTTTTATCCAGTGGGTAAAAGAACTTGTTCTGGGTATTTTCATCTGTTCTTGAGCTTGCTCTCTCTTTTATGTTCCTCGATTCTATTTCTTCAGAAAGATTCTTGAGTTTCGTATTGTTTTCTCCCTTATCTAGTCAATAAAATTCAAAATTATCCTTGGCGCCTAATCTTTATCAAGTGGACAATAGCAAGCATCATGGAGCAAACCAGGCCAGTGGTGATTCCAGTCACTCTTAAGGGAGAAAACTACATCACCTGGTCCAGATTAACCAAGACAGCACTTGGGGCAGAGGTTTATGGGGGCACATCACCACCAGTGAGGCACCAAGACAAGTGACTCAAGGAGCTGATGGCAAGGAGATTGTAGTGGTAGATGAAGGCAAATGGGAACAGGAGGATCTCATGGTGCTATCTATCTTGCAAGGCTCACTTGACACTCCTATCATGGAGTCTTATGCACACTGTGAGACAGAAAAACAGTTGTGGGATACCTTGCACAAGGTCTATGGCAACACTTCAAACCTGACCAGAATCTTTGAAGTGAAGAGAGCCATCAAAAATATACAGCAATAGGAGATTGATTTCACCAACCACCTTGGGACGTACATTCAGCTATGGTCTGAACTTGAGATGCTGAGACCAAGCACCCCTGATCCTAGCACTCTTGAGGAAAGGCGTGAGCAAAACAAGGTCTTTGGACTGTTTCTCACTCTCGATCCCAGCTTCAATGATGTTCTAAAACACATTTTGAGAGCTAAGGAACTACTAAGCTATGATGATGTGTGTGCTCAGTTGCAAAAGGAGCTAGGCTGAGATGGTCTGTTTGGTGGAAAAGGGGAGCTGTCCCTGGCTAACAAGGCTGAGAAGGTGGAAGGAGCTATTGCCAAAGGAAAGGAATAGATAAGAGGAAGAGAGGAGCTGGAGACATGTAAAGATGATACAGGTCCGAGCTTACTTAGAGTTCAAGATTGTCTGTACAACACTTGCTCCACAAGTCATCCAGTTCATACCTAGCGTGCCTTATAAGACAAGGCAAGCTCCAACTCGCCTTGAACGCGTTCAAAAGGAAGACAAGACCGTTGGATAAGTAAGAGACAAAGAGGAGCAATTGTTTATGGTATTAGTCACATGTTCCTTTTATGGAAGAGAGTGAGCCGTTGAGGTCAAGTCACTATCATCGGCCAGACCAAACCTTTCTTTATAATTTTCTTTGTTTATATTTTCCTTTGTTTATCCAATTTACTCATGAGGCATCTTGCCTATATACTCATGTAACCTGATTCACATTTTGTTTAAGAAAAATAAAATCCTTCCTTTCTCTTTGCTACATCTCTCTCTCTGCTCTTCTCTCCTCTCTCTCTCTCTATCTCTCTTCTCTCTCTTCTCGCTCTCTCTCTTCTCTCTCTCTCTTCTCTCTCTCTCTCTCTCCTCTCTCTCTCCCTCTCTCTCTCTCTCTCTCTCTCTCTCTCTTCTCTCTCTCTCTCTCTCTCTCTCTCTCTATCTCTCTCTCTCTCTTCTCTCTCTCTCTCTCTCACGGATTCATCTCTTCATCCTTTGTTCTTCACATTTTCTCATGGTATCAGAGCTTTTAAGCTTCTGAGAACCTATTTTCTTCTGCAAAACTACTCTGCTTACTTTTCTCTTTCACTTTGTTCGATAACTTTCTCAAAATTCACTTCACTTTTCTTTTATCCAGTGGGTAAAAGAAACTTGTTCTGAGAAGTTTCTTCAGTTCTTGCACTTGCTCACTCTTTTCTGACCCAGGATTCTTCAGTCTCTTAGAGTATCTCTCTCTCTCTCACGGATTCATCTCTTCATCCTCTGTTCTTCACATTTTCTCATGGTATCAGAGCTTTTAAGCTTCTGAGAACCTATTTTCTTCTGCAAAACTACTCTGCTTACTTTTCTTTTTCACTTTGTTCGATTACTTTCTCAAATTTCACTTCACTTTTCTTTTATCCTGTGGGTAAAAGAAACTTGTTCTGGGAAGTTTCTTCAGTTCTTGCACTTGCTCACTCTTTTCTGTCCCATGATTCTTCAGTCTCTTAGAGTATCTCTCTCTCTCTCTCTCACGGATTCATCTCTTCATCCTCTGTTCTTCACATTTTCTCATGGTATCAGAGCTTTTAAGCTTCTGAGAACCTATTTTTTTCTGCAAAACTACTCTGCTTACTTTTTCTCTTTCACTTTGTTCGATTACTTTCTCAAATTTCACTTCACTTTTGTTTTATCCAGTGGGTAAAAGAAACTTGTTCTGGGAAGTTTCTTCAGTTCTTGCACTTGCTCACTCTTGTCTGTCCCAGGATTCTTCAGTCACTTAGAGTATCTCTCTCTCACGGATTCATATCTTCATCCTCTGTTCTTCACATTTTCTCATGGTATCAGAGCTTTTTAAGCTTCTGAGAACCCTATTTTCTTCTGCCAAAACTACTCTGCTTACTTTTCTCTTTCACTTTGTTCGATTACTTTCTCAAATTTCACTTCACTTTTCTTTTAACCAGTGGGTAAAAGAAACTTGTTCTGGGAAGTTGTTTCAATTCTTGCACTTGCTCATTTTTTTTCTGTCCCATGATTTTTCAGTCTCTTAGAGTATCTCTTGTTCCTCTTGATTACTGTCTGATTCAGCTTGAAAATTCAAAATTTCTCTAGGCGCCAATCCTTTACCCAGTGGACAATAGCAAGTCAAGATGGAGCAGACCAGGCTAGTGGAGATTCCAGTCACTATTAAGGTGCTGCAAACTACATTACTTGGTCCAGATTGACAAAGACAGCCACTTGGGGAAGAGGTTTATGGAGCATATCACTTTAAGTGGAAGCACCAAAACACACCACACAAGGAGAAGATGGCACAGAACTTGTAGTAGTAGATGAAGCCAAATGGGGCCAGGAGGACCTCATGGTGTTGTCTATCTTGCAAAGCTTCTCTGGATACTCCTATCATGGAGGCTTATGCACACTATGAGACTTGTTGGGGTCAAAATCAGGTCACGACGGAATCGATGCCCGGAAAGTCCCTAGGAAAAACAAATCTCGGTCAAAACTTCAAAAGCGAGAGAAAACGAATAAACTAAATGGATCGCCCGACGAGCACGGGTCTACTCGCCGGCGAGCACGACCGTAGCACGGGTTCAGCTCGCACGGTGTGAGTACGACCACGTTATGGGTCAATTCGCTGGCGAGCTCGACCGAGGCACGGGTCAACTCGCCCGGCTAGTACTACCGCATTGCGGGTCAAATCGGCTGGCGAGCTCGACCGTTGCGCGGGTCAGCTCCCCCGGCGAGCTTGACCGTGGGCCGGGTCAGCTCGCCCGGCGAGCTTGACCGTGGCGCGGGTCAGCTCGCCCGGCGAGCTTAACCGTGGCGCGGGTCAGCTCGCCCGCCGAGCGCGGCCAACCCCTTCGTGGACCATTCCGAACCCGGTCCCATCCCATAACCATGCATCTTCGTCCGAAGTTTCCGTAACCCACTTCCTCGGGGCCATGGACCGATACCAATGTTCCGTCTAAAAACATCGTCGGAAAGTTTTCGGGAAATTGGGAAGCTTTTATGTCTCTCGAACGGTTTCCCACTTTTCGTAATAGAACAGGTTACGGTTTAACATTAACATCAACTGCCTCGGCTATGCTAAGAGACGAGGTTCCATTGGGAAAATCATGCATATACCAACGGCTACTTCGTGAGTAAAATCGTTAAAAATGCTTAAGTCTCGATACGGCCCAAAGAGGGTTCTGAATTGCGGACAACGGCCCCATCTATGATCCCAAAAGACTTGAGCCCAAGACTAGTATGACGGTTTATATCATCCGCGGGAAGAGATAAATGTCAAATTTCCGCGAAGATAAATGTCAAGTTTCCGAAGATAATCCCGAAGGAAAAACGAGATATGGAAAAGCCCGCTTCTCGACAAGTCCGGCCCGAGAAGAGGTATAAACCGACCCTAAAAGAGGAGTATATAAGGAGGACTTAGGACGAAGAGCAAAAGGGGAGAAATCAGAGCATATTAGAGCAAACTTAGGCAATTTTCCGTGTTTACTATCGAGCTGCGACTCAACTAGGTTAGAACTTAGGTTGCTAGACTAGCAAACTTACCGAAGCTCTCGTAGCCGAGACTCTCACCTGTTGTTCACGCTCAAACGCAGATTCAGAAATAAGATCTTTTTGTTCTTTTTTTTTTTACGATTTATTATCGCATACTTTTGGTCTTATTGATTGTGTTGTGTGTGGCCCAGCAGATAACCGGGACTATCAGGGAAAGCTAGGTTAACTTGGCTTTTCTCCGATTAACAAAACTCGACGGTGTGAATCTTGGTTCCCACAAGACTGCCAAGCAGTTGTGGGATACCTTGCACAAGGTTTATGGCAACACTTCAAACCTCGCCAGAATCTTTGAAGTCAAAGAGCCATCAACAACTTGCAGCAAGAAGAGATGGACTTCACCAAGCACCTTGGGAAGTACAGTCAGTTATGGTCTGAACTTGAGCTGTTAAGGACAAGCACCTCTGATCAAATCACTCTTGAGGAGAGGCGCCAGCAGGATAAAGTCATTGGACTGCTTCTCACCCTCAATTCCAACTTCAATGATGTGCTCAAACACATTTTAAGAGCTAAGGAACTTCCCAGATTTGATGATGTGTGTGCTCAACTCCTGCAAGAGCTTGGATCAGAAGGTCTGTTTGGTAGCAAAGGGGAATTGTCCATGGCCAGAAAGGCTGAGAAGGTGGAGACTGGTGCAGCTAGTGATGAAAGGACTTTTCTAAGGTCCTAATCAAATGTTGTAGAATACAAGATGTCAATCCAATTCTAAGAGATTCTAATGCAAAGGGAATGCAAGTTCATGCTTAATTTAAGTGCAATCAAGATGAGAGGATAATTATGAAACTAAGACAATATTAAAAATGCAATAAAAGATTGAACTTTCTTTCTCAATGAGGCAAGGGGGTTCTTGGACAGGGGAATTGACTTTGGGTGATCAAGGTTCAATCCAAGATGCCAACTTTTCAATCAATCTAATTCCTTATGCCTAGACAACAAAACTAAGCAAGCTCTATCCCTAGATGAATGCTCTTTTGCAATGATCACCCAAGTACACCAAATCCCTTTGGCTGTAACGATCAAAGCAAACATGGAGAATGAGTCTAATAGCAATCCTAGCTTCTTTGACAACTAATCCCTTAGGCAAATCAACCTAAAAGCATAGATGAGTTGGTTCAGGCATTTCATAGAACACCTTCCGGGCATGAAATGCCTATAGCTCTATGTTTGAGAGGCCAACTCAAATATAGCATGAAGAAACACCAAATCAATGCAAGGAAGGATTAGATCTAACACTAAGCACCTTGGATCTACACTTAATCACCCTTAGTCTCCCAAGCCCATGACCCTAGATAGATCTACTCACTAATAGCGATGGAAAAACCTCAAAATCAATGATGATTCAAGGCTAAACATGATTAGAGAAGAAGATAATCTATTAAACACAAAAGAAATGAGATTAAAAAGGATCAAAGATCCAAACTTTCTAAAAGATCTTATTATGTTTTTGAGAGAAAAGAAGTTAGATCTCTTAATGAGATTACAATAGTATTTTATAGGTGGGCTCTGAAAAGCCCTTGAAAGCATAAACAAAATTACTAAAATGTCCTTGGCCAAGTGATTTTTGACCAATTAGAAGCAAGGAGAAAGGAAGAAGCTAGGCCACCCGGGTCAGGCTGTGCTGTCCAGCCCGGGTATATGTTCTAGGCCGCGTATCATGCTGCTCGTCCATCGTCCAGGCCGTGCGGTTCTCTCTTGTCCGGGTGTTCTGAGCCGCGTGCTGTCCGTGTCCAGCAGCCAGCAGGCCGTGCGGGTCCTTCAGGCCGCGTCCTCCAGGTCGGGTATGCAGACCGTGCGGGTCCTTCAGGCCGCGTGTGCCAAGGCCGGGTGCTGTCTCGTACGCGGGTAGGAAGGACGGGTGGGACGTCCGGGTGAGTGCACCCGCGCGCGTTCTTTGTGTTCGTCCATCATCCAGCCGTGCGGGTGCTGTTGGCCGGGTGGTCCTGTCCGGGTGCCTCCATGCGCGGGTGGGAACGGACGGGTGTGCAAGGTCGGGTACGTTCTAGGCTTCCAGAACAATCAGAACGTGCGGGTGCTTGTCCCCGGGTCGTCCTGGCCGCGTCCTGAGCTCGTCCAGGCATGGTAGGATGGTCGACCTCGGGTATGCTCACCCGGGTGGAACTGATATGCCCTCAGTGTTTTGATCATAACTCCTCCAATATGACTCCAAATGTCTTGAAACCACTTCTATTGGAAAGCTAACACAAAATTCCATGGTCCTCCACCAAATCTTAGAATCAGAAAATATTCTAGTCTCAGTCCATGTTCATCTGTTAAACCCCTCTTTTTCATCACAAAACTCCCAAACATCTTCAATATCTCCAAGTTGTGCTCCACACCTAATAGGGCCTTAAGAATGCCAAACGACGCCTAAAGATGCCTAATGCCTAATCTAAATGAGTAAAATGCACAAGATATGATAGCTAAAACATGTAAATATGCCAAAGCACTCAACTCCCCCACACTAGACCTTTGCTTGTCCTCAAGTAAAACTTTTTCAACAACAAGGGGGATGGATGCAAGGATGGGAACAAAGCCAAAGGAAACACTCATAGCACTCAACCTGACAATCCTAAAGAAACATAGCAAATAGCATGAGCAAACTCCTTATTACGCTCTAGCTTCACAAGTGCCTATCAATTACTCTTATGTCTCTACACAAGATGCAATGCCTCTCACCCAACATGTGCTCTTAACCAGCCCTCACATTGACTTCACACACACACACTCAAGGTGAAGTCTCACAAATGGGCACATGATCTCAATCATTTGGCTAGGTGATCAAATGGTCTAATAAGGATAAAAAGGAGGGTTCAATGCATCATTTCAAGGTAGCAATCACTCAAAAATCAAGGAGCTTGATCATTATGCAAAATTTATCTAAGACTAGGAGCAATTCATGCATACATGGATCCATCCTCATCATTCTACCCAATTCCTAGGTGATTACAAGTTCTAAACCCCTTTTAATTCATCCCATACCCCAAAATGAAAACATACTCACATTACTCACCCAATGGACATTTTCTTTCTCATGATTCAACCTCTAAGGACCTCTATTCACTTTCTAAACTCTAACTCTTATGCTTTTCCTTCCCCACTATCTTATTGAATCTTTTTTTTTTTTATATATATATACTCATGAGTGGGAAGGTCAAAAACATCAATCAAGAGCTTTTCATTTTTCATTTCTAGGTCCCTAGGGTTTTTCTTTCTCAAAACTTTCTTTGTTCATCAATCTCAACATTGTCATATCCCCAAACCCAAAATGTAAAACAATAGGTAACAAACACTTCACTCACCATCCTAGAAACTAGCTCAAATGATGATCCTATGCTAGCAACATATGAGAACAAATCCATGTCGCTCCCAATACTCTCAAGATTTTGCACATGACAAGCTATCAAAAGAGGCCTCACTCAAGCAAATCAATGTAGGTTTCAAAGAATGGATAGGGTTCAAGGGTAAGGGAGTGAGGGAGTGCCATTTGGGTTAACAAAGGGTGGTACAATGGAAAAAGATAACCCAAATGTGTATGAGATCCATGACTAAGTATGCAAATGCCCATATGCAAGAGAGATTAAGTTCATTCAAGTCTAAGTTCAGGATGGAGAGCTGGTGTTAAGAACAATGCCAATATCAAGCAAGCAAGCAAGTTTCAAGAAGAGCTTCAAGGCTCAAAG